>CM059873.1:37591465-37913265 GCA_030490815.1 Acer saccharum
TCTAAAAACAATAAAACAAAAATAAATAAATACAAAGTCACACAAGTATGTCATTTCATAGAGATAGTCATAAAACATGCAATTTCACAATGTTTGTTAAATCTAATGCATGTGCATACTTCAATAAGTGTGTGAGTGTGTTATACCAATGGTATACAACTATGCAGGGACACATATGAATTCCATGTGTATGTGTGCTTATGCCTTGTAAGAGGAATGAGGTCAATTATAACTTTGTTGAGCAATATAGCTTATTCACCTTTTAAGACACCATCGTGCATGAAAACGTAGCCGAGTCTTTCTTTGAAGCTTTGAATCATCATTTCTAAGACCACTAATCAATACAAGAAAAAACAGCGTTTTGATATGGAATTCATGCCAACACAAACCAAAATCCTAACATAGCACTTGCTGATGCCTATTGGCTAGTAAATAATAACTTACCCCCTCAAAAGTGCTACAATTTCTTTCACACCTAGATGAACTAGTGGTTTATTCGACGATCCTTTGTGCCATCCTTTACAAGTCAAGTGTTTGATGTCCAAGCACAAACCACCATTGAACTACATAATAAGAGAATTAGAGATAAATAGTTTAAATTTTAAATAAATATAATAATTACTAATTACTAATATACTAGTGAATACTTGTTATTACCTGGATCATATGTGCTATTGTTATTCTCACATGCTTTTTGAGCCGTTAGTTTTCCAAAAGCACCCTCTTTTTTGGAATACTTCACCAATTCAGTCATTAAGATCTTTGTTTGCTTGTCAATGTCATTGGGAAAGAACATCTCCAAACAATTACATATCACATCCAATAGAGCACCCTCTTGTGCAATCCAAGGATCTTTATGGCAATAGAAGGGATTTAAGAGATAGGCCGTCATATGTAATGGAGTATTGAGCTGATCTTTGGCTTTACTATCAATAATGTCAAGGATTGGCCGATAAGTATTCTCATTATTTTTCAAGGCCACTTTAATCTCTTCTTTTGCTTTTATGAGCTTTGATAGTCACGTTTTTGTACCTATTGAGGTCCCCATTACCTAACTTTTGTGCTCATTTTCGAGCATGTTTGTGTATATAATGTGTTTGTTGAGCCTTTTGTAGGATACTTTCCCTAAGCAAGGTGTTTGAGCTTAAAGTGAAGTTTGAGAGGCAAAAATGAGCAAAAAATGCATTTAAAGAAGAAATCAGGAACCTAATGTGCGGGTCCACTGTGCTGGTCCATACCCGCGTAAAGAAGTAAGACACCTACGGTCTGAGAAGAAGACAATTTCCAGAAGTGCCAGTGCGCGGTCCCTACCCGTGCACTACACCCACGCACCAAAAACAGAGAGCCATTCTTGGATGTGTGCGGGTCCACTACGTTGGTCCCTACCCGCACACTACCCATGCATATCGGGCCGTAAACTGATGCCAGCTCAGCTGAATGATGGTTTCAGTCATTTTCAGAGGGGGCAAATATGTCTTTTCATACCCAATTCGTGCCCTAGCCTCTCAAACCTACAAATACACCATTTTCTTCAATAATAGATTATCCAATCCATAACCTAAACACCAAATCCTCTCTACACTTCATCTTCTTCACCAACAAAAGAGAGAGAAGTTTCAAAGGCATCTATAGAGGAACTCAACACCACCACTTTCTACTTTCAACCACCCATCCTTGGAGGAGATTCAAGAGGAAAGAGTCATCCTTTCTTGTCTATGAGGAGGAGGAACTTCAATGGAGCTTAGAGATCTGAGATGAAATTTGGTTTTCTTTGAGCTTGGAGATCCGAGATGATAACTGGGTCTTCTCTTTTATTCTTCTTTTGTTATTTTCTTCTTTGATATGTATTCCCATTTGGAAAATATGTAAACCTAACACTAGTGCCATTTATTTAATTGACTTGTATTTAATATCTTCAAGTATTGTCTCATTCAATTGCTTTATTAATTCTTGACTTGTATTAAGTAGGCATATCAACTCTTGGTGCATGTTAGGGATAACTCTTGTCTTTACATTCATGTCCATGTAGGTTAGAAATTGACATTTGTTCATGATTGAGATTAGGAGTAGAAAACGTAATTTAGGAGTAGTTTAATTAAACATCTCATAATTGTATGTATGTTAATGGATAATTTGAAATGCATGTTTTGGATTGATATGAGTATTTGAGAATTAGGGCTAGGTGAACAACACACTTGGTTTTTATTATGCTATTAATTGATTGGGTGAAATTCATGAAAGAGAACACGCCATGTCTAATTGGATTTTGGTTCTATAACCTTCATGCCTTGAGACCCTTGGTTGTTGCTTGCATGATATACCCTCAATGAGTAGTGATCGAGGGTCTGTCTTTATGCTTAATGCTACCATTGGTTGTTGCTTACACGTGACAGGTGAGTAGTAATCGATGGTTGATCCTTTAATATTCGTGCTTAATACGGTCCTTGGTTGTTGCTTACGCGATATTCCCTCGATGAATAGTAATCGAGGACTATGTGACTCTCCCCACTTCCATACTTAGAGGTCATATTAAAAGCTAGGTTGAACCCAATCTTGGAGTGTTTTATACGGTTGGTTATTGTAAGTGGCACGAATGTTTTAGTGGTTATGAGTACTTTGTGTATACATTGTCTACATCTCTCCTAACCACTTATTTTCGTGACTTAGGGTGCTTGCCTTTAGGAGTACAATAATTTAATTAGGAGTAACTTAATTTAGGAAGGCAAGCACTCAGTCACATTTAATCCCATTTAATCATCATTCTCACCTCTCCATATTTTATTATGTTCTTATCTTTATTTTGCATGTTCTTGCACTCACACCCAAATCCACATGCTTACACTTCACACACACCATTCTCACCTTTGCCATGTTCTCATTTACATTGCTTTCAATAATCACTAATACGTGAAACAATTGACAAATGACACCTCCCTATGGATGATACCCTCGCTTGCCGCTGTACTAATTTTCAAAACTTTAGAGCACATTGCTAGGACTTCTTTATAAATATCTTTTGAATTCGCAATTTCCTAACAACAGAAAAAGCCAGTTCAAGCTCTCAATATAAAAACCCATGGATGGCTTTCTATCCCCATCAACCAGTCGAAGCACCTTCACCAAAGAAGCAAATACTTTCAAGCACATTATCACCCCATTCTAAAAACCAATGTTCAACACGGTAGAGTAGGCTGCCTTCCCCTTAGCGGTCTTCGACCATTTGCACTCTTCCCATTCCGTGCTAGTAAACATTGCCCTTAAGTTTTCCTTTTTTGCCACCAAACTTTGCAATGTTAGGAAAGCCGAGGCAAACCTAGTGACTTCCGACCTAATTATTTCCTTCTTTTTTGTGTCGGACCTCATCGACCACAAGGTTCTGTGATGTGAAAAAAGATCGTGAAACTTTTGGCATTATCAAGGGTTTTAACCTTGGTAATTTTCCAATACCTTCAAGCATGAGGTTGATGGTGTGAGTAGCAGATGATGACCAAAATATGTTAGGCATCTTCTCCTTCAACATTTTTGTCACTGCCATATTGTTAGAGACATTGTCAGTCACTACTTGAACAACATTTTATGGCCCAACTTGTTCAATACATTTGAACACATACTCAAAAATGTGTTCCCCGTTGTGTGCCTCATCGGAGCTTTCCTTGGAAGAAATGAAAGTGGTACCTTCCCTACAATTCACACATAAGTTCATAATGTTCCTCATTTTCCTATCGGTCCAATCATCGGTCATAATTGAACATCCAGTCAATTTCCACTCTTCTTGTTTTTTTAAGGCCTCTTTGGTACTGTCAAACTCTTCCTTCAACAACGGTCCACTCGATTGGTATCGACTTGGTTGTTTATATCCCAGTCCAAATAGACCAACTGCCTCCATTATTGCAGTGAAACTATGGTTCTGAATAGCATTGAAAGGAATGCTCGCTTCATACACCCACCTAGCCACATATCGATGCACAGAATGTGTTCTCTCCTTAAAACATACATCATTAATATTGTTGGCGAAAAGACTTACTAGCACTCATAGAAGCTTCAAGGTTGATTTTCGATGTAAATTTATCCATATAATTTAGATATTAGATTTTAGATTTAACCAAAGAAATTTGTTAAGGCTAGCTTAATTTGTTCGAGGAAACAAATTATTGTTGCTTCTTATTAGAAGGCCATATCAAATTGACAAGCACATTTCAAGTATCACCGAGATAAAGAATATTGTGCCTCCGATACTTATGCCAATAATTACTGAAATTGGAGTATGATAATGAGAATCTGCAACTGCAACTGAGAGAAAAAGGAGTTTTTATTCAATGCCTAATATTGTGCATCAACTGCAAGGTAATCTTGTTTATTAATAAATAGGAACCATCCATTCTGAATTTTAAAAATGTGCTGAAATCATTTATATAAATATATATATTTTTTTTATCATCAATGACAACAGGTGTTATATAAAGGATGCCCTTCAATGCAATCTTGTTCACTATACTCTGAACTAAATATAGAGTTGGTGAGATTTAGAGAACGAAGAGTTTGTAGTGGGCATGTGGTTTCATTAACATCTGTAATGGTGATAACGGTGTCAATATAAGAAATATCTTGGACATGATAGTAATTTTGGGTGCAAGAGGGTTTTGTTGTTTAGGCACCGATTGAATGTTTGTCGCACCACAATCAACCATAACAAGTATAATCTGAAATACAGTGACATTTTTCTAATTTAATGGATAAATATAAAACTACTGTCTGTTGTGAAAGAAGAAATGCATGCCCAACCATTTTATTAGGTATCCTACAACTCAAATCCCTCTGTTGTGACAGAAAAGTAGACTTTGCATACAATTTTCTTTTTGTGGGTCAAATTCCTTGCCCTACCCACAATTATTTTGCTCCTACAAAAAAAAAATTGCACGTCTAGCCGATAGAAATACACATTTTTCAAGTACATGACTTGTGGAGGACTTCTGCAAAAAGATTGCTAACCAAAGGCCTGCAGGTAGATAGAGATGGGTTACAAGTACTAAGACCATCTCCAATGCTAATGTTAAATTTAGCACAAAAAATCATAAAATGCTATATTTGGCACATTATTTTAGCATTGCACTCCAATGCATAATCCTATTTGAAATGCTATTTTTATTTTTTTATTATTTAAAAATAAAAGTCAACAAATATAATTAATGCATTCAATTTTATAATATTTTTATTATTTAAAATTATAAAAGCCAATAATTAATGCATCCAATACAATTTTATTGGTATTTTTGTAATTAAAAAAACATTTATTGTTTTTCTAAAGTTGGCATATGTTATACTTTGTGTCAAATTTGCAACAAAGAATAACATATGCCAAATTTAGCACAACATTTGGCACTGCACTGAATGTTTTTTTTCTTACTTTGTGCTAAATTATAGCATTGGTACACTAAAATAGCATTGCATTGAAAATGCTCTAAGTGATTATAAACAAACTATTAACTAGTAGATTTGGTGACCGACTCTAAGGGGTCCGTGGTTTTTTTCCCTTGTTTGGGTGATGCTAGCCACAATAGCATATTCTAAATCAATTGAACAGAGTGACGGAATGACTATTTTGTCACAATGTTTGTCTATAATTGTTATTTTGAACCAAATTTCTCATCTAATAGTCATTTTAATAGGCGATAACTAGAGTAATTTTTCCTAAAAAAAAAAAAAACAAATGAGCCCAAAGTGAAAGTTTTAATAAAAACCTAAGGGTGTCGATATTGACAACCATAAATGATAAGCACACCCTATTTTAATAAAAAAAATTTAATTACAGAAATATCTCAGTAGGAATTTACCGATAAGGACAATTTGGTTTAATTAAAATAAACCAAATGTACATCCATTAATTACACTTAATCTTCAACTTTATCACTTTATTAAAATAAAAAAATAAAATAAATAAAATAAAATTAAAACCCTAATTCTATTTCAAGTATCAAAATCTTTGATTATCATCCCGTCTGGCATAAATTTTAGGTATTTTAAAGAGAACTGTTGCTCCTACCGCTGATATAAGAATTCGAATTCTCGCAATTATGTCAAGTTTAGAGATATCAGCAATGAGAAAGGGAAGTTTGAGAAAGTTGGTTTCACAGTCAATAACTTTTTCTTTTTTTTTTTGTTGCTGGAAACATTCACATAATTGAAATCCCAACATGCATTGACAAATCACTAAGCAACCCTTAAAAATCTATCAGAAGACATCGTCATCTCAAACCTACAGATTAAAAAAAAGATGGAAAGAAGGATTCTACATAATACAACATCAAAAATAAATAATGTAAAGCCAAAACTGCAAACAAACCCAACCGCCTCCACCCCCCACTGTATTTTCCCCTTTCTTTCAAATCAAAGACCACCCTATGACAACTCTCTACGCCCTCCTCACACAACATACGACAATCAATTTTCTACTGCTTGTGTTTTCCACCCTTCTTGTTTCCAACAAAAGACTTGACTTTGTAGGAGCTAGTGGACAAATTTGATTTGAAGCTTGATGATTGTAAATCAAACAAGTAATCAAAAAAAAATATATATATATATATATATATTTAGTTTCTTTGTTTGTGAGAGAATGGTTGAAGTGAAAGTAATATTTGGAAGTCAATAATTCGAAAGTAAGAGAACTTGACAACTTGAAGTAAAACTTCTCGAAATTTAAGAATTTAAGAATTCTTCAGACTGTGTTTTCGAGCCCAAAGAACTTAAAAATTTATCATTCGTGAAATTGCGTGTGTTAATAATTTAAGAGGGTTTATAAATAAAGTGTATTAAATTAAAACATTCATTTAAAGATACTATTGGCATTAAGAGGGTGTTTATAGTAATATTTTAATTTTAAATTTTAGATATGGGTGTATTTATAATAGGTGTGCTTATCATATTTATGGATGTCAATATCTACACCAAAAACCTAATAAAGACTGTTGCACGAATCCTAGGCCCAGATCTGAGGAGCCAACCGGTCAGAAACTTATGTTTTCGGGTCGGGTTAAAATGGCAGGCTCTGCTTGTACAACGTTGCCCAAAAAGAACTCACCATCTCTGCATCTCAGAGGTAAAACCCCTCGGCGGCTGGCTCCCTCCATCGCAAAACCCCAACTCTCGAAAGCAGCGCCGCAGAACCACCGACTATGATCCTCTCTTCAAAACCCATAACCCACTTGCCTTTTCTCTCTCCACAGCCTCTAGAATCACTTTTCACCATCTCCATTCACTAAAAATCCCAACTGGCCAAAGTTTTTTTTTTTTTTTTTTTTGTATTATCAACCCAAATGATACTCTATGCAAGAGTTTCAAGAGCTCTGTCCCACATTCCCATCACTATCGCTCTCTCGAGAAGGTACGTTTTTTGTTCCCGTCCTGTTTTTACTCTCACCATAGCTGTCCATCGATCGATAACAACCCTGAAACTTATTATAAAGATCTTATTTTCAACACTATTGAAGCAAGTCCGTGGGCTTTTTGTAATAATAGATGGGTTTCGGATAGTTTTCAAGATGTAATTTCTGACCCCGAGTTGCTTGCTCGAGTTCTTGATAGTATTAGAGAGAAACCCAGGATTGCTTTGCGGTTTTTAGATGGGTCGAAACTCAGCCGGATATCAGACGATCTGAGTTTGTGTTTTGTACGATTTTGGAGATTCTCGTGGAGAATGGTTTGTTGAGGTCTGCGTATTGGGTGGTGGATAATGTTGTTTTGTTGATATGCATGAGGTTGTGGACATTTTGATAGGGGGGCGTATGAGTTCGGATGTTTTGGTTAAGATTCTCGATGTTTTGTTGTTGGTGTATACCAAGAGATCAATGGTTGAGCGATGTGTGTTTGTTTTTGATAAGATGGTGAGAAATGGATTGTTGCCTGATGTGAAGAACTGTAATAGAGTTCTTAGGGTACTTAGAGACAATAATTTTGTAGTCAAAGCTAGGGAAATTTTTAAATGATGGGTGAGTATGGGATTAAGCCGACTATTGTTACATATAATACTATGTTGGACTCATATTGTAAGGATGGTGATCTGCAAGAAGCATCGGTTCTCTTATCAGAGCTGGAAAGGAGTGGTTGTACTCCAAATGATGTTACGTGCAATGTTTTGATTAGTGCGTTTTCGAAAATGGGGGAAATGCAGCAGGCTAGGGGACTTATTAAAGTGATGTTGAGCTCAGGATTGAAAGTTTCGGCGTATACATATAACCCTTTGATATGTTTGTACTGTCACAAAGGACTGCTTGATGAGGCATCAAGCATTGGAGAAGAGATGGTAGCCGGAGGAGTTGCTCCTACGCTCAACACACGCGTTAATGTATGGCCTTTGCAAGTGGGGAAGAGTAAGTGATGCTAGAGAGAGGTTTTCCGATATGTTGAGTAAGAATATTACTCCAGATATTGTTTCATTCAACACTCTATTATGGTTATTGTAGATTGGGAAACATAGGGCAGGCCTTTCTCTTGTTTGATGATTTAAAACATAGGAATCTCATTCCTACTGTTGTCACATATAATACACTTATTGATGGACTTTGCCGAGTGGGGGACTTAGAGATTGCTCAGCAGCTCAAAGATGATATGATCAATCAAGGGATTCTGCCTGATGTTATTACTTACACGATTCTGGTAAATGGGTCTTGCAAAATGGGAAATCTAGCAATGGCTAAATTTTTTTTTAATGATATGTTGCATAGGGGATTGGAGCCAGATCACTACATGTACACAACACGAATAGTGGGTGAACTGAAACTTGGTGACACATCTGAGGCATTCCGTCTACAAGAAGAAATGAAAATGAAGGGATTTCCTCCAGATCTGATTATCTATAATGTTTATGTTCATGGGCTTTGTAATCTGGGCAATTTGGGAGAAGCAGTTGCATCGGTGTGGAAGATGACCAAAGACGGTCTTGTTCCAGACCAGGTAACATATACCAGCATCATTCATGCTCACTTGCAATATGGTTACCTAAAGAAAGGCAGAGATTTTTACGATGAGATGTTGAGCAAAGGCTTATCCCCCTCTGTTGTGACTTACACTGTATTGATTCATGTTCATGCAGCTAAGGGAAAGCTAGAGTGGGCACTTATGTATTTCTCAAATATGCAAGATAAGGGTATTCTTCCAAATGTTATCACCTACAATGCACTCATGAATGGTCTTTGTAAAGAGAGGAGAATAGATGAAGCTTATAAATTTTTTGCTGAGATGAAAGAAAAAGGAATACTTCCTAATAAGTATACCTACACGATATTAATAAGTGAGAATTGTAACAGAGGCAATTGGCAAGAGGCTTTGAGATTGTATAAAGAATTGCTCGATAGAGAAATTCAGCCAGATTATTGTACACATAGCGCACTGTTTAAGAAACTAGATAAGGACTATAAAGTTCATGCGGTTCAATACCTTGAGAGTTTAATTCTAGATACTGTAGAAACACCGAATGCAAAGACTCGATAAAGCCTTTGACAGAATTGGGGATTCTCTCAAGTGATTAATGAGAAGGTGCCATACTTGTTTCTTGAGGGATCCATCTCATCCAACTGTATAGTTGCTCCAATTACCACCATGTAAATTCACTTGGAGAATTCAACAAGTAAGAATTATGATCTTCTATAGTTCAACATAGGATCCTATATATATGCTTGATGGATTGTAATGATTTTGAATTATGCTGGATATGACAGGGTGAAACTTCGGCGACTTACCAGATCAAGAAGCATTGATTATCTCCTTTTTTATTCAAATTTCAAAGCTGGCTGCAAGCAAGTAATTCCTGAGACTGCCCTCAGATTGGGTTGTCATGCATGCTGCTGGACAAATTACACTGCAAATAGTGAATAACAGGTATACAGATGAAATTTAAGCTTGTGTCAAATGTTTCAAAGAAACTTCTGACATATAAAATATTTATTAATTCTCTTAAATTTTTTCAAGGGAGAAGGGTTTCTTTGTTGTGTGATTGTAACAGGTACTTCTTTATAATCAGGGAATAGTTTTGATGTAGGGTCCATTTTCTTTGCTATTTACAGCATAACGGTTAGTGAAGATTTTACATTCAGTTAACACTTTCAATTGCTGACCCCCTTGACCATTTAATTCATGGGGAGCGAATAAAACATATCTTCATTTTATTTATTTTTATTTTTTCCTCTTATGTTGTCAAGGAAACATGTGGGAGCAGGTAGGTGAAAAGTCATTCTGTATAGTTTTTAATTATGGTGAAAAAACCAAATTTTATTGTTCAATTAAGCTTAATTTCCATTTCTCCATTGTGTGTATATCTTTTTCTTCATTATTCGTGTAATTGTCTTATTTTGCGCACTACAAAGTTGTACTGTTATATCTCATTTCTAAATTCTAAAGCACCCTGTCTCTATAGGGGATATGACAAAACTTTCCATTCCTAGAGTTTCAAAAGGATAAAATATATAAAGAAAGAGACGATGTTGCGTCTGAAATAACTATGAACTATACCATTAACCTTTAATTGTTGAATTAAATCTCAGCAGGGTTTTATAGAATGCTATTTGGTTAAAACTATTGCAATAAGTAGGTGTTACTATAGTGACTAGTCATCACTGCCGATCAAAATTGAATGTATGCACTTGTATAGGCAGTTTTCAGCTGAATTGTTAAAGAAGACTCTTGGCGACAAAAGTCTGATCATAAAAAAAATTTTATATTTGTTTAGGACATCAAATGTAACTAGATTTTGATCGACATAAATTAAATTGTAACTCCCTTGGATAAGAATCTTTTTTTTTTTTTAACATATACTCCTAGGAATTAGCATATAAGTTTACATAAATATGATGAATGGTGATTCATTGTTTTACATCAACAGAATGCCATTCTTAATGTTGTCTTAAAATTGAGGTTTGATTTCATTATACAATCTTTTGATCCTTAAAGATATAGAAAAAGTATTCAGTGCTGCAGTTTGCTCCAACAAGATCTGGGGTTTGATTCCTAAGAGCCATCTACTTGGCAAACATGCTACGAGTTGCCCGTTTTCTAAAGATTGTAGGGTTTGGCATTACTGGGGGTGAATTTTTGGAACTGTTTTCTGTCGATTTATTATTTAAAGAGGAGGCTGCTCTCTCATGCAAGCATAGTTCCTGAGTTTGTGCCCAACAGTAGCTATCTTGATTCTATTTTATTCTATTAATCTGTCTCCTTCTTCCTTGTTGCTATTAACTGTTTCATGTTTTGTTAACATGTTCAGGAAACTCCAAGTTCCATAAGATTCTGCACTGGAAATTTCTTTGGATATGCCTTTTAGTAGTATAATCTGCTTCATCTTTTGATTCAATTTGCATCTTAAATTATAATCCGATAGTCGTACATGGACGAATATAACTGCTATATGGATGAAGTAGATTTGTATGTTCAGTCCTTGGTTGGAGCTAACCACAAGCCTGACCATTCTGTTAATCTTACATGAGTCTGCTCGTTAAATTAATTGGTGAGATGTTTTACTAGTCAGTAGTCATGTAAGAGGTCTAGATTTCGAATTCTATTGACAAGTCACACCAACATTTGGATTAGATATATATATTAAAAAATGAAACTTATTATTTGCTTGAAATTGTGATGTCCAAAAGTATTGGAAAATGAGGTTCAATCAACTTAAAAGATGTCATGTTTCAACAATAATGATTCTTAGTGAAAATCGAAATAGCTTAGATGTTTTAAATGGTAACTCAACTTTGAGGTAATATCAAGTGTGCTTTGTGTTGTTTGAAAGTAAAATATAATAATAAAGAAAGCAGAAGAAGATCTTCTGCTTTGTCTCGCAAGTTTGACTAATTATCCAACCTTGGATTCATCCACACAGTTTTTAATTTTCTTTCAAACCAATTATCTTATTTTAGTAGAAAACTAGAACTGTAAATAATTAAATATACTCTACAAGTAAAATGACTGGTTAATAATACCCTTATAAATGTCTCACATCAAATTGTCTTAAAATATAATATAAATTTTCTCAATTCCTTGAATTCATCAATGTATAACATACAAATATAATCAACCCTAAATTCTTTCAACCAACAAAACCCCTAAATTTACTAAAAGTGAGACTCTTTAATATCAAACGCTATAGAATAACGAGTCAGTCATGTGTTATATAGATTATGCGTTTTTGAGAAGTTGAGGACCAAATAAGTTAATACGTATTTGTTGAGTAAAAAAGTAATATTTCTTGAAAATTTAAGGATCAAATTATAAATTCCTATTGTTTTAGAAGAAAATGAAAGTTGAAAACTTCAAGAGGTCATCCATCTTAATATAAACTAGAATGTTTTTTATGAGTTACCGTGTTGTGTTGTGTTTGTATCAATCCAAACATGGCCCTATAATTATTCGTTCAACTCAAAAACGATCCGTTAAATTTATCGTATCGCATGTCAAAACTCAAACACGACCCATTAAATAAACAAGTTACTCAATAAATCCCTTATAGCTCATTAATTTATAAAAATCATGTCAATTACATGATAAAATACAATTCGATTAAGTGGAAATAGGGTGAAATAACACTCTTTTTATGTGGACTTTTAAGAAAATAACACTAGTTTAATAAGTTAAGTTTAAATGTCACCAATAGTGTTGTGTTTGCCATTTTAAGGTTTTTCTTTTTCTTTTTCAAAAACCTCCATTGATTGAGGATCAATGGGGATTGGTCCTCCACAATGGAGATAGGACAGACCTCCACATTCAACCTCCATTGGAGGTTTGACAAAGAAAATGAAAAAAAAAATTGAAAATATTCAGATCCACACTTTAGATGCTATTAAAACTTAAGTTATTAAGTTGGTGAAAGTCTTCAAACTCACTCTTTAAAAAGTGCTATTAAATTTTTGAACCATTTGATTAATTCATTTACCTATATAATTTTTTTAATTTAATCACATAATTCAATCCACTGCTACTGACTACACCCATTCAAGAAATATTTTAAAGGTCAAAATTTTATCCTATATTTAATCGTATTAAATGGGTTAACGGCTTAGAAGGGGTTCAACATAAATATGACTCATTTCTTTAATCGATTTAACATATTTACCCGTTTAATGACTCGAACCCAATAAAGTTTAACCCAGACCTACAAATTTTGTTCCGTAGCACCGTATTGTGCAACAATTGCCACCCCAAACTATGACCATGGCGTTTAAGCACAAATTCCTTAGTTTTAAGACAATCTGGAAAGTTAATGGTGGTGTACGGTGGCGGTGGCACCCATTTTCTGTCTTTAACTTGAGCAAACAAAAGATGGTGATAATTGTTAAGAGATGGAATCTTGAAAACAAAGTAAAATGAAAGTATCAAGAGACAAGAAAAACTTCTCTTTTCTATCACACTCATATTTTCTATGCAATCATTTATATATTATAATAAGACAGAATGCAGTGACTTTCAGGATTTTCTATGGTTTCTAGTAAACAAGACTGATGCTACAAACTTAACCTGTACGAAAATTGTTCATGCCCAAATTCTAGGAGCATACAAGCCAATCAAAAAAAAAAAAAACCCACCTCCAAATCTTGGTACTTTTCACACACCAAAAAATGAATGTCAAAATAAAACTTAAACCATTTTTGTTTGGGAAATAATCATTTTCGCCCCTGCAGTTTGACATATTAGACACTTTACCCCCTCTAGTTTTAGTAATGGCCATTTCTCCCCCTGAAAACTAAAATATTAGACATTTTTCCCCCTCTAGTTTCAGTAATGGCTATTTTCCCCCCTGAAAACCAAAATATTAGACATGTTACTCCCTAACCATTTGGTAGTCCGTTAGTCAACAACTTTGACCGTTAAAAAATCATTTAAATGCCCTTATTACCCTTGAACACATTAGTTATGCCATCTAATGACACCACTAATTGTTTTTAAAAAAAAAATTAGATATAAAAAAAATTAAATTAATACAAGTATTTTTAAAAAAAACATAATTGAAAATAAAAAAATTATAAATTTAATTAAAATTTAATAAAAAAAATTCAGTATTTCAAAAAAATATATTAATGTTTTTTACATTATTTTTACATTAATTAAAATTTTTAATTATTTTTACATTGTTAATGTTTTGTAAATGAAATTTTTATTTTTACATTTCATTCTTTATATTAATGTCTTTTAAATAAATTATTCAGTATTTCAAAAATATATATATTAATGTTTTTCACATTATTTTTACATTAATTAAAATTTTTGATTATTTTTACATTTCATTCTTTATATTAATGTTTTTAAAATAAATTTTTATTTGTACATTTAATTCTTTATGTTTATTTTTGTTTAAATAATTTTTTTATTAAAGTTTAATTAAATTTTATAATTTTTGTTTTCAATTATTTTTTTTAAAAATACTTTTATTAGTTTGATTTTTTATTTCTAATTTTGTTTTCTTTAAAAACAATTAGCGGGGCATAACTAATGTATTTAAGGGTAATAATATCATTTAATTGATTTTTTAACAGTCAAAGATGTTGACTAATGGACTTTTTAACGGTCAGGGGGTAAAATTTCTAATATTTTGGTTTTTAGGGGGGAAGATGGTCATTACTGAAACTAGAGGGGCCAATAATATTTTAGTTTTCAGGGGGGATAATAGCCATTATTGAAACTAGAGGGGGCAAAGTGTCTAATATGTTAAACTACAGGGAGGAAAATGATTTTATCCCTTTTTGTTTCTTTGTCAATTGGAGATGAAATCTAAGATGCTTAAGGGCTGTTTGGTTTTTTTTTAAAGTCTTATAAGACCTTAATTTATTAGACATATGGATAAGTCTTATAAATTAATACTATGATATGTTTGTTTTTTTCATTTTGGATGACTTATTTTAAATATAAAATTGATTAGGTTGTGTTAGGGTTTTTTCAAAATTAGAAATTTTTAGAAAATTGATTTTTAGGATTTTATTATGTGTAGATAAATTATAAATGTATGAATTGTTATATGACATTTGTGGAAATTTATTAAAAAACTCTACTATCACTTTTTGAATAAGATAAAAGTCAAAAAAATTTACTTTTTCTAAAAGACATATATATCTTAAAATAATATAAGTTGAAAAAACAAACAAATTAATTTATCTTAATTTAAGATATAAGAGGCAATAAGTCTTAAGGTGAAAAAAACAAACAGCCCCTTACACTCAATTTTGCTGCAGAGACAAGGCAGTCTTGAAATATTCAATACTGAGAGAAATAGTTTCCTGAATTTTGTCCTGAAATTGTCTTGAACAATCCGCCAAGAATAAGTTATAAAAAGCACTTAAATCTATTCCAATGTTTCAAACTTTCCACTTCTAAAAAGCAGAAAAAGAGAGAGAGAAGCGCTTTAATGGCTGTTTCTGCTTTGTCTTATATAATTTCCTCCTATCCTGTTAGATGTTCTTGTCCTGGAAGTAACCATGATCCTAATAAGCAAAAGCTGAGATATGTAGGGAATTCTACTAAACCTGCCATGGTTGATTTGCTGAGCCAAACTGCTGGAGTGGCTAGCACTCTTGTGGCTTCTGTTGCTGATCAAAAGTTGTACATGAACAAAGTTCAGGTTCGGCAAAATATTCCGACAAAGAAGCAGTTTGTGGATCCTTATCGACAGGGACTTATCATCGAAGGAGGAGTTGGATACAGACAGACGGTCGTGATTCGATCCTATGAAGTTGGTGCTGATAAAACTGCAACACTTGAAAGCATTCTCAATCTTTTGCAGGTAATTATCAACTCTTAACAATAAATTTAAATGAATGAGATTATATGTATTCTTAAAGGTATATATGTGTATATGTAGGAAACAGCATTAAATCATGTATGGATGTCTGGGCTTCTGAGCAATGGTTTTGGGGCAACACATGGAATGATGAAGAACAATCTCATTTGGGTTGTCTCAAGAATGCAACTCCAAGTCGATCACTATCCAATCTGGTAAGTCCTCCTAAATGCATTTCTACACTGTTTATTTTTAGGACTAATTGCACAAACACCCCTAACATTAGATATAATTACACGTATATGGAACTTTTGCCCATTATTACACAAACCTCTCCTGCCATTAGTGGTCAACGGTTAAACTTAACCGTTGACTCACTTTTCCATTTAAAAAGTCTAAAATGCCCCTACTGTGTAATTTATTATTTTAAATAGTTAATTAAAAAATATCCAGCTTTTATTAAAAAAAAATCATATTTTATTTTTAAAAAATCCATATTTTATTTTAAAAAACAAATCCATATATATATTTTTTTTATTTTTTTAAATCTAGATTTTTTTTTCTTCTATAAATGGATTTTTTCCAATCTAAAAAAATAAAAAATAAAAACTTATAAATCAAATTCTAAAATAAATAAAAAATCAAAAACTAATTTTCTCTTTTTCTTTTCTTTCATACATACTGCTAAAATAAGAAATGAGAATACCCATAAATAATTAAATTATGGCAGTATGGATGAAAGAAAAGAAAAAGAGAAAATTGGTTTTTGATTTTTTATTTATTTTAGAATTTGATTTATAAGTTTTTTATTTTTATTTTTTTTAGATTGGAAAAAATCCATTTATAGAAGAAAATAAATCTGGATTTAAAAAATAAAAATAAAAAAATGGATTTGTTTTTTAAAATAAAATCTGAATTTTTTTGAAATAAAATATGAATTTTTTTTAATAAAAGATGGATCTTTTTTTTTAACTATTTAAAATAATAAATTACACAATAGGGGCATTTTAGACTTTTTAAATGAAAAAGTGAGTCAACGGTTAAGTTTAACCGTTGACCACTAACGGCAGGGGCGGTTTGTGTAATAATGGGCAAAAGTTCCATATACGTGTAATTATGTCTAATGTTAGGGGATGTTTGTGCAATTAGTCCTTATTTTTATAGATCATCATTTGACAACTAATATATTTACAGGGGAGAGATAGTGGAAATCGACACATGGGTTGGAGCTTCAGGTAAAAATGGCATGAGCAGAGACTGGTTAATCAGAAGCCAAGCTACAGGTCACATTTTTGCTCGTGCAACAAGCACATGGGTGATGATGAATGAGCAAACTAGGAGACTCTCAAAGATGCCAGAAGAGGTTAGAGCTGAGATTTCACCTTGGTTTATACAGAAACAAGCAATCAAAGAAGATGTTGCAGACAGAATCAACAAGTTGGACAATAAAGCAAAGTATGCAATCTCTGGCTTGAAGGTTGGTAATCATATATATTATATATATCAAAACTCATGCCAGGGATAGAGAAGATTTATAATTGACTCATGCAAACTTCTGCTCTTTTGTAGCCTACAAGGATTGATTTGGATATGAACCACCATGTCAACAATGTCAAGTATGTACGATGGATGCTCGAGGTAAAATGCTTATTTTTGCTAAACGAATTTTAAAATATATATTTTTAAAAACGCGACGACGTTTTTTTAATCTTAAAACTTTCATTTGTTTCCTCTACAGAATATTCCTGACCAAGTTGTGCAGTCTCATCAACTCTCCGGTATTATCCTAGAATACAGAAGAGAGTGTTCTAGTTCAAGTATTGTTCAATCGCTATGCGAACCTGAAGAGGACGGAATCTTGAAAAATGGAGTGAAACAAGACAGCAGCTTAACCCTCCTCAACGAATTTTCCTTTCCATCCGAGATTATGGAGGGTGGCGGCTTTATCGGATCTTTCGAAAAGGAACCTGTAAGATATACACATCTGCTACAGATCGAAGGGGAGTCTGTAAATGAAGAGATTGTTAGAGGGAAAACAACCTGGAAGAAGAAACTGCCTTCTGTGCCATTTTCCAGTTAGAAACTAATAATAAAAAACCTGCAAGTGAATCCTGTCTGAGAGAAAACCCTCAAACCAAAAATGAAATGTCTCTGGAATAATTTTGAGTAAAAGGGCATTTCTGGCTTTGCAATATTTTCCCAGAAATTTTCAGAATTCTGCTGCTGGATTATTGGGAAATTAAGCTGAATCAAGAGCCAAAAATAAGGTCATGGAGTCCTAGAAATTAAGGTGCAAGAAGTACAGAAGAGAGTCAAGCATTTATGGGAAAATAAATAGAGATTGACGTGTTATGGTGGTACTGGCGATGATGAGAAATGCCTCTCATTTCTAGTGATAACCTGTAAAAATGTGATTTGGTGTTTGTATCATAGAAATTATTTGAATAATGAAGCAAATGAAAATGTAAATGTAATTGCTGCCATATATGTCGACATATTTTCGACATATATTGTAAAGATCATCCTTGTATTTGTATCATTAATACAATTTCAAGAGATTCACTTGTATTTGGTTCTTTCACTTGTATTTGGTTCTTCTTCAATCTCCATAAATATGCATATCAAGCAAAGTTGAAGAGGGCACTGGATAAATTAAAAATTAAATAATGGAAGATAATAAAATACATGGGAATTCGCTCGAACGAGTTGGTAAAAAAATAAAAGCTGCCAATTTTGATGATATTGGCAAACTACACTCGAAGCTGTTAAAAGCAATTCACAATACCTAACAAGAAGGAATTTATATTCTCTGCTCAAGAAAGTAACTGTGATCCGTTAACCTAAGGGGAATTAGCATTTACAACTTATGAGAATGCTGAATGGTATTTACAACACCGGTGAATACCCATAAGAGCACTAAGAAATCAAAGAATAATTTACCGCATCACCAAAATCATCGTCTCTTTCTTCCCAAACTTTTGTAGGACCATACAGTCAAGAATGTTACAAGGGTAACTCCGGCAGACGTCCAAAAGATTACCATCCATAAGGGCATTGATTTAGGATACAACCCTGGTAGCAATTACAAAATCCATTATATTATTGGAGCAACTCCCCGACAAAACTTAAAACATGATTGAAGCATCAGTTTGGCGAAACCATGAAAATTGACCAACTGAGATAAAATTTAAATCAACTCTTTTTGATAATAAAGAGATAGAACATACCATGTCCAAACTTGATACAAATGAGAAGTTCAATGATGCAAATTGCTAGGGAAAGCCAGCAAAATGCTCCAACCTTTTTCACCGAATTTCTGAAGAATCAACAATGAATGATATTAGATCAATAGCAAAATAAACAAAATCATTTCACTATTAACAGCATCCACAATTCACATGAATATGAGAGAGAGAGAGAGAGAGAGAGAGAGAGAGAGAGAGAGAGAGTACCGGTCTTGGAGATATGTATTGTACTCACGAATTGTAGGTATTGCAATAAGCCACCACAAGATCAACCTATAAATTATCACAGGGTTTCGAGGAGGAATCCATAGACAAAACTTTAGGAAGAATGTGTTGAGCTCAACAGTCAAGAAGATGCAAAGAGTGAGAACTTGAATGAACCGCCATGGACCAAGCAAGGGGTGCCACTCATCTTTGTCCCATTGGGCTGGTGTAAATTGTCCCAATGTTCGTTTGAACTGACAAAAGTAAACCAAAGTCATTATCATCATTCATCAATCAAGTGGAAGACTATATCCACATTAAATGGAAGTGCTAGGGTGGGTCAAACAATTTTTTTTTTCAACTTTCATGGAGATTGGTTCAGAAGATAATGCTAGTACAAGCCCTTTGGATTTACACTAGTCCAAGTAAAAGTTTGCATGAAAACAGACAAGTTACATAATTAAGAAGTTCGTAACATACTTTCCCAAAAATATTAGGCTGGCGGCTTATACCAACCCACTCGTATGTTTTCCCATCAAAGTACCTAACTGTATGCATTCCAGCCCAGATACCTGCAAAGTTTTCCAAAAGGAACTCGTCATAAATTGTCGCAATTGAAAACTTGCAATCAAAAACTTTAGCACTAAATACACAAATTAATCCTAACTTGTCAGAATACAAATAACGAATCGTAAGAAAAGTAAAAAATACCAGCAAGCGGATAAACAAACATGCAACTTACGTAATCAAATAACTGTCAATTGAAAGTAAATATACATAATTCTTATTATGAGCTACAGCGATCTCACCAAACCAATTGCAGATCAGAATGTCCAGAATAATACTGTCCCACCAGCACTCATTGAAGTTTGCTAACATGTGGCGGAAAGTAAACTGAAAAATGCCAACACATGCTTGAGCTAATACAAATACCACAGGCTTAAAAGGACGTATAATGCAGATAAGCCATCCCAGGCATTAAGAAAAGAACAAAACAAGCTATGAACTTAAGGTGAACAAACTTACCTCCATCAACTCAAATCCAATTGATAAAACCCATAGAAGTGGCTGATTACGGATCAATATAGCCTTGCCCCACCATCCAAAGATATGAGCAACAACAAATTCATCAAAAAGTGTTTCCTACAGAGAGCTTAACAAATCAGAAATCTGTTGTCTGTACGTTGCAGTAATAAAGCACACCAACACCAACAAAAACATGCATAAAAAAGAAAACCAAGACAGACAGGCAGTGAAAGAAGAATTCATACATAAACATTCTTAAACCTGCTTGTGGGGTTTTCGGGCAGATAAATGCGACAATCAGCACCATATGATCTTTCTGGAAGTTCTGCATGAATAGACGCAAATAATTATCGTTAATTTCATACATGCAATTAATGAGCCAAATTAATATGAGAATTTACAGTTATGCAAATACCAAGAAAATACTAGAAATTTAGAGATGAAAGTGAAGATGGAAAATGCTATATTAGCAGATAAGCTCCAAAGCATTACCAACACCAAGATCGGGATGGAGAAACTTCATGAACTGACGGGCATCATCTCGCTTCTGGAAAAGAACAAAAGCTAATATCAGTAATCATCCATTCATCTTCAAATCAACACAATAAACATAGAAGTTCTAAAAAGAAAAATAAGTAGAGCAGAACTCATTTAGTTCTCTACGATTTCATTAATATTTCAGTTATGTCTTGTCTGTATGTAGGAGAGGGGGAAAGAGATGGATAGGTAAACTCAGGTGCGCTAAAGCCTAGACTTCAATTAGACTGAGATTTTGAAAATACCAACCAAAAAATAAAACATATAAAATAGTGCAGGTTAAAGAAAGAAGAAAAAAGGCCTTCCACAGCAATACCCTGAAGTTCAATCTTACATACAAGTGCACACACAAACTGTATCATTGATTATTAGATTGTGATTTTAAGAAAACCAACCAAAAAAATAAACATATAGAGATAACTACAAATAGTACAGGGAAAGGAAAGAAGAAAAAATGCCTTCAAAAGTAATAACCCAAAGTTCAATCTTACATACAAGTGCATGTCACACACACATAATAATAATATAATTGTGCACATGCATGCAACCAACCTGGAAAAGCAAAAATGTGAGTGCCACAAGGTAAACGACAGCCATTCCATGTACTAAACGCCAAATTGCAGGATGTGGTCTGATAAGGACCCTGTAAACAAATATCAATTTTCCATAGTTAAGAGCATGTAACTAACAGCACAAAAATTTAGAGTCCCTAGCATTACTTATCGAGGCAAACAAAACGATAAACTCAATCATCTCATAATTCTAACTCTAAAACAAGTCCTTCGAAGTAAGTACTCCCTACCAAAATTTCCATCCAACACAAATATAGCGTAGTCAAAACAAATTTTGGATTGAATTTAACAATCCAAAAACTTACGTAGATGGGGCCTGCAACAAGCAGTAAGCAAGAAAAACTGCAATCATCGCCCATACACCCCTACAACAAACAATACAGATGAGCCTTCTACACATTTTACCCGGTACAAAAGCATTTACTAGAATTATTATTCAAAGAACATCACTCAAATAAACCTTTTCACAGATGTAACAAGATCTCCAGAAGCGCAGCTTTCAGGATCAAGGGCTCCACTTGCCCAACTGAATATCACATCCAAACTTAAGAATAAGAAATAGTTATCAACAAAATAGAAAGCAAAATGATGTTAATGAGGCTAAGTATGGTGCAACTAGTTTAAAAGATATACCTTCTAAAAATTAGTACAGTTACTAAGATAATATGCAAACTTTGTTTGTAGTCTTATTTATAAGACTATAGCTATCAATTCATTGCTCAACTCTCTATATATGTTCTCTGCAAATAAAGCAAATTATTCATTTAAAAATATGCATGCCATGTCTAGGATTTTGGAGTGGTCATCTCCAAGATCCCATATGCATGTTGAGACACAACCCTCATACCCATGTCAAAATCATTTATTCTCTAATCTATTAGAGGGCCATTGCTATTAACGAAACAAGATATTTTGATAAAATCCACAATTGAAATTATTTTGAAGAATGTCACCAGCAACACTTATTATGAAACTGGGGAATGAGGATAGCTGAATCATCATAGCAGGAGATTTAAGTTTCCCTAGATCACGTGTATAGGAAAGTGGAAAGATATCTATAAATTACAACCAATCCATTATTATTTATTAATAAATAAATATGTATACTCGGACCAATATATTTATATGACTAACAAAGCAAGCATTTTATCAGCATCACACTTACATCAGAAAACATGCACCAATAAGCAAGAAGGAAATAGTACGAGGTTGGTAAGCCCATGCCGTCCATGGGTCTAATTCATCAACCACACTTATTAAATTGACATCACCATTTTCTTCACCACGATGATCCTTTGTCCTCAGTCTCCTGTGACCATTAGGCTCGGTGAGCCTCATATTTAAAAGGCAAAGTGATCACTGCAATCATCAAAGGTAAATCAGAATCGGTAATTTTCTTATCAACAGAAGCACTTCCAAACTTGCCAACCCTTACCATAAAAAAGGTGCTTACATAACAGTATAATAGTGAAAACTTTTATTTTCTACAACAACGTATGAGGTGCAGATTGAAAAAATCTGCAAATATTGGTAAATATAACATCACTCGCAGTATGACATAAAGCAATTTATCAATTCTAGCAACAATAATTTAATTCAATGATCAAAGTTACAAAAGCATTCGCAACACAAGCAAAACACATCATGCATACAATCAATCACATTTGTACTCCAAATATGAAAAGGACAAGAAGCAAAATGTTCTAGTCTAAATACAAGAACTTCCTATACCAGTGCAATACATCATAAAATAATGCAGAATACGATCAAGCATTGTTACCAAAAATCAATAGTCATATATCCATGCAATACAGTTTACCAAAGGTATTGGTAGAATACTGCCTGAACTATAGTTTAATTAGCAGTATGTTGATATGAAACAGTCATACAAGTAAATTAAAAAAAGTGAAACTAAAGACACAGTTCAAATCTCGTTAAATAATGGATCGCCACATTGCCTCTAATAGATAATTATTTTATGCACGAAATCCATCAGCCCAAACAGGCCCACTGCCAAAAATAACATCTATCAAAGTAATAAAAAGATGTTATTTGATAAGAATCTAAAACTGAACCAATACAGTCACTTGAGCTGAGGATAGAGCTTGAACCTTCACCCCACAGCACTATATGAGACTTTAGGTTTTCTCCTTCACAATCACAGATGTTACTTTGAAGACATCAATTCCCACAAGACTCAGAAATGCAACCAATATAATTGTATCGACACATCTCAGTGGAGATTACTTCTAGTACACCTCAATTATTAATCTTACTAACCACAAAACCAGACCAGCTCATCTTACAGAAAGGGTTGGAGTTGGACCCTACAGATTGACCAACAAGGGCAACCGTTACTCCATACCAGTCATATGACATGACAGTCCACTACCATATATAACCTCCCAACAATGGTGTCACCATAACCTATCCATCACAATCTATACTCCAGAATTATTCTTCAAATTAATAGAATTGACAACCATCTCTCATTTAACATAAACAATTTCAACCAATATAGATCAATATAAAGAATCAACAATCTTTAATGCAGGTAAATGATAATTTATGTAGCCTGATACCTCTTGTAAAAAAGATGAAAAGTGTCAAATGGTAAAAAAAAAATAAAATAAATAATTTATGTAACCTATACTAGCTTGTGACAAAGAGCATCAAAATAGAACCTTAAAAAAACACAGTGACTAGAGAAGACCTACATGAAGTTATTAAAACCCCACATGCCCCCTATAACTTTACCAACCTGGGGCTGGAATTGCTATGGCTTTATAATGACAAAATGAAACCCACATAACTTTAAATGTGCAAAACCAACCTTAGAACACACGAGACCACACAACACCTAACTCAAAATTCCTACACAATTGCATATATACACTCAAATAAATGTATAAAATTTATGTAAAACACAAACTAAAACCAACCCAATTCCCTTTGTCAACCTAGATTACTGCAGAGAATGAAGCAATCCAAAAAATAAATGAATTAAACATTACATGCAGATCACAAAAGTAGTCAAGTATGGTTTGATCATCTAACTAACAAAACTATAAACACCAAACAAGTTCAATAAAATATCAGTTAACAGACTAACAAGCACTAAATGTAATAAAATTGAAAAAAAATTAATATAAGAACTGAATCTCAAATCAATACTTGAATTCAAAAAAAAAACATTCATTGCATGTAAGCAGAACCCAGAAAAGAAAAAAGCTTAAATTCCCAGTGTAAAAAAAAACACCAAAGAAAAGAAACGTTTTTTTTTCTTTTCTTTTTTTATCTGAACGCTAAGCAATTAAAAGCGAAATTGCTGTTTATTTCAAAAAAAAAAAAAAGGCGATATTCCTGTTAAAGTTAAAAGAAAACAATTACGTACACGGAACCGATTCAGAAATGGAGACGACGACGACGACGACGACAAGGACACCGTCGTCGAGAAGCCAATACATACATAAGCGTAAACAATACGTACATGCGTAGAAATACATCATTCAAACAATAATATACACAAACAGAAAAAAATAATAATAATAATATAATAATAATAAATTTAATAAAGCGAGAGAGAGAAGAGATAAAAAAAAGGTGGCTTGAAAAGGCAAATGAAGTATTTCCACTTACGTAGCACAGAGCGAGGCTGACAGACAAAGGAGATGAGCCCTAGCCGTACGATTGGAGGGACGAGAAGATCGTGTCCGTCGGATCAATCCAAAGCAACCGCTTCGTCGTTCAATACAAATCAATAATAATAATAATAATCCTGGATTGGAGAGATTGAGAAGAACAAATAGAGAAAGTGAGAGTTAACAAAAGTTTAGAAAAAGAGAGAAAGATAGGGTCTGGTTTATTTTTGGCTTTGGTTGTGGTCTGTGCTTTAATGGAGGTCTTTAATACACAGCACAACAAATCTGAATCAAACACTAAAAGTGATTTATGATGATGATGATTATTAGTAGTAGTTGTTTTTCGAGAGAGAGCGAGAGTTGCGGCAGTAACTGAACAGAGACACTAGAGCAAGCTTTTTTGTTTTTCTGATTCTCTTCTCTCTCTCACTCTCTGTGTAATTGGAAAAAAAAAAAAAACAGGTTGAGCGGCGAAAAGGCGATGATGCGCGAGAGAGAGAAAGTGAATTGGTACGACGGTCAAAGAGAGATTTGAAGATGTTTTTTTTTTTTTTTTTTAATTTATTTAATATGGGTGATATTATTGTAGATTTTCGAAATTGCCCCTCTGGATATTCTTGATTTGTTCTAATCTTTAATTGGGGATAAATACTATATAAGTCCCTCAAATTTTAGATAAGTGCAGATAAAGAGCAATTATGCATTTGTTTTTATTTGAAGTATTATATAAATTCTGAGTTTTTTTTTTTACGATGAGGACTTGAACCGGCAATCTCATGATACAGTTGTGAGGGGTATACCACTAGACCAACCTCATGGTCCTCATCTCGTCAGTAATTATGCATTTATTTTTGAACTATTACAATATTCAATATTAAAGGAGGGGTACGATTCAAACCAACAATCTCTTGAATGTAGATGTGAGGAGCTTACCATTAAATCAACCTCATATTATTAATTATATAATTATTTAATAACACCTTATCTTCTTAGATTTTAAAGTAGACTTTTGTTGACTAAAAAAAATTGCTAGTAGTTATTAAAATATAAACCTTAAGCCTCATTTCCACCGCCAGATATTGTATTCAGTTTAACTTTAAAATATATATATTTTTTTTAAAAATCATTTTATATCTTTTTAAATTAATTTTTTTATTTTTTTAATTGTTATAATATTTTGATATTATGAAAGAGCTCATGACCCATAACCTCATAGATATAAGTGTATGAGGTTTACCATTGAGACAACCCCACCTTATCTAAATTAATATATTCCATTGCAAATATTGAAAAGAGTAATTGGCATAAATCCACCCCACCCCCAGACTATATTAGCTTTTGCATGTTGCCCCCTAAACTATTTTATTAGGCACTAAACCCCCCGAACTATCACTTTTTGGCAAACCAAGACTAAAGATGCCCCCATAGGGGGGAAAAAACTCAAAGGATTACCAATAAGTGATAGTTCGGGGGGTTAGTGCCTAATAAAATAGTTTATGGGGCAACATGCAAAAGCTGGTATAGTCTGGGGAGGATTTGTGCCAATTACTCTATTGAAAATGCTCATTTCATCAACATATTAAAACTATGAGAGATCTGAGTCAATAAATATATACTTATTCTCTAATTGGACTTTTGTAAAATTTACGGGGCTTTCGGTGTATTTATCTCAGTCTTTTGATTATTGATTTGATTAATTTTTTAAAGGTGATTATTGATTTGATTAGATGCTTTGCTGTGATTGTGATTGGACATTTACTGATTTTGTCCACACTACTTGGGTTTTGTGTGGGAATAAGAGAAAGGTTTAAAGTAAAGATTTAGAAAGATTTACAACTTTTTCAAGTTTATCATTTAGGAATCAAAGAATTATAACTTTTAGCTTTTGTTTTTTTCTTTTAAAAAATTTTCATTGTATTATATTCCTTCAATTTCATGTTTAATGTTTCTTTCTTTCTTTTTTATTAACTAACCTAAAATGCATTTATGATAATTTCAATTTCTCATTTTTAATCTTTGATATATATTTTGAAATATCATATACGGTGGCAACGATTCGAATATATAACAATACAATACTGAATAAGTATTTTTACCATCAAATCACATTGGACAATAGTATATCAAAGATAAAATGTGAAGATATAGTCGATTAAAAGATATATCATTCTTGTATTGAAAATCTAATATT
The DNA here is from genome assembly GCA_030490815.1 of Acer saccharum. NCBI lineage: Eukaryota > Viridiplantae > Streptophyta > Magnoliopsida > Sapindales > Sapindaceae > Acer > Acer saccharum. The sequence continues at coordinate 37,618,630 of CM059873.1, forward strand.
TTTTGTTTGTTCATGCAACATAGTGAAATAAAGGTAGATTTTAACAAAATAACATGAGCCTAAGATTATAAATAAATTTGATTACATTTCAAACTTTCATTGCTCGTTGACGATACTACTAAATTCAATACATTTTTCGTTTTTAGATACAAATTTCGAATAATATGACAAGTAATTTGTAATCAATATATCATCTCATAATTTATATGATAATTGTAAATCACTTATTATGTAATTTTGACATCTAAATTTTTCTCATTTTTGATTATATACTTTTTATTGCTTTTTCATTACATATCATCTCTATAACTTTACAAAACTAAACTAGAGAATTAAATTTATATAATTGTGTAATATTTTAAAAAATATATATTGAATTTATACTCGAATATTGGATAGGAACCAATAATTAAATTTACAACTCATAAGGCATTTTATCATTTATGGGTTTTGGCTATAAATTTCCATTCAACAACCGTTACAAACAAAAGCAATAAATACGACAACTTGATTTTTTTACTTTTTATTTTGGTTGAGAAAATTATTAAGTATTATTATTAATTATTAATATTCTCCAGTTAAAAATTAAATATGAAAAGGAAGGCCATTAAATAATTTTGTTGTAAGCATTAATGCAAATAAATAAATAATATTTATTATGGTTTTGTAGTACAAGAAAGGTCAAAATTCTTTTTCTCTTCCAAATTGGACCAAATTAAAAAGGATAAAAGGGACAAGTCGAAAAGGATAGTGGGCGACAGAAGAGAATAAAAGACTAGTAGGGGTACCAAAAAGTTTTTTTTAATTTTTTTAATTTTATTTTTTTTTACTTTTATTTGATTAATAAAATAAAATATTTTTTTTTTTTTAAAAATGAAAAAGACTAGGAATATTTTTAAGTGATAAATGATGAGGTGGATGGGACCACAAACAGGCCGTCAAGCACCCAAGCCTTGGACCAAGCAGCCCAAGAAGACCCAATTTTATTTATTTTATATTTTGGTATCTTTTTTACTAAAAAAATGATGATCTTCGAGTTTGGTGGGATTATACTATTATAGTAGATAATATAATGAGAAGAAATATAACAAATTCACTTTTACTTCTTTAAACTAATTCTACGAAGAATATCCATCACCAATACAACAAGTTATCCAATCATTATTTACCCATTAAAAATTATTATTAGTTTTGTGTAAATTAAAAGAAATAAATTAATTATTAAAACTCGTAAATATTCTAATAAACATTTAAAAAATAAAGTTTGTTGGGTGCACCCGTACTAGTGCTAATATATCGAAATCCCATTAAAATTTTTAAGTTAAAAGTACTTGAATGAGAACGGTACTTGAATGGGTGACTTCCGGAAAAGTTACCATGTTTCACCTTTTTTAAATATATTTATATATTGAAATAAACCTTGTTGAGTAAATATTCCATACCAGTCAAGGTAGGCCATGCAGAGGTTTTAATAAAGGCAACAAGAAATAGCCCACAAGCCACCCTCGCCAACAAAAGTTGAAGAGATAAATGACAACCAAAAACATACTTCCATTAACATAGAGACAATTTTTGTCAAACTCATAAAATTTCATTCTTCATTAAATTTTTTGTCTATATAAACTTTATATTATTAACATGTTACATTTTTTTAATTATGATTTAAACATTCATATATTGTGTTTAGAAGTGCTTTTTATTGTATTGAAAAAAAAAAAAAAAAACTGCTCTTAAACAAACAAGGTCGCATTTGACTTCAATATCATTTGTTCTAAATCTGAGGGTTTGTCATTTACTTTTCTTCTCTATCATTGGATTAATAGTAAATTGGAGTCGCTAATTTAACTATTAAAGTCAAATTTTTAAGTTTATTTAAGCTAAATTAAACAAAATTATATCATGTGTGTTCTATGGTATTTATTAGAGTTTTTGTTTTTGAAGTATATATATATATATATATATATATATATATATTATGGGTCCGACTATACCAACTTAAATTTCTAAATTAATTTTTGACTAAAAAAAAAAGATAATATAACATATGACCCTTTTACTATTGTCAAAATCTTTAAAGTACTTCCGAATGTCTAGAGTTCACTTGAATGGTAACAAAGCACTTTATCACTTAATGGTGCTTTTTTGAAAAGAAAAAAAATAATAAGAAAATTGTTTTAAAGAGAGAAATGTTTGAGGTGTTTATTTTTTTAAAAGAACACTTTATGAATAATTACACTGTTTTTTCATGGGACAATTTCATTGTCATCATTGAACTATGACAACTTTTTATTTTTATTATTCAAATATTTATAGTTTGTTTACCTACGGATGTGTTTTAATTGAATAGCATATGAATAAGAAGATGGGTGAGAGACTGTTCCATTTAAGTTTTTCTCAATTAATAAATACCATTCGAAAATGTATATTTTATTGAAGATTTTTTTTTTTTTCATTATTCTTACAGAAACACACTTTTGTACAAAAATACTTATAAAAAAGGAATATTATCATTTAGGTCCCTATGTTTTTTTGAATTATCTAATTTTCACTCACTTATTCATTTTTCACTAGATTGATCCCTATGTTTTTAAAAATCACTCAATTTGATCCCTCTAACTAGAATTTTGATGGTCAACTGTCACAAAATAAAAAGAGAACCTTTTATTTTCTTAATTTTATTTATAATTATATATATATATATTTTTTAAATTATTTTAAAAAGAGAAAGAATATAAAAATTATTTTCTTATTTTCAAACCCAAACCTAAATTCGAACCCAACCACAACCCAAATTCGAAATCAACCACCACACCAAACCCATACTCGAACCTAGCCACCAAACCCATACTCAAAATCAACCACCATATCAAACCCAAACCTAAATTCAACAACCATAGCCCCATACAACAACTTAAAACCTAAATCGAAACCCAGAAATCGAAGCAACCTAGAAATGAAACCCGAAAATTTATCAACAAAAAAAAAAAAGTGAAACCCAGATCTAGAGAACCAAGAAAACCCTACCCTCTCACCACGAAATCAAACCCAGCCACCCAACCCCACCAAGAACTGATTTTTGTTGGGATTGGTTTTAGGTTTCTAGATATATATATATATAATATATATATTTATTGGTCTTTTGTTTATAATTTTTAAATTTGTATTTATATATTAATTTAATTTTTATTATATATACATTTCTATTTATTTGTGTGTGACACGTGGCATATCATTGTTTAAAGATAAAAAAACATAGGGACTAATCCAGTGAAATATGAATGAGTGAGTGAAATATAAATAATTCAAAAAATAGGGACCTAAATGATAATATCCCTATTAAAAAAAAAAAACAATATTGTGAAACATGTACATTGATTCCAATTAAGTTGGTATCTTTGATATACACCATACTGAGATTACTAATTTGGGTTTGTGCCCTTCTCTCTAGGGAACAGTACCCACATCACATGCAGTTCTGATTAATGTTTATCTGTAGGGTTCCAACCTGAAAAATGAAATGAAAAAAAATAAATAAAACTGAAATAGTTTGTTGGTCCAGCTAGAAGCCTAGAAGAATGAAATATTGAGTTGTTTCTATGTCCAACAGTGTCCAATAATTATGGCACCCAGGGGATCCACACTGGGGTTCTTCAAGGCTTAGTGGTGGTAGAGGTTGTGGCGGTGTCTATGTCTATGGTGTCTATGTCTGTGTCTATGTCTATGTCTGTGTCCGGCTCCACCTGACCTGGGCCCCGTGTATTCACCCAATGAGCCACATGGCAAGATCTTTGTGGGAGGTGCACCATGAATCGAGTGCATGGGAGGAGACTCCCTCTACTTGGACTGGGTCAGGTCCCTTTTGTGTCCAGCTGATCAGGTGGTTGTTGCTTTTATACATTTGCCATGTCAACCACTGCTAATAATTCTATTAATTAGTTCCTTCAAAAATAAAATAAAATAAATATTTCTATTCATTAAATTTCCCTTTATATGGTTTTAATGATCAAATCAATCATTGGATTTCGGTGCTTATAATAATCAATTGGTTTATAAAGATCATCCAATAATAAATATTAAGAATGTAAATTTACATTTTGAGAAAATTGAGTGCCATATAATAGATAGATAAAAAGTTTGAAAAACTTTCACTAATACTATTATCGAATATTAATATATAGATGAATTTAGAGATGCACATTTTTCCCCGGGACTCCAATTCCCCGCGTCCTCATCCTCATTTGGGGATTTTTTTTTTTTTTTTTTTGGAAAAAATTGGGATGCACATTTTTCCCCGGGGCTCCAATTCCCCGCGTCCCCATCCCATTTAGGGAATTTTTTTTTTTTTTGGAAAAAATGGGGAAATTGGGAAATTGGTGGGGGGGAATGGATGGGGATGAAAATCATCTATTTCCCCATTTTCCCAACATTATATTGAAATGGGGATGGGGATGGGGGGAGGTCCCCCATCCCCATTTACCCAATTCCCCGAAACATATATAAATATAATTATAATATATATATATATATATATATATATATATTCTTTGAAAACCCTAACTCCCTAAGTATATATAACATTTTATATAAAATGCACTAATGAATTTTATTTTGTATTTGTAATGGAATGTTTGTTTTTTTAGTTTAATTTATAATTTTTAGTCAAATGGGAAAATGAGGAATTGGGGATGGGGATGGGATGGATAGGTCCCCCCAAAATTCCCCATCCCCACATCTCTAGAGATGATGTAGCAAAATTTTTTAGAGAATATTGAGTTGAGTTTCTAATTCTAAAAATTCTCATAGAAATGTCGATTGGATTTCTAACTTTTTCCATCAATAAAAGCATCTCCGATGCAAATATGTATTTTTAAGTTTCATAATAAATAATTATTATACTCTTTCTCCTCTATTATTTACAATTAAATAGCTCTAATATTAGGTGGAAAAAGTTAGAAATCATAGTCGGCATTTCTAGGAGAGTTTCTAGAATTAGAAATTCAACTCCATATTCTCTAACTTTTTTTTTTGCCACATCATCTCCATATTAAAGTTTGATAATTACATTGGAGAGAGTTTTTCTAACTTTTTATCTATCTATCCTGTGTGACACTCAATTTTCTCTAATTGCATATTTGCATTAGAAATGCTCTAATATTAGAGTTCATTTAATATTAAAATAAAAGAGGAGATAGTGAAATAATTGTTTGAGTAATTGGCATAGATACCCCCTCGATTCTACAGTCGGTTTTGCCAATAAATGAGAGTTTGAGGGGTTTAATGCCTAAAAAAAAAAGTTGGAGACAACATGCGAATTAACGTATACTTCATGGCATTTGTGCCAATAACTCTAATCATTTTATTATGATTGATCATAAAATGTATACATATTAGATTTTAGATGATTGCATTAGAGATAGAGATGTCAATATGCATTTCTCTAATTTTGTTTCTAAAGTGGGTCAATAATTAATAGAAATACTGACGTGACACTATTTAGAAACTCAAAAATACATATTTGTATAAGAGCGTCTCCAATGCAGCAATGGATTGTGAATTTTTTTTTTATATATTTTTTTATGTCAAATAGGATAAATAGACATTGTATTTAAATATGTCTCTCAAATGCAATTGTTACTACACAATGTCAAGCTGATGTGGCAAAAAAAAAAAAAAAAACAAAGGCATTGTCAAGTTGAATGTCTACTTTCAGAGGCTCTGTTAGACAACTATATTGTAATTCAACTCAACATTAATTTGGAGATAAATATAAAAAAATGTTAAGAAATTTTTTTGAAAATTAAAAAAATTAAATAATAATAAGACATGCCATTAATAAATTAATATTTAAACAGTAGCATCGTAGACGGATTTTTTATTTGGTTGTCTATCAAGTAAACTTCTATGCTCACATAGGAAGAAAGTTGTTTGATATTGTTGGCATGTCAATACTTATTTAAATGCAAATTACTTTTATATTGGAGTCCAATGCTCTAAGGATTATTGAATTTAATATGAAAGCAATAATTTAAATAAGTGACTTTCGATAATATTATGGTACCAATAAGGCAATAAGTTAGCTAATTTAAATATTATATTTATTGAAAAAAATAATCTCAATAAAAATGTAAAATATTTCATTTTGGATTTACATTTATCCACAAAAATGATTAATTACATTTAACTTAGAAAAAAAAAATCAATTGTTAGTTTGTTCTAAATTTTCTCTCCACTGCAGTGTTAGGATTGTTTAAATTTAATTTAATTCAATTAAATCAAGCAAACAAATTAGTTTTAATTTATCACGACAACTTTAATTGATCGGTTTGGATTTTACATTTTGGTTTTACATCTATCCACAAAACTGTTTACTTAGGTCAATCCAATTTTATTAATATATATATATATATATATATATATAATATGAGTAAGTCTCTTAGAAGAGATTTCTTATTTTGATTTCGGTAAAGACCTTAATGAAATCATATCAATTTTATGAATTTTGATCTGAATTTTTTTATGGATGATACGTTTATTGAAATCAACCTATAAATAAAATTTGAGAATTTTTGTAAGCACTAGAAATATTTTTCTTAATTTTTTTTATATTTCGACCATTTTTCTGCCTTTATATTTAATAAAATCGGGATAAATAGTTCTAGTACTCATAGGTACATTTCATTGAACTTATCATCCATAAAAAAATTTCAGATCAAAATTCATAAAAATCGATGCGATTTCATCAAGGTTCATACCGAAATAAGGATCTCTATGAGAAACTCACTATATATATATATATATATATATATATAGATAGAGAGAGAGAGAGAGAGAGAGAAGAGAGAGAGAGAGAGAGAGAGAGAGAATAACCAACGAAGACTTTTTACAATGCACACTTTAAGCACCTTCGATGAAATTGCATAGAATATATTGAATCTTGATTTGATTTTTTGTAGGATGGTGAAAACATTGAAATACATATATGGAAAATAAAATAAAAAATAAAAATTGGGTGCAAGAACTAATTTTTTATGATTTTTTTGAAGATAAAACATTTAAAATAGGGAAATATAAGAAAAGGTAGTTCTCAAATCCAAAAAATTTCTAAATTTTTACCAAATGTGTATTTTAATTTTCTTAAGACGCATACAAAAAATCAAATCAAGATTCAATATATTCCATACAATTTCATCAAAGGTGCTTAAAGTGTGCATCGTAAAAGTCTTAATTGGAAAATTACTCTCTATATATAAGACTAATGTTACTTTGTCAAAAAACTTTGGAGCCCAAATGACGTGTCATCACTAAACTCCAATAATTTCAATTATCCAAATCTAATACGGAGAAATCAAGGATGCCACATCATTTTAGCAACAAATTTGGATTGTAAAAAAATAAAATAAAAAATCAATCAATTTATAGTGAAGAAATCAATTTTAATTTGTTATGACGATATTAATTGATGGATTTGGATTTTTGTATTAGAAAAACCAACATGATCCATTCAATTAGTAGACTATGTCAAGCATATAACAATTAAAAGACATTATAATCAAAAGTTGTTTGGATGCTTGGAATCTCAAGCCAAACCCTATTTACAACTAAAAAACAAGAAAGAAAATGTCACCATTAGCAAAGAAATTGGGGTTTAGGGTTGGGTAGTCTTGGCAAACCCACCACCCAAAATTAAATTGTGAGCAAAAGTAGCACAGTCCACTTTGCTTGAACTGACCAAACCATTCAAATTCAATCAATTTCTTTTTCTTTTTTCTTTTTACTTTATATCCTACAAGTCTACAACACTTGCCTCCACTAGCCCACTATTTGCCCTTATACACACAAAAATTTCCAACATAAACATGACACCCTCCTTCAACTTTATTATTTTGGCTTTGTATGTAACTTGTCATGGGACTCACTATCACAACAAACTAACACAATGTGACCCAAATAGGCCCTCTCTCTCCTTTTAACATTCACAACATTGCACATAATCCACACATTTAAACCTCAAAAATAAAATCATAAGGGTCCCTCTAACCCTAGTGTCCATTTCCAAGTTCTCGAATCCAGTGGTCGATTCCATCAATCCAACCCAACCGTGGCCCGACACATCGGCCAACGGTACAGCGTAACGATCTGGACATGTCAAATTTAATCGTCGTGGCATGGTCGGAGTCACATTTTAATTTTTGTGTCACTTTGAGCACAAGTCCTAGTCCTATAGTTGTAATGTGCAAGTTTAAGTGAGTTACAACTTACAAACAAGTACAAGAGTGAAAGGATGATGGAAATTCCAGACAATAACACATAATGGGGCATTGATTTCTGGCCTCAAATTCCTCTCTAATACTTAGCAAATCTTTGAATTAATGAAGCCCAAAATATTTATTTATTTATTTATTTTTCAATTGAAGAATGAATAATATGGACAAGAGAGGAGCATACTTTTCCCAGCCTGTCTCTTAGCCATTTGTTCAGATTCCACTCTTTTCAAAATTATTTTTTACCTAATCGATTTGGACTAACCCCCAACAAGCACCAAAATCGATGTTACATCAATGTGTAAAATATGATTTATTTATTTATTTTTAAAAATAATGGTCACATGACTAGAAACATATGGTCAATAAGGGGTTTTTTATTTTAGGTCAATTTTTTGTGGTTAGATTCGGAGAAGATATTTTTTTATTAATCTATTTAGTGGTTTTTTTTTTTTTTTTATTATTTATATTTTGGGTAGATGACAAAAAAATTGCCCTTGGAAAAGAAATAGACATATAAAAAAAAAGTGACTGTAGTTACATTCACATGTTACAAAGTCAACTTGAGTCACGGATTTGTACCGACTCTTCTCTCTCTCTCCTTTTTTCCTTATCTCTTTTTCTCTTTTTAGATTGGATTTGGATTTTTACTTTGAAGTGTTTTGAATTTTGATCTGATTTGGATAAGGACTCTTTTAATACATCTAACTTTTAATTAAACTCAAGCTATGAATATAAGGTTTTTAAAATTCTTGTTGTATAAAGGTTCTCAATTCAACAAATCTCACCCACATCAAAGTTCCTAAATTAATCGAGATGAGGTTGGTCCTTTTTCAAAAAAATTCGAATTTATGTAATACTTAAATAAATAAATAAATAAATAATCAAAGTTTCTAAATTGATTTATTTATCATAACAAATAAAAAGTTATAATGAACAGATGAACTAAGGCTATATTTAAAATGCTTGGCCCGATCAACAGTTTTTGTTTAAATGGATTTTTATTTTTTTATTTATTTTTTTACAGTCAAATATTCCTTTTTAAATTTTCTCAAAGAAGAATCTTATGGATGTTATTATCTGTAAATACTGTTTTATATAGACAAATAAAATTCTTTAATTATTTAACAGTGATTTTGACAGTAAATACACACCAAAATAATAATAATAATAATAATAACAAACAACCTTTTGAATATCTAAAAACATTTTTAAACAATATTAGAAATATTCCTCTTTATTGAATCTATCATAACTCATTATTGAAAAAAAAAAAAATAGAAAAAGAAAAAAATCTGGGCCCATGTTATCTTGATACAATGATACCCCTTTTATTTGAAAAATTTTGTTCAATGATTATTGAATGTAATTATGAAAAAAAAAAAAAAGTGGACAAGATAAGATAAGATTAATTCAGTGGTAAACCCCTTACATCTACACCATGAGGTTGCGGGTTCAAGTCCTTTCTCCTCCTTAAAAAACCCTCAATTTATATATTGTAATACTTTAAAAAAAAATTATGAAAAAAATGTTTGTGATATATATTTGTAATATATTATTGCACTTACACATCTCTCCTGTATCAAAGTGTTGTGCATACCATTTGTGATGGGAGGTTCCAATCCCACCATACAATATTTAATATCAATAGGTCCCAAAAGACGTTCGGTGTAAAATCTAAAAAACAAGAAAAGAAAAGAAAAGAAAAGTTAACAGTATGTTTGGCATTTGGAAATGGCCAACTTCAGCCTATGGCCCAAATGAAAGCAGGCGATACTCCATCCACATATGCCCAAAAATGGTAAGGAACATTTAATTTGTGTTCGTATACAAATCTTTGAATATGAAAACAAAAGAGAATCATACGTTTGTTCACCTTACATGAAATTGTATCAAAATTTTGGTCATTAATTTTTTGAAAACTATTTCGATATCACCAATCTGACGACGCTGGTTTGCGTTTCCTGCAAATAATAGTCTGTACATGCAGTCATATATGGAACAAGAAGAAAAGAGGCTGTTCACTCTTTATACAGTTTTAACACTTTTTAAGGCACAAAATTCCATCACATTACAACAATGTATATAGGCCCCTCCAAATGATGTTTATATACACAGTAAAATATATATCAAGTCTGAGCTAAGATCTCATTTTGTATAAAGTATTGACATACCATGAAGCAACTCCCAGTTCGTTTGCTGTCGATATGTACAGTGCCGGTCACTATTGATCACCTGCCCCAAAGGCAAAATGGAGGACTTAATATATCAATCCTGGTCCATTCACTTCTTACGTTCATATGTCTAGAGGCAGGTGATAGAAAAATAATATTGATTCCAAATTCTAGCCCGTACCTGCAACATTGATTTAATTGTTTATGTTCAAACACAAGGATATACCGATAGAAAGTCTCGATTCTGGCAACCAGAATTTTTCCTCTTCAAGAAGTAGGTACCATAAGCTAATGCACATTGCTTTCTAGAAAAGCACTCATGGCAAACTTGAGCAAGTTAGTCTAGATATGCTCCTTCTTGCTTTTCTTCAACATCATTGACATGTGATGATATATTCAAGGCCTGTTTGGGTCTCGCCCATTAGCCACATCAGAGCCTCTGCTGCAGCGTCTTTTTCTGCACTCTTCTTGTTGCTGCAAGGCTGCCCCATAATTTGCATTCCATTGAATTCCACCATAGCTTGGAATTGGTTGCTCATCGATTGTTTTGTTTGTAGGTTGGTGCGGCATATCCTGCCCTGGTGAGCAATGTCTGGAGCTGACTCTTAGAATTATCACCACCAGGTCCGCTTCAGTCCTAGAAATCAAAGCTGCTGACACCTGGCTTTCAGTCCTTGAAACTGGCTGTGTTGCAGTAACTAACGGCTTGGAGGGCTGAAGCACCTGGCGACCAAACACAAATCTGCCCTCACAACGATCCTCCGAAACCAGCAATTGTACAGCAGATAGGAGGTCATGATGACTGTGCAGGTCCATTCTGGGATTGAGTAACTGCACATCACCAGTCAATGAAATTAAACAAGCTAAAACAATATAAATTATCCGGAGACCAGACAACTCATTTACAAATTAACTTCAATGTGCACGTATGATAAAGATTTTGCTTACTTTATCTGAATCAATTCATCAAGTTCTCTCCTTACGCGTACATACATATCAGCAACAGTGGGGTTCATAAGAATTCCAATATCCTCCCATCATTTTCAAGTGGCCATCCTGTTATGGCATCATAGCAGCCCAGATAGTCATTACAGAATTAAATAATAAGCTCACACAGCTCTTTGGCAAATGAGAGATTAAGTTATTACACAGAAATGGAATGCTTACCACGTCTCCTTGTGAGATGCTTCCGCCAAATAGGAGCAGCACTGAATCACAGACAGCTGTTGAGTCCCTAAGGAAAACAGAGTTTACTTCATCTTCTCGTTGAAAACCAGCCATGGATATGGAATTTCAGATTCCCGAGCATTAACTGAATTCTAGGGAAATGAAATGAACATGAAATTAAAAAAGAAGCAAAGACAGGAGACCTCAGTAGATAATTTAGTATGAAAATGAAACAATAATTTGGATGGGGAGACTTACAGAGTATAGAAGCACTTGGCCATCCTCCATAGTTTTCAGAGAAATGACTTCAAATTGTGCTGCATATGCATTTAAATTAGGACTTGCGAAATTAGACAAGTACACAAATCATAAATCCTTGTCATGGAAAAGGAAAAAATAAAATAAAAAAATTTAAGCTCCAAGTACGGAAACCACGTTCAAAGCTATCCATAATTTTCATTTTTCATTACCGCTAATCCTAAATCAATTTTCCATTTTTATAACTATAAGTGGGCTCTTTATAGTGTAAAATGACTCCATGAGATGTACAAAGGACACCAAACATCAACGAGATTATATATTAAGTAGATCCCAGGAAGAAAAAGAGAGATAAGAACCTTATGAGACATGAAAAATCAACAAACTCACCACGACAGAGCAAATTCCAGGATAAAGACCATAACAGATAACTGCTCGGATGAGTACAGAGATGTTTTTGGTCTCTCGTTTCTTTTCTGATGTTCATCATGGTTCGATGCATTGAATATGGTTGTGCTGCAATCAATGAGACCAGCATCCTTGAGCAAAGAGAAAAATTCTTTTCGAAGAGAATCAATAGCTTTCAATGATTGCGCCGAAAGAAAGTTATCCCAACAGTATTCGTTCCCAGCAAGGTCTCTTTCAGCTCTCTCCATCCCTCGTAGGCCCGGACAAGTGCAAGGTGATCACTATAATCCCAGGAAAACTGAGATTTTGCAGCCTCTGCAAGCTACAAAGAAAACAAAAGATACACTGAATGCACTTCATAATTTTAAGCATTATAAGCAAACATTTACATAACATTTACTATGATTTCCTTATGTAAATAGCCAAAATATAACAAAAAGAAGTTATATTATAAAGCAGCCTCTCTCCCTTTCACAAAGTAAAAAATGTTTTAAATATATTGATCATTTACTGACTTTTAAGGAGCACAAAATGATGGGGAAATGAATTTGCTTAGGTAATTTTCCTTATGTAAACAAGGCTTATCCCTTAGTTGCATGATTCAACTGGCAACTAGATGTTACAGGTCAATGTAGAAGCAAATATATTACAAAGTAATGGCCCAGTTGCTTCAAGATTTCCCATAACCATAACAGATATATAACTAGGAGCAGCAAATTTGGAATCATCCATGCCTCAGAATTTAAATGTAAAACCTTTATGCTTCCAAAACCATGCTAACAATACAAAGTTCCCATTTCAGCAGAATTCCAAAAATTTTAATGCAAGGTTTAAAGAGAGCTTCCAAAGGAGGTAATTGTACAGTTCTAGAACAAGGAAGCTCGTTAGACAGAATGCAGATATTTAATAGCTCTGGTACACTTGAAAGTTGAAACAAAAGTGGTGCTAATCCTGATTGATGCAATTTGGTCAAAAGCCTCGAGTAACAAAGCCTTGGGAATAACACTCGTGCAGTTACTGTGTTAAAATGATTTTATATTTTCAAATAGGATTTCCTAGAAAAAAACCATCAAAGAAAGATTAATGATTCATATAAATCACTTATGGGAAAAAACACAAGTGAATTAGTGAGTGCGTAATCCTGTCGGATAATGAAAGGAGAAAGTGAAAGGGGCAAGGTGGATGAACAGAACCGCTCATCAAGCCATTGCTCACCTTAATCCCTTATACAAGAGGGGGTACCATAAACTAGGGGGTACTTGATTTGCACCTGACCATGGTAGGCATCTAAATAATCCTCTACCCCAGTACCCCTTAATCTAAAAGTACAGATGAGAAGATCACTCACATCTTTCTTGTCCAACGGTGCTAAGAAAGGATCTCTAACACTAAGGCCAGCGACAATAGTTAATACTGGATCCAGGCAATTGAAGATAGCACCTAATATGAGCATCTTTCCAAGCTTAGGCTCCATTGGAAGCATGGTCAGATATTGTCCTGTCAAATAAAAATGAGGCTTCAGTGAGTATAAATACTGTTGAAAAGAAAAGTCATCAAGTACTTCTATTATAATCGTAAACAGAACTAGATAAGGAAAAACAATATAATTTTCCCTACCTAGAACTGTCAGATCTTCATTCTGGTCCAAGGCTCCAATGATTTTTAAATATTCGATAGCATTTTGAACCTACCGATAAAATTAATAAAATAAAGTGAAATGAGGAAGACATGCAAAAAGTTCACTAAATAACTTCTCCACGGGAAACAAGTCACCGACATATCACATATCCACGTAAAAAATAAGAATACAAAAAATTAGATTAACACTTACTGCTAGTAACTCAGGTGACTGCAGAGCCCTAGATAAGAACTCAGAAATACTCCCAAGTTTTAAGCTTTTGATTTGCAAACAGAGAGACTGCAGAGGTGTCCGCAGAATTTCTGGAAGCTGATATTCTGCAAAAGCAGCATGTACACATCTAGGATAGAGATGGTAACATTCTCCTGGTTGAACACGGCCAGCCCTGCCTCTTCTCTAAAGAATACATAAACAAGACAGACAAAATCTATTTATCTAATTTGATGGATGAAGCCTTAAAACAGATGAACACTTCAGATTGATTTATATTAAAACTGGCTCTATCGAACAACATGTGCACATATACTCAGATAGAGATTGACAATGCCATGAATATTCAATCAAGAACCAAAATTGATCTCGCTCTTGATGGCATGTCAATATAAATAGCATGATATGAATATTGCACCTATATCTGGTTAAACACTCCTTTTTTGTAAGAACATATAAGAACACAATATATTCCTCTCTCTTCTTTCACTTTATTTTATTAAGGGAAAATTGCACAAACATCCCATGAGTTTAATCAATATTGCAGTCAGCTGTAACTTTTGTCAAAATTGCATATACTTCCCCTGCTTTTCATTAGCTAAGTGTTAATGACTAAAATTAATTAACTAACAATTTTTTTAGTTAATTGACAGTTCTTGTTCTTGATCATTTTTAAAAAAATAAAAAATAAGACTTGTACGTACTTCATTTCTATTTTCCATTAATCTGTCTCTAGCCTCTACAATCCTCCCATGGAAAAGAATTTCATTTTTCTTAAAAAAAAAAAATGTTTTCTTTTTTAAAATAAATAATTGTTAGTTAATTAATTTATTATAATAAAATCTCAAAAATAATAATTATTATAATAAAATAATTAATTCAGGGGTAATTTAGACATTTTAAATTTTATAGTTAGTCAAACTGTCAATTAACACTTGGTTAATGAAAAGCAGGGGAAGTATGTACAATTTTGGCAAAAGTTGCAGCCGAGTGCAATATTGATTAAACTCATGGGATGTTTGTGCAATTTTCCCTTTTATTAATTACAAAACTAGAGCAACTAAATCAATCAAAATTGAAAAGCAGAGGAAGTGAAAACACAGGTCAAGACACCACCATGTAAGAATCTAGTTGTTTAAATAGAAAAAAATTCAAAATATTTTTATTTACTAGTTCTCAAATTTGTTAAAATTAATAATGTCATTATCAGGAGCTAGACTAGGACAAAACAATTTGGTGACTGGCAAGCAGGCACCGGCTAAATCAAATAACTTGATAGATACATAATAAATTATGGAATGTAAATGACTACCGAGAGTATCCAAGTTCCTATCTCAAGCTGAGGTCAATATTACTCAAGCCCACTTAAAAGTCTAAGATAGAGTACAATTATTTGATCAGATCATTCAGGTAAAGTTGTCACTTATCTGTTAATAAAGGTAGATTCAGTCTTTTAAGTAGACAAAATTTTCTCGTCATTCCTAATTATAACTTATATATATGGAGCTTACTGCAAACTAATTTCAAAATTGATCTGATTTTCTAAACACATTCTTTTGTTATGTGCTATTAAATAACTAAGACATCACCTTGAAGTTGCAAATGCTAAACCGCTTCTATAATTCATGTCAGCCATAAAATTTGACATGATCAAACTAATATCACTCACTTCAGGTATACTCACAATGAGTTTTAAAGCACAATGTCTTCTCATAGTTCATGAGAGCACAATTTTAAATAATAATAATAGTGAATGCCAGGAGCAAAATGTGAAAAAATAATTTTGCAAAAGTGAGACAAATTTTGAACAGAATGAAGACCTTACTTGTTGAGCAGAAACCTTAGAAATCCAGGATGGAAGCAAACAAGACGTGTTATTCAGGGCATCGTAGGAAGTCTCCTTCGCCTTTCCACAGTCAATGACAAATACAACATCATTAATGGTGATACTTGTCTCTGCTATATTAGTAGTAAGCACAATTTTCCTCACTCCAGCTTCAGGCTCATCAAATATCAACCTCTGCAAGCATTTCAAATATATCTTCTAAGATTCTGTCCTTTTTATTTTTTCTCTTGGCGAGAGGGGGTAGGGCAGCAAAAGAAAAAAAAAAACTTCTATTCTATTAGAAATGAATAGAAGCATATGTAAAAGCAACTGCAAATATGTTCCCACATGACTAAAAAACCCAATTAAAATTGAACAATTAACAAATAAGTAACAACTTTACCTGCTCTGAACTAGCCATAGAACCATGGCAAGTAAGCAACAAAACTCGACTTGGATCTCCTAAAATGGGATGAGCTAGTAGCTTATCCTTCAGAGAATTTATATCATCCCACCCAGTCATAAAGACTAGAACAGCACCGGGCCTTTCTTCCTCACATATATGGCATAAAATATATTCTATGAGATTAAAACCAATACAATCAGGATTCCAACACGACAAAGACTCCTGTGTCTGAGGGCTATACTCCTTGAAGTTGGCTTCTTTAAGTGCATCCTGCTTGCATAATTCCCAAAAATTAAAAATAAAAAGAGGAACTTGTAATGCATTTAATACACCAGTAAAAGTTATATATCTTGCATACCTCCACAGCAAAAGCAATTAGGCTCTTCCTCTTTCTTGGTGCTTGTTTGGTCATTTTCCACATTTTTTCTTGACCATAATCATCAATTTGATTATAAGTGGTCAATCTATATCCCGACATTTCCAAAATATTTTCCAGAAAATGGGTTCTAACCGGGTATGTGAAACCCTAAATTAGACCAGAAGACAAGTAGTCAATTATATAAGACTTGTCATTTGATGAAACTTAAAAAAAAAAAGAGAGATATACATGTTAATTCTATAGATATATCTGATGAACAAACTTTTACTGATTAAAAGTAAAAACCTAATCGAAGATGTAAAATTGCCGCTCATGACAATTAAACTTTACCGGGATGTTGATTATTGTAGCCCCACCAAAGTAGGATGAGAAAAGCTCTGCATCTACTGTTGCACTCATCAGTATCAGCCTTAATTCTGGCCGATGAGGGAGAAGGTCTTTAAGGACAATAAGCAGAAAATCTGGCATAAACGTGTGCCACTGTGAGAAATCAGAATTCATCATCCCAAAAACAAAACCTCAAATTAGTCGACACTTTACCCTCATTCATTCCACGTTCATGAATCTCATCAACGATCACATGAGTTACACCTTTCAAATTTCTGTCAACCAGCAATCTTCTCAACAAGATGCCTGTGGTGCAAAAGAGAAGATGGGTATCCCTCCCTTTCATACCTTCCAGCCGAACTTTGTAACCAACCTTTTCAAGAACACCATAAACAGAAAGAAATTTACTTCTCAAAACCCTTTATTAACAAATATAACAACTGTGACAGGTATCTTAAACAACACTATTCCAGACATAAACTCACACATTCACCCAGTTTCTCCCCTCTCTCAGAAGCAACTCTCTCAGAAACAGTCATAGCAGATATTCGTCTTGGTTGTGTACATATAATGTTACAAGCAGCGCCACGAGCAGATTCTGTTTCAGATTCTAATATGAACTGAGGAACTTGAGTGGTCTTGCCACAGCCAGTTTCGCCCGATATGATAACAACCTGTGAAACATAAATTCTATGCATTGTTAATGAAACAATGAAGAAGAACTGGGTCATCTAAAATACAAAGGCTCCATGGGATCTTGGTGTGAAAGCTATTAAAAATAAAAAAAGTTTCTAACACACCTGATTCTGTGAAATGGTTGTCAATAGTGTGTCCTTCTCCTTATAAGCAGGAAGACTTCTTCGAAATTCAAGCATCTTTTTACCATCTGGAGATGCCTACAACAAACAAAAGATTATGATAATTCAGGCTATTAATACTTCAGTATTCACATTGACACAAAACATCCAGAATATATGCATGATTTAGAAACTTAAAAATATGTTCAATGTCATAATCTTAAATAGCAGAAAAATGATATGAATTGTCAATAGCTATCTACAGAAACCTCCATTAGTGTTCAAAGTCATACTTAGGTCTTTAAGTAAGGAGAACAGATTGCCCTAATATCAGCAGCAGACATCTTATAGCTAATTAGATGATAAGCACAGGTAAGTTCCAAACCAAATCTACAAAAAACAAATGAGCTTTGGTTGGGATTTCATGGCCTAAGAATAGACTGGTGAATCAGACAGCAACCCCAACCAAATGAAAATGTCATGTGAATAAGGTTAAACATAAAACTCCCTAACCCAACCCATATCTAGCTTATTACCTACAGAACAAGATATGGCTAGGACACCAAAATTAACAACAATTGTCCTCCAAAATGAATCTGCAGTTAAGGAGACAACCATTTCAAAGGAGTTTTGAAGAAGCATAAGTTCAATAGGCAAATATCAAACAAGCAAAGTTGTAACCCAGGACCTTAAAACAACTGTCTGTTCCAATTAGCTACAAAATAGATCGAAATCATTATATGTTTAACAGCACATGCATGGACCAACCAAGTCAGAAAATAGGAAGGCATAAAGGATTGCCTGTGGTTTATAAATTTACACCTTACTTTGAAAGAAGTCTTCCTACCCATTTCTTTGTTCACAGGTAAAAATTTTCATCTAAAATTCACATCCCCAGAGTCCTTTTTTGCCAGACAGTCCGCTTAAGAACCATAATTACTGCGGAAATAAAATTCTAAGAGAGTTTTTCTTCAAATATGAGTGCTGACAAACAGTAATCCCTTTAGAGTAAAAATTGAGCAAAAGGCTCTTAAAACGTAGAGCCCAAGGGGACTTGCTGAAGGCCCAAGGTTCTCACTTGTTTAACCATCAAAATTCATTTGACATTTTAAAATTCTTAATTATAAGAAAACAATAATAATACCTATACAGCTATACCTGATAACACAAAAATCAAAGAGATGGACCACCAAAACCATCTTGATGTAGGACAATTCAGGAGAATTGTTATTTCAGACTTCGGTATGATTTATTTTTTAATTAGTGTTTGGGATTTGATCTATTTCAATTAGACTTGTTTAGGATGTTTTTATCTTTTTAGGAAAGATTGTTTAGGTTGTTTCTATTTTTTTAGGAATGTCATATTGGAGTTGTATTAGGATTAGTTTATTATAAATAGTCTTATTATTTCAAATTATTATTAATGAAAATGTTCCTTGGGAGCAAATTCTTGTCGTAGATTCGACACTAATCGTGGATTGGACTAACCTATCGCCTTCACTTTGTCACATCTTCTATTCTGGTAACATATTTCTTGCAGGAAGGCACCCTTCAGCTCTATCTCTCCCTCCCTATCTTCTTTTTTTGATAGGCAAGAGAAACCCTTAATCTTTCTCTCTTAATATGACCTATCACCTGTGTCTCCATGGATTTACCTAGAGTCAAAACCTAACAGTCTACTAATTATACATCAAATTCCACCTCAATCACCACAACTACCTAGCATTTTTCTGATTATGTTCTTCCATTCCAAAAATACCCTTCTTTTATAAAAATTGACTCTTTTTTTTAAGGATTTACTAGATTGGGCTACTATATACTCTCTGCACAGATATCGTCAAGAGGTACCAAAATTCCACAATTAGGACAACATATTTGCAACATCAAGTAACCTACATTTATTGAAATAGGTATAAATAGATTGCATTTTCCCTGTAAGAAAAGATTTTATTTTATTTTGTAAAAAAAAAATGGTTTTCAAAGAACCTGCATAGGAACAAGATTGGAGTAAGTAATATATTTGGCCGGTAAGCTAAGAATGAAAATTGAGATCTCTATTTGAGGATAGATAAAAATGTTTATCTATGCTGTATTTTGGTGGGCCAATGGAAACCAGCTCAAAAGTATTAAGTAACAATTTTAAAAGCACGAAAATACAGCCACATTCTTACCAGCAGATATTTCAAAATATCTCTTACATGTTTTATAGAAGTTGTTCAGAATATGAAACATGATAGCAAAAAGCATGCATCACAATTCACGCCAAGACCCTGCCTTATGCTTCCACAATTAGGACAACATATTTGCAACGTCAAAACCTAGTAACCTACATTTATTGAAATAGGTATAAATAGATTGCATTTTCCATATAAAAAAAGATTCTTTTTTTTTTTTTTTTAAATGATTTTCAAAGAACCAGCATAGGAACAAGATTGCAGTAACTAATATATTTGGCCGGTAAGCTAAGAATGAAAATTGAGATCTCTATTTGAGGATAGATAAAAACGTTTATCCTTACTTTATTTTGGTGGGTCAATGAAAACCAGCTCACAAGTATTAAGTAACTATTTTTAAAAGCAAGAAAATACAGCCACATTCTTACCAGCAGATATTTCAAAATATCTCTTACATGTTTTACAGAAGTTGTTCAGAATATGAAACGTGATAACAAAAAGCATGCATCACGATTCATGCCAAGGCCCTGCCTTATGGTTTGACCCCTAACACAAAGGCCTACTCTCATAATCCAAGCCTAGAAAAATGCAGGCATATACTTGTCTCACCTTAGACAATTTGGTATATATAAAATATAAGTTTGTAACAATCCTAAGTGAAATAAAAAATCGGGAAGAAGAAGTAGCCTAACCTAGGTTGTAACTTGTATGCAATGTTTTCTGCAGCGTAAACTAAGAGTAACAGAAGACCCCAAATAATGCTTCCTTTTAAATTAGGAAACTAAAACTAAACAAAGTAAATGCATTGGGATACCAGTAGAAAAAAGAAACAGTTCCAGAATTGTACAGGTAAGATGAACCTGCCAAGTTTGTAGCTGATCACGCATTTGTAAACTTCTCCGCCGCAGAATTTTCTCCATGACAGACTTACTTGATGCCAGTGGCTCCGGTTGATCAAAGAGACCTTCCTCAGTAGCAAGACTACTATCACTGGTTATCCTAGAAAAGGAAGAATCTGGAAAGCTTCGCTTAATTCTCAACTTTTGTGAACGGTAATCTCCAAGATACGAATCGACTTGTCTTAGCAAACCAAGAGGTAAAGTCACCTGTCAATGCTTGAAAGCTTCAAGAGTGCCTTAGCAGCATGCACGTAAGAAAACTAAAGACTTCAACATTTCAAGAGATGGATAGGGTGAAAGAAACCAAAAATAGTGGGGAAAAAAATAGAAGAAAGAATTTCCATTTAAAATAAATTTTGGGCTCTACTCTGGTGCATGCTAGTAATATATTTAAAGATAAAAGGAAACAATTGTGAAAGATTACATAAGTACCTCTCTCTGCGGACGCCTATCATCCAAATCAAATCTGTAATTTGGCAGCGGAACCTTACTAAAGACAACAACTTTGGCATACAGATGGCTGCAAAAGGTAATTTTGAATCAGAATCCTAACTCAAAGTGAAAGTCGGTTAACTGGTCAAGGTATATACTCTAGTGAAAACAGAAGATACCTATACAAACCCATGCTGCTAGCCAGAGCTGCTATTTGCTCGTAATCGCGTCTATCTTTTTTCTCCCTTGAGATCAACTCTTGCTTCTCTTTGTTGTGTAAAAGCTTAGTCAACTTCCGACTCCACTCCTCCATGTTATCTGAGGGGAAAGAACCCTACCAAACATAGTAAAAATAGACAACAACTATGAATAATACATGCCTGCACGAATATTTAATATAAAAATTTGCAACATTGACAATCTCCGCCCTGAGTTTCTTTTAGAAGCTTTGACAAAACAATGCACAGCTACAACAAAATCAAACCCTACTCATAATCCTAAAGGTCGCTTCATTCCACCAAGCAACTGAGTTCCTTTCAGAATCTTCGAGAAAACAATAATCGAAACCTACACCATAATCCTAAAAGTTGCCAGGTTCAAACCTAGCAACTGGTTCCTACTTTTTTCACAAACAGAAATGTACACAGGTATATGTATATATAAAACCAAAAATAACAATTTAAAGTCCATCAAAATTCTATCAATCCAACAATAATCACAATAAAATTTTAGAAAAACAAAACAGTTTCAAAAGCAATGCGACTCACTCACCGGTTGCAACGACGACGTGTCCAGCTCCCGATCAGACCCTTCCTCGGAGACACCGTCGTCATAAGCTGAATCGAACTGCAAATTCTTGTTATTAGTAACAGTATCATTGTTTTCATTATTACAATTATTGTAACTATGGTTCAGTTGAGGGTGGTGAGAGTGAGGAAGAGAAGAGACTTTAGGGTTTAAAACTGAATTCAGGCCGTTATTGGAAGAGGCGGGATTGGGCGCGGTGAAGACGGAGCGTAGGCGGTGGTGCGGAGGGATGTAGACGGCGCCGTACGAGGACGGTGGCCGGTCCTTCATTGTGGTTACGAAGAAGAGCGAGTGTTGTTCGGGTTTTGGGTTCAGTTTTAGGGTTTTTGAATGAGAATTTGGAGAGAGAAGGAAGTGAGAGTGTGGAGAGAGGAGGAGGAAAGAAAGAGAATGAGAAGCGAGCATGCAAGGCTGATGCGATGAGATGCGACGTCGTCTTCGATGGAATCGCCGGTTTCTGGAAATGGCCGTTTTTTTTGCGTTAAGAGTGTTTCGGTGGCGGACGTTAGAGTTAAAACAATGAGCGTTACGTTCACGCGCGTATTGTTCAAATACCGTAAATAGTTTGGTTTGAATTTTTTTCAAAACAAAATTAACCCTCAAATCAATCAGATTAAGTTCATGCGATCGAAGGTATATATCACACGTCTCAGAGAATCTCTTGTGTATAACAATGAATTTTATCTTGGGAGAATATATTTACACTAAATTTTTTTCCACTAATTTTTTTTCCACTATAATGTTTCACATCAAATTTCACACCAAAAAACATCTTTAAATAATATTCTCCTGATAAATCTTTAAATTATTATAAAAGTTTAAATTCGTTAAATATATAATTAATAAGTAAATTAATTAAATTAAATATGAATATCAATATTGGTGTCATTTTGTTGAGATCTTTCTAACAGTATATTTTTTTTAATACATATCATTATAATTAAGTATGGGAGGGTTAAATTAAATTTTTTTAATAGATTAATGTGATATTTATAATAAAAAAAATAAAAATAGAAGGGTTTGGTATAGCTACAGTGCTACACCAATTTTTTTCTTCTGTGAAGTTGAGATTTAGTGACTTCATTGGACTTGGTTTTACACCAATTTTACACCAAATTGGTGTTTTGGTGTGTTGGTTGGAGTTGTTCTCATCACTCCAACAATTATTTTATTTTACTTTTTACAACGAAACTTTATTTAAACCAAAAGACTTGCAAACTATAATGACAATTTACGAGATCTTGAGAAGGTACTCAGATAGGAGAGTCCTCCAACCGGTACATACCAACATTACCAAATAAGGTCATCTTAACTAAATAATGAGCTACTTGATTAGCCTTTCTAGGGACAAAACACACACCAACTAAGACAAAACTTTGAAACAGAAATTTAATATCATCAAGAATCAATCCTACATCTCAATAAAACTTCTACCTTCATTTATCCAATTCACGATTACCTACGCATCAGATCTCAAGAACCACAACTGTCAAACCTGTTTGTACGGCCAAAAGGAGACCTCGATAAAATTGCAATTGCCCAAACCACTTAGGGGCGTATAAGTTGCTACAATCCGTTGAATACCGGAGACTTTCACCAAACCCTCTTAATCACGAATCACAATGCCCACACCCACAACCTTCCCAACATTATCAATAGATGCCTCTATATTAATTTTGTAAATACTTGTTCTAGGAGGTTTCCATCCTATGACAGGCCAAGTCTGCAGCTAGGATCCCTTCCTGACATCCAAATTAGCCTTCACAAAATCAGCCACAAAAGCTTGAGACCAATCCACAACTTCACTCAAATTTATCCCTGGTAACCCATGAAGCACACGGTTCCTATTGTACCAAATTCTCCATAGGACCACATAAAACAAACCCACCATATCACCATCCCACTTGTTGAAACAGACAAGCAAAAAATCAAACAAATTAACACCATCCACACACTTCACACCTTTTGCCAGCAACTAGGTGTCGCGAATAGCCTTTAAACACTATCACACTTGCACAACGGGCACCTTGTATCCACTGACATCCCCTTCCTTTCCAAGTTCATCATGGCTAGAATCTAGTTGTTACATGTCTTCCAAATAAATATTTTGATCTTCAAAGGTATGTCAACCCTTCACAAAAACTTCCATTGAGAAACTGCTCCATTTAGGCTTGAGGAAATAGGGGAATCACTCAAACCACAACCCACTTGATACCCACTCTTAACTATGTAGTTCTCAGTTTGCTCATAATGCCAAAATAAAGTATCCGGACTCCGAGCCACACCGACCGGAATGCTTAATATCACATTTACATCATCCTTAATAAAATTTACCTTTTTGAGCTCCACATCCCATCCTCTAGATGACCCAAAATGTCCATTCACAGTGGCTCTCTTCCCCAAAACCAGAGTTGTAATGACCCTAAAAGTTGTCTCCTACGAAATACATTGATCTTTATAGATCAAAATTGTAGACCTATTCCCCACCCTCCATCGTGTTCCTATATTCATAAGCCCTCTCCCCCAAACTTGGCTTTTCCACAAAAACGAACTAGAGTCTTGATAATTTGTCTTCATGATATATGTTTTGTGAAAATAGCACCCTTTCAAAACTTTAGCTACTAGTGAGTTAAGGCTTTTAAGAATATACCAACATTGCTTGGCAAGCAAAGCTCGATTAAAAATAACAAGATCCTGAAACCCAATCCACTCTTTTTTTTTGGCAAGCAAAGGTGCTTCCAACAACACCAGTGAATCTGCTAATAATATAAAGTGGTAGCTTGAATATGCTCATACTATAAAGTGGTATAGACTGCACAACTTTGATGAGGACCTTTTTTCCTCTGGTTAATAATAGCTTCCCCCTCTCACCCTTCAGCTTCTCCCAAACACAATCCACAATATCAGTAAACAACACTTGTTTATTCCACCCCACATAGCTCGGCAACCCCAAATATCTATTGTGACTAGTGGTGGCAAAAATCCCCTAACCGGCGGGGCTTCGATCGGTTCGAGTCGGGTTTGAAGCACTTAAAACGGGGCTTGGATCGGGTATGGGTCAAACTTTTTTGACCCGATTTTTATCGAGTCGGGAATAGGTCAACCTCTTATGCCCCGACCCGACCCATTTGACCCGGTATTTATATAATTATTTTTAAAAATATGAAGGGAAAACAAATCTCTAATATCTTTGTCTCTTTACCTAATTGCATTTTATGTTTGAATTTAAAGTTTATTAAACTTAGAGTTGTGTTCTATTAAATTTAAGTTTATGTATGAATTTTAAGTGTATGTTAAAATACTTTTCTATAGTGTATGTTTTTATTTAAGTGTATATTTAAATTTGCAATAAAAAAAAGGAAAAAAATTGTATATATATATATATATATATATTTAAATGTATTATAAAATCTAATTGAATATTAAAATTTATGTCAATGTCTTAAAATTGAATAGTATGGTAAAATAATTTGTATATTTAGTGGTTTGAGAAAAAAAAAATAGAAAAAAAAGGGTTAAGAGCACCAATGCCCCCTGAACTTGTAGCGCGGTTGCATAGTGCCCTCTAAACTTTTTAATTGGCATTAAACATTCTGAACTTTCATTTATTGGCAAAAGTTGACGGAATTGTAATGCCATCCATTTCTCTATCATGACAAATTACACTAAGTTCCCCTAATTATATGCATAATTGCATTAAAACTAGCAAAATATAATAATAACACCCACACACCCTTTGACCGGTTGAAAGTCCACTTTCATTTGTTGACTAAATATATATAATAATTATTCTCAAATATTTTTTTTCATTAATTAAATTAAAAAAAAATCATCAGGAAATGTTTTATATCCAGTTCATAAAACAAAATATATAAATAATTACAAATAAAAAACATTTTAAAAAATAGAAGCAGAAATATATTAAAGGAAAACATTACAAATATATTTAACGGATTTTTTTTTCATTAGGTGGAGATCCAGATTGGGGATAATCAAAAAAAAAAAAAAAAAAAAAAAATCAATCCCCTCCAGACATCATCATCTTTTTCAATAAAATTCCACAAAATTTAGATCTCCATTTTCTTCTTCAATCATCACCAACAACTTCTCCATTCTCAAACAAAAACTCAAAATCTCAATGGAGATCTTCAACCACCAAACCAACTAAAAATCACAAACAAAAAGTCAAATCTCCACCTACCAAACCCACAAACACCACCGCACAAAAAACACCATCGACAACTATCGTCGCTGCTGTTGACGAACTGGCCACTATCTTCACCGCCGCTACAACGAACCTAGAAATTCCCTCCCGTCACCAAAATCCAACCTAAAAAACCCTCCCACCACCATAATCCAACCCAAAAAAAACCCTCTCACCACTAAAATCAACCCCAACAGCCCCTCCCACCACTCAAATCAAAGCACCACAAAACCACAAAATCAAACCCTACCAATCCACAGACCCTCACCGCCACAAATCTAGCTTCCCTCGCCGCCACAAACACCACAACCTTCTTCACCTTCCCATTGGATGAAAGAGTGATAGATGAGGAGAGAGAGAGAGAGTCAATGAGAGACATAAGATGGTTTTGTTGGGTTCGATCTCCTTGATTGGAGAAGATCGACGCATCTTAGGGTGGTGGCTGGTGATTTCGGTGGGTTAGGGTGGTGGTGCTAGGTTTTGATGAAGATGGTGATGATGAGATGTGGGTTTTGTGAAAGTTCACTAATTATAAATTTAATTAGTTTTATTTTGTTTTTTTCATTTTTTTTTTTATGATGAATTTTTTGATTTGGTTTGGTGGTGTTGATGATAGAAAGAAATTGGAGATTAGGTGAGAAAATGATAGAAAATTTGTATTTTTAAAAAGATTTAAATAATTTTTGAAATAAATTTAAATTTTGGGTTTGATGAGGATTAATCTGGATGATGATGATGGTTTTTTTTTTTAAGAATTTAATTGAAGAAATTAGTCCATTGAAATTGATATATATATATATATTAAAGAGATCTAGATTTCCATATCTCATCAAAACTTTTAAATTTGTTTTTAAAATAAAAAAGGAATAAAAATTAGTCTTATATTTAAAAAAAAAAAAAAAGTTTTGATCTCCACTTGTATTTTTTTTTAGAGTATTTTGTTTTTATTTTTCTTTTCATTTTAGTTTTTAATAATATAATTTTTAAAATTTATTAATATTAATATTTTTTATTTTTTTGGACATTAGTCAATAGGTCAAGGGTGTGTTTGTGTTATTATTATATTTTTCCAGTTTTAATGCAATTATACATATAATCAGGATGTAAGTGTAATTTTCCCTTGACGTCTGTTACTCTTCTATCAGCTATTGCCAATAAATGAAAGTCAGGGTTGTAAGTATAATTTTCCCTTGACGTCCGTTACTCTTCTATCAGCTTTTGTCAATAATTGAAATTAAAGGGGGTTTAATGCCAAGAAAAAAAGTTTGGGGGACACTATGCAACCGCGCTATAAGTTCAAGGGACATTGGTGCTATTAACCCAAAAAAAGGGTCATTTTGAGTCGGGTATGGGGCACCCCTTTTCATTTCAGGTCGGGTTTGGGGCAGAAAACGAAAACCCGTTCGGGCACGAGTCTGGTTTGGGGCAACTCGTGGAAATCGGGTTTCGGGTATGGGGCACCTTTAAACCGATCTGATCCGATCCGACCCGTTGCCACCCCTAATTATGACATCCACTACCTTAACCTCTAAAATAACCTCCAATCTCTCACTTTTCTCCATAGCAATTGATGGGCTCACACACATAGTCAACTTGTCAAAATTAACTACTTGTCTTGAAGCTTTTGCATAGACATTCTGCACTCCCTGAATTGCCACACAATCTATGAGACTGTGACTGTCGCTTTCGAAGGGGTTTGATATTTATAGTGAAGTCTTAGAGCCTTCACCACTCATCTTCTTTATGCGAGAGCGTGGATCTCAGGTCCTTTATTGCCCGTTTCGATTCTTTCAAATCTAGTAATAAGGGCTTTGTCAGACGTTAGGATTTGTGTAATGTCTGTCATGATTATGACTAGTTAATGAGCCTTTAACCACGTGTTTATCTTGGTCTGATGCCTTGATGGACCGGATGAGTTTTGGGCTAGTTCTATATTGGGCCTATGTTAGCTTTAGTTATTCTAGCTCTTGTTTGGGCCTTTTTATAGTGTACGAATAGACTTGATTTTTTTTTTTATCCCCTATTCAGTTGTGGGCTTTGACTATTGGATCGTAGGCTAGTTTTTGACCACTTCAATAACATATCTAAAAATAAATAAATAAATAAATAAACATTTCCAACACAATGTCTAAAAAAAACATTTCCAACATAAACATTGGTATCCACCGTAAACAGAACTTTAAAAAAATCAAAATTAAAAAAAATCAATTAAAAAAAAAATCAGGAAACACTGGTGTTCACTAGAAAACTATATTAAAAAAAAAATCAAAACATAAGAGCATCTCTAACACTATGTTTGGATTGGTGGAATAGGAGAGAAAGGAAAGGAAAGGTGAATGAGGAAAGGAAAGGAAAGGAGATGAAAGGAAAAGAAAGTGTTTTTAATGATTATTGTTTGGATGGTTATAAATATAGAAGAAAGGAGAAGAAACCAATCTTATTTGGAGGGGAGAAATAAATGAATTAATTCCATTCTATTTACGAAAATACCATTCTTTCAACAATATGAATGCCCAATATTAATAAGGTTAGTTTTGGGATATTGAAAAAATCATTAATTCTAGATTCCTTTACCTCCTTTTCCTGCCAAATTTGGGTGGAAACCAAATTGGGTGAAACAAGAAAAAATTATTCTCTCCATTTCCTTCCATTTCCTTCATTTTCCTTTCCTTTCTCCCTCATTTAACAATCCAAACAAGATATTACAAATCCATCCAAATCCTTTCCTTTCCCTTCTCTCATATTCCATCAAACCAATCATAGCGTAATGCAAAAGTGGCTTACATTTCAATAATTGTTGACATAGCAACAATGTCAAGAGACTTACTTCCTATGTAGCATAAAGATAGACTTGATAGACAATCAATTCAAAATTTTGTCTCCAATGCTTCTATTTAAAACACATTTATTTTTAATGACATGTCCAATTTTGTTTCATGTTTTCTTTTTTATTTTATTTCCTTACCAAATATTGATGAAAAATTAATGTCAATTTTATATACTTGCTGAGTCAATCGAAAAAATAGTTGTGCAACAGTTCGTTTAAAAGTAGATGGTCATGTTGACAATATCTAATTATTATTTTTTTGTCACATCAGCTTGAGGTTGAATATACACAATTGCATTGGAGATATATTTATTAACAGACCCTCTATTTATCCTACTTACTTGGCAATTTTTTTTTTCACAAGCCACTATTGCATTGGAGATGCTCTAAGAACACTAACACAACCTAGAAAATCATCACCACCATCCATCCCAAAACACCTTCACCACCACTCAAGCCCTAACAAATTTGATTTCTTTTCTGCAAACTAAGACAATCAAACCATAAAAATAAAAAAACAATCAAACCATTGGAACAATCCACGGACGTGATTGAAAAATATTATCTTCCCCCAAAAACAAAACCCAAATTGAAACTATATATATATATATATATATATATATATATATTTGAAATTGGAATCACAATCATATGTTCATCACCATCAACGCCCATATCACCATCTCTAGAAATCAACACCCACACCACCACTCCACTAGAAATAAAACTCACTCCAACTCCCACATCCACACAACCACCACCACCCCACCATCAACAACCCTACTATAAATCAAATTCGCACCAGAAGCCATCCAAACCCAACCTTTGGTTGCCAAAGAGATCGACGCCGTTGGAGAGAAAAGATCACAACAGTCGAAGAAGGAGAGGATGACGGTGGTGTAACGACTGAAGATCGTCACTGGAGGATATCGTTGGAAAAGATCACTAGAGAGATATCGCTGGATAAGACGATGAAAAGAGAGAAAAAATTTGATTTCTAATTTTTGTTTTTTAATTTTAATATTTATTTAAAAAAATTAATTTAAGGTTTTTTTTATTATTATTTTTTTTTTTATAGATTTATCTATTTACACTTATTTAATTAACTAATTTCTAATTGATGGAATATATGTTAACCATTTGTTAACTTCTGGACATATGTCAACATGTGGAGAGGGGTGAGCAAAAATGAGCTCGATTTGAAGGCTTGGCAATTTGAATCACATCGTATCACCAAGAAAGTCAAACCCAACCTTCAGCCGCTTAACCCGACCACCAACTTTATTTTTTCAATTTCTTTTCTTCAACATCACAAACTATTAATATATGTTGGGTACACCCAAGATGGGTCCAAACCCAATTTCATGGCCTTGGCCCATGAAGCCTAACCCAACACATGTTGATAACTGCTGTAGCAGTTATTGTAGACACCACGTATGTAGTATATAAGTTAAAGTAGGACTCTGTGATACATAATGTTGAAAGTGTGTAAGTGAATATTGGCATTACGTGAAATATTGAAAGAGAGAGAAATAGTAAAGAAAAGGATTCTTATACTGTGACTTGAGTTTGAGTTCCATTTTGGTGATTCTTTCCTGACTTGTGAAACATTCTGTAATCGTTCCAAAACCAAAGAAAGGTACATATTCTTGATACTTTCTTCTTATGTTTCATATGTTGAATTATCATCATTGGTATGAGAGCTTGAATGAATGTTTTCTGGTTTGGAAAAAGTTTCATTTTATGTTTATGATATGCATGGATCATTTTTTTTTTTAAATCCGTGTTCTACTTTTAGTAGATGATAACATGTAAAATTGATTGATGATTTTTGGATTAATTATATAATCTATGTATGTGTGATGCCATGTAATCATATTCTTTTTGGTCCCATATACAAAACGTTTATGATACATATTTATGTTTTATAATATCTGTTTGATGTTTGATATATATGGATCTATTATTAGAATGATGTGTGGTTGATTATTATTTTCTAGACAAAACAATCATCATTTTATTTGGGTGATTTTTGTTGCCATACACATTTCATTGTAAGTTCCTCAAATTTGATTGGCTTATTTCAGTGACAAACCACAATTGGGGTTTGAAATGTAAAAGGTAGCTAAGGTCAAATGCCCTCTCAAGACCTCAAGTTGATAAGCACTCCAAAGGTATATCTTGTGCTTAGTATTCATTGAAGAGATCTAGTTACACACATACACTTCTCATGCTTGCATATTGTGTTCATTACTCTTGTGTGCTTTCTCTTCACATTTAACACTTGCACTTCGTTGTTATATCTTGTTAGTGTGTCTAGTAATTCGTTTCCCGAAGTTTGTTCGGAAATATCCGTGCATGCACGTTGGAGTGCTTGGTTTAGCGCGAGGATCACCTTAGAAGAATGCTCTTGGCTTCTCCTTCGGTTTCACCACAATTGGTGAAACGGTGGTTTTATCGGTGGCCATGACCGCCGAATGAAACCGCCGTTTGAGTCCAGTAGCCTCTAGAATGATTATGCGGTTATGATCAGTGAAATTCCCTTAAGTAATAGTGTAAAATATACCTATAGGGGGGGTGAATATGTATATGCTCAATTTCTTCCATTATTAAAAAATAATGCAGAATATAACAAAGAAAATGCACACTTGAAAAGATTCAACAAATGAATTGATTTAACTAATGTAAGAGTAAATCAATATACAAGATATGCAATCAATGTAAGATATGAAAGATAAAGAAATATTAAAACGAAAATAGACACAAGGATATTTACGTGGTAAAACCTCAAGGAGGAAACATCCATGGGTTAATACTACAACCACTGGCAAAGCAATCCATTATATGAAAATGACTTACACACTCAAAGCTATCTACTCAAGATATCCGCGCTAAGCTATAACCTCCTAGTCTATCCTCAGGCTAGTGAACCATAACGCCTACTACCTATCCAAGGTGTGTCCTACACCTCTAGGTGGCAACATCCTATCCAAAGTTCTCAAGCTTCTAGGATGATTTCTTGCTTAGCTATCCAGAGTTTCCTACTTCTAGCTAAGTCTTTTTACTTGGTTATCCGAAACACTTTCTTAACCAATACTTCTTGCTCTTTCCACAAAGCTTCACTCACTTTGCAAGAGACTTCAACTTTTCACAAGGCAATGATCTAAGTGATACAAATGATGCAAATCACAATCAAATAAAGCTAGATGATCAATCAAGCTAAATGTACATGCTTAGTGATAAACTAGAATAATGCTTTCAACACACAATCACAAATCTATCTAAAAATCAAAGCATGTGAGACAATAAGAACAAGATATGAATATTCAATATATCACATGAAAATCTTAGTTCTTAGATCATGGAATTGGATCTAGAAAATATCATGAGGCACATCACATATATCATTTCTAGAAATAATTTCAAGCTTAATCAAGTTTAGCAAAATATGTTCAATTTAAATCACAAGGCTAAAACTCAAACAAATCAATCATACAACCCTAGCATATGATCTAACATACTTCTCAACACATTTCAACAATCAATTAGGAAGAATCAAAAAGATTATCAAAAGAAATGTAAGAAGAAGAAGTTTCACATACAACAATTGAACCTCATACTGAAATCAGGTCACTGGGAAAAATGACGAAGTCAACTAGTTCTGAAAATACTTGGGGTTTGTAGCTCTCGTCGAGACCAACATTTTTGGCTTTTGGATCAATCGATTTCGAGTTCGTATGAGAAAATTATGATCGAAATAAGAAAACTAAAATCATGAAGAATTCTGCACACTCTTTCTTTTTCAATTTTCTTCAAGTTATGTTTGGAGGGAAGGAGGGAAGCTTTTAAAAGATTTGAGGAGGGAACAAAAACGAATCAATCGAAGTGTGACAACACACAATCCCCGTGTGGGACGCGTGTGTGGCACACGGGACCAGAGGGCTGGTCTGGCCGTGTGGCACACGGCATCCACACGTGGTGGTGTGTGCTTGGCCTTTGGCTAAGCAACGCCTCCTCGCGCTCCTCCCGCGTTCTTTAGCCGTATCCGAGCCTCCGAACTCTGATTTCGAATCTATTTTTGGATTACGAATCGTGACTCCCTCACGCATAACGACGACTATAAAACTTTGACAAATGGTTGAGAATTCATCTCGAAAAACGACGACGAAGACAACTCAACGAATAAGAACGCAAAGTAGCGTAGCTACATCGTTTGGACTCGAAACCTAATGAATGAGTAACCGAAACAACCGGAACTCAATTAGGAATCAAATAAGAACATGTTCAAGTCCAAAATATAAGAAACACAAATATATAAACACAGTGTCACACAAGTATGCTATATCTACATGATAGTCATAAAACATGTAATTCCATAATGTTTGTCTAATTGAGACCAATGCATGTGCATACTTAAATGAGTGTGAATGAGTTATACCAAATGTTTGCACAACGATGCAGGGACACACATGAATGAATTGTGTGTGTGTGCGTTTACGCCTTGCAAAAAGAAGAAGGATCTTGATACCTTAGCATCTAAGAACAAGCTTTCCCATTTAAAGACGACATTTGCATGAGACGTTGCTTTCGACCTTTGAAGCTTCTTTTCTTCAAGAATCACCTAAGCAACTAATAAATACAAATAAAGAGAGTTTTACAATGGAATCAAGCCAATAAAGATCTAAGATCTTACAATCGGTGACCACGACCGCCATTCGAAACCGCTGTTTAAACCTAATCGATTTTTATCTCTCAAGTTTATTTCTCTGGTTATGATCGACGGTTATGAAATCACCGAATGAAACCGCCGTTGATCCTCTGTTCCTCTCGGGTTCAATTCGTCGATTGGATCGGTGGTTGGTAGCCGTCGAATGAAACTGCCGATGGGCGCGTTTTAGGGGCAAACTTGTCTTTTCACCAAGCCTTTTGTTGCTTTTTATAAATACACCATTTTGTCTCTCTCTTTCACTCAGCTCTTTGAACATCAAGAACCCTAAAGAGATATTGAGAGAGACTTGAGAGAAAAATCATAAATATTGCATCTTTATTTGTCTAAACACATTTCCATATGCATAAATCATCATCTAAGCATCATCTAGGATCATCTAGTATGTGCTAATGCATGGGTCTTCTTCAACGCACATGTTATGGTAAGTTGAACACTAATTTCATCTAATCTTAGTGTTTTTACTTAGCAATTTATCTCATTTATAACTTATATGCTCTTAGATTAATTTATACTTACAAGATTGAGATTATGTGTTGAATGTTTGAGTGTTGTATTGTGATAGCTATAACCTAGGATTGCTTATCTTATATAGCTATGCTTTATGACATGACATATAGCAATTAATACCTAGGATTGATTTAATTGTCATCTTATAATCCTAGATAAGCATTTAGTGTAACCTAGCATTAATTGCATATTTGGATATCTTTGCATATTCACATAGATTGTTTAATCTCTTCATTGAGAAGTAAGTTTTGAGGCTAAGGTTGCTTAAGGCACAAGCAAATTGATCTAGGGTTGCTATTAAAGGCATACGAGTAGTAGAGGTGGGTTAGTGACCGTATAGGGTTTGACGTGGTCAAACCTAGGTTGTGGACACCTTTACAAATAGTGATTTCGAGGATTGTGTATGGCGCATATAACAACCCGTGGTTTTTCCTTGTTGAAGGTTTCCACGTAAAAATCAAGTGTCATTTAAATTCTACACTTTACACTTGATTTATTGTATTGACTAGATTGGGGTTATTTTTGTAAAATTGACTAATTGTGAAAATTTGGTAATAACCGGATTAAAATCTATTCACCTTCCCTCTAGGTAGTTTTATAACACTGCATAATATTTGTTTCAATTTCAATTTTAACATTAAATGCTATGATATTGTAATATTTTTTTCCTCAGCCTTTAATGAATTCATATATATGTTTTATTGCAATTTTAAGAATGGTTGTGTAGAACTATTTTTTACGTTTCGAATTCATTGAAGTTGCATGTGATATGCATATGATTCTATGTGAACAGTTTTATTTATATGCCATGAAAACTTAAAATTTCGCATATGAACACTAAGATGTAGAGCCCTAAAACCGAGACTTTGAGAAAATCGTAAAGGGTCATAATTTTTCATTATTTGTTGTCAATCTAGTACCGTTAAAAACTAGAAATCCCAAGCCTTACAAAGACACCACAATCACATAATTTGGTTTAGTAAAGAGTGAGAACGAGGCGATTGAAAGCAGGGTCGGGAATAAAATTTTTCTAGATTTTTTTTTTCTTCTGAAGGTTGAAGGTGATGAACAGTGCCACGCGCTATTAGGGCTGCGAGTGTATTTCACCCCAGATCCATTTTTCAAAACTAATGGCATTAATGGAATTAGGATGATATTTGGAGTCGGATGGTAGTTTTCCGGTGATCATATGATTCTAGGAAGGTGGCGTGTGGACTACACGTGCCTCCTCTACGCGTGGGAATGCGCATAACAACTTTGTGCTATTAAAACGTGGACAACCCAGAATGTGACACGTGTCGGGGATCTATCAGCAATGACACGTGGTCCAATCTCCTGATGCCACATGGCAAAGACGTGTCACATGATAAAACCATCGACCGTTTCTGGTAATCAGAGCATTTTTCGGCGACGGTTATCGACGATTTGAATAATATCGACGTCAGTCCACCACCGAACCTTTTTCCGGTGCCAGTTCACCAGCTGGACAGGTTTTTCGATGCCGTTTCCAGTGATTGACTAATTTTCTGACTAATTTTTTTGGCATCCTACAAGTGGTTTTCCAGCTACCGATGGCGGTTTTCCGGTAAAAAAATAATATTTTTAATTTTAATTTTATTTTTTAATTCCATTGATTGTTTTCATTCCAATGGGAGTTGAATATAAGCCCTATAAATTTTTAAGTTCTCAATTTTTCTTCTAACAAATTAATTAATGAGTGTCTGTTTTTCATTTCTCTGTAGATTGAGGAAATGAGTAACCAAAACTCATCTGACTCAGCTGATTCTCAAGAGGAGTACTCACCGTTGTCGGTGGAGGAATATTCACCACTATCGGTAGGGCCAGCCTTGACTTTTTAAAGGCTCGGGGCAAATCCCTAAAATGGGGCCCTAATGGTCTAATGCATGGCTGCTTTTAAAACGTCAATTGTAGTTTCCCACTTCTAGCAATTTAGCATAAAATAGATAGACGAATAAAAAGGTTAACAAAATTAGAAAATGAAGCAATGACAAATGTGGAATTTGGATTAGAAAAAGGCATGCAATCCACTTCTATCCCTATAAGTAAGAGTGAACTACAAAAAATATAGTGAGTTTATATATACATATCTATCA
Organism: Acer saccharum; assembly: GCA_030490815.1. Taxonomy (NCBI): domain Eukaryota; kingdom Viridiplantae; phylum Streptophyta; class Magnoliopsida; order Sapindales; family Sapindaceae; genus Acer; species Acer saccharum. The sequence goes on from CM059873.1 coordinate 37,655,174, forward strand.
AGTTCTTACACAGAGAAACTTAGCAGCATTAATATCTCTAAAATCCATGTATTCCCAAAATATATTACCAATAACCTGAAAACAGAACCTACTTATATTCCAATTTCCAATTACAACAAACACAACTATTAGAACCATCCATCATCTCCTCTACCAACACAGTGCTATCACCAAACAATTCCCTAAAACAACCAATATAAGCTCCTTCTAACACTTTAATATAAAATGTACATGGTAAAATGAAAGTGACATACTTTTTTAAAAAATGAACAAATTCAAAATTCTTATTTCCATCAAATTGCAGTAACAAAGCAGCCAATTCCAGTTAATCTTCTATACAACACATAAATAAAAGCAAGAGCAAAGACTTATAATAACAATTGGATCTATACAAAGTAGTCATCAAAGGTAGGTAACAAATTCAGGAACTTCGCGAACGAAAGGAGATACCAAGAGGGCATATTGTATGCTTAATTGCTTACAGTCTTACACACAATAGCAACAAGGTTTCAAATTGAATGAAAACGAATTGTAACAGGTAACGGAACATATAACACCCAAAAAGCCAAATGTTCAGGTCCATCAAGTTTCAAATTGATAAATTTACAATTATCAAAATGACTAAATTGTGTCATAATAATGGTCCATATCTCATCCGTCAATCAAAGGCACATCAACCACATCTCTAACACAAAAAATGAATTAATCGAATCTTCACCATTGTTTTTACCAAATAATCAATTTTAATCTAACAAGCAAAGCCAATTTTCCCCGATTCCAAACAATCCCGATAAATTTAGGAGAAAATAATAAAAATAAAATATAAATAGTTCCTAAAAGTGAATGGTTGAGGACCTCTGGTTGTTGTATTTGAGTTGCTTTTGGAGGAGGAGACTGGCTTGAAACTTGGCCATTGAATTGAATTATCTGAGAATGCGACAGAACGAGAGAAGTCTATAAATTGAGATTGTGAGAGTGTTAGATTTTAGAGTTTAAAGAAAGAGATGGGCAACTACGTTTCAGAGTTTGGTAGAGGAAAACAAAATAATGATGACAGATGAACTAAAAGTTTGAACCCTAGAAAAAAAGGTAAGAAGAACAATGAATGAAATTGGGAATTATTTGGGTCGTCTTTTTAAGTATTATTGGACGTAGTTTTAAAACAAATAATATGGGCCTTTTTAATTGTCAATTGTTGGACTTAGTTTTAAACATATAATATGGGCATTTTTAATTGTATACAAAATATTTATTGGGCCCATATACATGTAATATTACATGTAAAATTATAAAAAATTTGGCCCTTTAATTGACGGGCCCTGGGCGGCCGCCCCTCTAGTCCAGGCCCAGGGCCGGCCCTGACTATCGGTAGAAGATTATTCACCATTGTTGGATGAAATGTCCACAAAGGAAAATACTATTGAAAGTATACACTTGGGACATTCGAGGACGATGAAAATCAACAATCTCCAAGGACGGAGATGGATGAAGCAGATGTTGAATGGTTCATGAATTTCAAAATACTAGAAGCTGAGTTCATAAAAAAAAAAAAAAAAAAAAAAAATCCTAGAAGGTCATAAAATGGATTTTAGCACTAGTTTTTATGAACATTTGTTAAGGTTTGGGGATCTCATCGTTTCTGAATGGCCTTGGGGTGATGGTGGGATAGAATTTATTTGGAAAGATATAAGTCATGCATTACTTAAGGTTCTACCAGAAGAGCTACGATAACATAATTATGTAATGCTTACCTTGCTAGAAGCAGATGTACTTACCACTTTTAATGAAGCACTAGAAGTCATATTAGATTATGATGATCATCGAGTGCGTAGAAATCTCAAAAAGCATGCGGCTTTGAGTATGGGTTCTAGTTTGAGAACACAAAAACGTTATGATTCTAAGGCAGAGTGGTATATAGATGTTGCTTTTAGAAGGTATATGGTAGATGAAAATTACTACCTACCCAAGGATGATAAGCAGAGTATCTATACACATTTTGAGAGAATCCTGCATGAAATCCTATAGAGTTTTAGACTTACTAATTGAGAATGTAATTCTTAGGATGTATATAGTTTTGTAAATACTCCTAGTTTGTAAATAAAACTCTTTATTATTAATGAAATGGGATGTTTGTGCACATGGTTATGCAAAGTTTTATATACTTGTGCTTATTTAATATGGGTGTTCTAAATTGTAAGAAACAATGTTAGAACTATTTTGCGCAAAGACACTAATAAATATAAACTAGTGAATGTTAAGGACTTGGATGATGATCGAGAGCTTTGACTCTTATTTCGATTCTTATCCTAATATTCCTCTTGTTATATTCTTTATGTGTAAGTTTGTTGCATATAATTGTGCTAAGTGTGAAATTATTAGAAAAACATGCTAGAATAACTATTAATTACACTATGTGTTAAATAAATTTTCAAGAAATGGCTTCTGCATCTAAGTCAATTGTTGTTGAGTTGAACAAGGGAAAAAAGCTTAATGGTGATAACTATGAGATGTGGCACCAAAAAGTTCAGCTGATCCTTGAAGAGCAAGAGGCTCTTGAAACTCTTACAAATACTATGGTTGAACCATCAAATGGTAGAACTACCCAACACAGGAGAGATATGGAAACATATCAGACCTAAAAGAGGAAGAACAGTCTAGCTCGTATAATGATGCTAAGCAGTATGACTGACTCATGTCTTGGTCATCTCATGTCTTGCGGATTGCGTTGAAAGACAAGTTTGGTGGTACTTCTACTACCAACTTTAGAAGACTTACAATTAAGTTTGACACCTACAAGAAGCGCCAAAATCATGATATGAGGCAGCACCTAAGAGAGATGTCAAACATGATACATGAATTGAAGTTTCAGGTCATTTCTTAACTGATGAGCAGCAAATCCAAGTAGTGATCCGGTCTCTTCCTAACAGCTGGGAAAATATAAAGATCAACATGACCCACAATGATAATATCAAGACTTTTGATGATATATCACGTCATGTTGAATTGGAAGATGATCGCCTAGAGGCAGCTAAGGTTTCTGGTCAACTTTACATGGCTGAATCCAGCAAACGTAAGACTAAGAGTTTTATGCACAAGGGAAAGAGAGGGAACTTCCAAAAGGGAAAATGGAAGGGTCCTAAAGAGAACTTTAAGAAAAGTGAGACCAAATTTCAGAAAAGGGGCAAGAGTGCTGGATTCAAGAAGGACAAAACCAAATTGAAGTGTTACAATTGTGGCAAATAGGGTCATTTTGCTCATGAGTGCACTGAGCTGAAAAAGGTACGACCCAATTCAATAACTGATAACTATGTTTTGGTTTCCAGTTCTGTTTTACTCACTGAATCTCATCCTTTGTGGTCAGTAGACTCAAGAGCTACAATCCATGTAACTAGAGACAGAGCAATGTTCGTAAAATATTGTCGGATCAGTTAATGGACTAGATGGATTTACGTGGGGAACAACTCTAGAGTTGAAGTGAAGGGTATTGGCACTTGCAACTTATTGATGCATGGTGGTCAAGTACTTTATCTCCATGATGTTTTATATGCTCCTGGAATTCGATGAAATTTAGTTTCAATTATTGTCCTTCTAGGTTTAGGTTATGAACTAAACTTTTATGGTGTTTGTATGAATATTGTTTTAAATTTTGTTTATGCTAGTACTGGATATTTATTAAATGGTTTTATTTTATTAAATATCGAGTTAGATGGTTTTAATTTTAGTGATTGTTGTTTTTCGTTAATTGATTCCGCTAATAATGTCAATGTCGATGCGAATACTTGGCATGCTAGACTAGGTCATATTGGCCAAGATAGGATGAACAGATTAACTAGAGAAGGCCTTTTAGGTTCATTTAATAAGATAGAATTACCTATCTGTGAAAATTGTCTAGCTAAAAAAACAACTAGAATGCTATTCGGAAAAGAAACTAGGGCTGAAAATCTATTACAATTAATTTACTCTGATATTTGTGGTCCAATGAGTGTAAAGGCAAGGCATGGTGCCTCATATTTTATTACATTCATAGATGACTTTAACCGTTTTGGTTATGTCGATTTGATTTCTCATAAGTCTGAAGTATTAGATTGTTTCAAATTATACTTGAACTTAGTAGAGAATCAATTAGATAAAAGGGTTAAAGCATTACGTACTGACAGGGGACGTGAATACCTTTCAGATTAGTTCAAGGAATTGTGTGATGAAAAGGGTATACATAGACAGTTAACTGTTCTTAGAACTCTACAATAAAATGGTGTGGCGAAAAGGAGGAATAGAACATTACTTGAAATGGTTAGGTCTATGATGCTGCAAGCAAGTCTCCCAGTGCACTACTGGGGAGATGCCTGGTTGACTGCCACTTATGTACTTAACCGAGTTCCCACAAAGTCAGTTACTTCCACACCTTATGAGTTATGGACTGGTAGAAAACCTAACTTAACTTATCTGCGACCTTGGGGGTGCGTGGGTTACGTACATGATCCATCCAACAAGTATTGAAAATTGGGTGCAAAAGGAAATAAATGTATCTTTGTTAGATACTCTAAGCATTCAAAAGGATATGTACTAATAGGTAAAAACTTGGATGGAAGTGTGATTGAGATAGAATCACGAGATGTGAATTTTTTAGAGAGTGAATTTCCTAAAAGAGGTAAAGTTGATAGAGATATTCGATTCTACGAATTGGATAATCTGATCGAGGATTCAAATATAAATACTCCACTAGAGGTTAATGCAGATCTATCAAAGACTTCTGTCCCTAGTGGGAGTGAAACTCCACTTGAAATAAATATAGATCTACCAAGATCTTCTATCCCTAGTGGGAGTAATTAAGTTGTTGAGACAACACTTTTAGATTTTACCTACTCGTAGAAGCAACCATGGAAATGTCCCTCGTTGTCGTTTTGAGATTGAAGGGGAAGCGTTTATGGTTACTTCATATGATACTGATGAGCCTAAAAATGTGAATGAGGCTCTCAACTCACCTGACAAGGAACTATGGATAAAGGTCATGAAAGAGGAGATGGATTCAATGAAAAGTAATCATGTCTGGGACTTGGTTGACTTACCGCTAGTAAGGAAATGTTAGGATTATGCTCAATAGCAAGAGTGTAATATGGTTTTGACAATCTTTTCATATTAATAAAGTGATTTCTGGCTTAACAAATCTTATAGCATTTATAGTTTAATTATTATAATTATCGAAAGTAAATAATTATAAGGTCAAAAGACTATGCGAAAAGAAGAATTGTTCGTACATCTGGATATGTATAAAGTAGACACAATTCTTTAGTTAGTCTTGAATAATGTTCACAACTTAAGGTAAAGGTTGGGCACCTTTATCTTGTTAAAGTTGTAGATTCTTTTGCTAGCATTTGAGTGGGATCAAATGTGGTATGATGAATCTAAAATCATCAAAGTGGTTTTGAGTAAAAGAATCTAGTGTACTAGGTGCATTGAATAGGATCACAATGAAACACTTTATCTAGAACCGTCAGTAGATAAAAGTTTTTTCATTATAAGGACAATCAGAGAGTCTATCTTAATATTAAGATAAATGATGGACTTATGGTTGCAAGTGTTATCATTTGAGTTATCAGTGAGTACGATTATTTAGCATAGTCTATTCTCGATAGTTTGGTGGTATTCATTTGTTAATCGATAGAGAACTTCATTTATAAATATGGATATCGTGGCTCCATTTATAAAATGAGAGTATAATATTATCATATGGATGTTTTGAGGTATTGGATATTAAATCTTAACGTTGAGTTTTCAATAATGTCTATTGAAACATGACTTCTGGACAAGTCAAAATATCCAAGTTCAAAATGTGGTCATATGAGTAAATATGGTAACTAGGAGAGCTATAGGCAGTCTATGAGCTCTTGGCAATTATTGATATTATTCACGAGGATACACTATCTCCAATAAGATTGTCTATGGTATGAATGAGAAACATTTACTAATTCTATCTTTATTTAAGAGTTCAATTTTAGCTCTTTAGTGGAATGAGCTAAAATTAATAGATCGAACCTAAGTGAATCATTTGTTGATTGTGATTAGATTATGTCTATTGAAGCTTAAATTTAGATAGCCCGTACTCGAACTTGCATGGATCACTTGATATATTCTACCGAACTAATTATGGGTCCATCTAGAATTGTATTAAGGCATGCGGGCTTGTTTCTTTTAGTAAGAATGAGCCTAGTTCATATGTGGGCTTTTCATTAAGGTCCAATGGATTAAATAAAATGGAAAAATAATATATTGCCCATGTATGGTACTTGGGCGGCAAGGCTATTATATTAGTCTAATATATTATTTTATTTTATTATTTGATTAAATAGAGATTAATTAATTAATTAATTATTTAATTAAAAATCAAAATCTTTTTTTGACTAGGAAATATGTTTCTTAGTGTTATATAATGAGAATCAAAGACTTTATTTGATAAGAAGATACATAAAAGGATTTTATTTATCTAATCAGATTAAGAAGTTTTTGATATAGTCATAATTGGATAATACACTAAAGAGTTGAATTAGGGTTTGGATTCTAAGGTTGATAGGTATTTTGGTGAAACACAAATCCTCTTTGGGAAAGGATTTCGGCCAACCCTAAAAGAATGAATGGAGGATTTCAGCCAACCCTATTCTTTTTAGGGGAGGATTTTGGCCACCATATAAATACCCCGTGATAGAATTCAGCCACCCTAGATGCTTGAGAGAGAGTTATTTTTCTTTTGCTTGAAAAATAAAATCCAACTCTAGAGATAGTGTGATTTCGGCCAAGAGAAAAATAGAGAGAAGAAACGTTTTATTTCGATAGTGCACTAGTAGCTTTTACATCAAAAGGCTTTGTGCACAACTTCGAATTAGGTTCACATGAGTTTCAATCAATAGATTGATAATTCACAAGTGACTGAACGTTCTTCGTTTTTCTCAAGAAGGTAATTGTGACAAACGAAAAAGGAAAAGTTTTTTGTTATCCATCCTCAGGTATGCAATTCAAAGAAAAGGAGCCCACGCTCCTAGGTGATTCACGTTCATTATTGGATTGGAAGCTCTTGCGAAATACCATCAACGCAACGTTAATCGGATCATGCGACAAAGGTACGATACTTTATTATATACATTAATTAGTCAAGGGTTAAGGTTCTTCTTTTTGGAAAAATTTTAAACTATAGTAAACCTATTTTCGCTTCCGCCGCGTGTATTTTCCCTACATGAAAGCCATTGGTAATAAATGGGTCCTTTGAATCAAGCGAAAGACGGATGGCACAATAGAGAGACATAAGGCATGTTTAGTCGCAGAAAGTTATACTCAACAAGAGGGTATTGGAAAGAATCATTTTCCCCCCTATATTATGTCCTATTGGTAAATCTCCCTCCTATATTTTGCTTAATGACCATTTTTCCCCCTCAAAACAAAAGTATTCGCCAAATTCCCCCTTACCGTTACCTTTTCCTTTCAAAAGTCCAATTGACTATCATGTTGAAGTTGACTCAAAGGGTAACATGGTAACTTTGACACATAAAATGAATGAGAATTAATATGGGAGGGCAAAAAAGTAAAATCATTAATAAACATTAAGATTAAAATTAAATAAACAAAATATTAAAATAAAAAATTAATTTAAATAAACATTAATAAAAAAATATATAAATTAAAAATAAAAATTCTCACTCTCTCCCTCTTTTCATCTAATCTCTTTCTCTCACTCTCTCCGATCTCTCCAATTTCTCTCTATCTTCTTCATTGTGTTGCCAGCGATCTTTTCCGTTGAGCTGAGATCGGCTCTCTTCTTTTCCCGCTTCTGTCTTTGTTCTTTCTCTCTCGATTCGAGACAATCTGGTTGGCCGCCGGTGAGGATTCGAGCGTCGATTTCCTATGCTGAGAAAAGATTGACGCCGGTGATGGTTGTTATTGGTAGTGGCGGTTGCTGGTGGTGGTGGTGGTGGTTGGATTTAGGGTTAGGGATTTGGTGGTGATTGGATTTTGGGGTTAGGGATTTGTTGGTGGTTGGATTTGGAGGTTAGGGTTTCTGAGATTGATGGTGATAAACTAATGGTGGTATCGACGAGAATTCAAGGTGGGTTGGTGGGGTTCAGGCTTGTGACTGGGTTTGTGGTGGTTGGTTTGTTTTGATTTGGGGGAGAGGATTGAAGACGAGGATTGATTCATCAATCTTTGTGGATGAAAACTCTTTGGTGGGCAGGATTGATTTACATGAAATTTTTGGCAGTGTTTTTGATGTTAAAGAAAAGACTATTGGGTTTAGTATTTTTATTAGTATTTTTATTTTGGATTTAGTAAACATTTTATTTCAAAGTTTATGGGTTTGATTTTGTTGATGATGGTGATGAAGTTCTAGGTTTGGGTTGGATGTTGTTCATTATGACGACGGGGATGAGTTGTTGAATTTTTTTTTTTTTTTTTTTGCCTTTTTTTTTTTTCTAATTATCTCCACCGTCCATCTCTAAGATGGACAGTGAAGATTGAATCTGGAGATGATGTTGATGAACTTATTATTTTTTATTGGGTGCAATATCCCAATGGTTTCATTAAAGGGGCATAAAAGTATTTTCATTTCAAACAATCAGGTGTTTTTGTCTTTCAAGGGTAAAAGAGTCTTTTCATTAACCATTGTTGTCAGAGTTGGACATTTTAACGAAAAAGGTAACAGTAGGGGGGAATTTGGCGAATACTTTTGTTTTGAGGGGGAAAATGGCCATTAAGCAAAATACAGGGGGGAGATTTACTAATAGGGCATAATATAGGGGGGAAAATGATTCTTTCCCTATTGACTATGAAGAAACTTTTTCCCCTGTGGTTAGGTTTGCTTCAATACGCATTGTTCTAGCAATCGTCGCACATATGGACCTAGAATTACATCAAATGGATGTAAAAACAGTATTTCTCAATGGAGAGCTGGATGAAGAAATTTACATGGAACAGCTAGTAAATTTTAGTTCAAAAGGCCATGAGTGTGAAGTGTGCAAGCTCAAAAGGTCAATATATGGTTTGAAACAATCATCCAGACAATAGTACCTACGGTTCTATCAGGCTGTTGTGTCTTATGGGTTCCAAATGGTTGAAGAGGACAATTGTGTGTACATAAAACGGGATAAAGGTTAGTATGCGATGCCACCTTTGTATGTGGACAATAATTTATTAGCTAGAAACTGTAAAGAGTATGTGTTGGCCATTAATAAATGGTTGTCTTCAAATTTTGAGATGAAAGACATAGGTAAGGTTGCCTATATATTAGGAGTCAAAATTACAAGAGATCGTTCGAAGAAACTACTTGCTTTGTCGCAAGAGCCTTATATAACGAAGATTCTTAAACGATTTAATATGGCTGATTGTAAGCTTATGGATACACCATATCAAAAGGCCATACTCTTAGTCTTGACATGTGTCCCAAAACTCCATAAGAACTTGACAGTATCAAAAATGTTCCTTATTCCAGTGCTATTGACAGTCTCATGTATGCTATGCTGTGTACAAGACTAGATATCTGATATATGATAGGATTCGTAAATAGATATCAATCCAATCCTGGACGAAAACATTGGATTGTCGTGAAGAGAATTTTGGCGTATCTCAAAGGTACTGCCGATTACTCCCATTGTTACCAAGGTGGAGATTTGCGTCTCATTAGATATACAAATGTCGACTGGGGAGGAGATCTGGATGAGCGAAAATCTACATCAGGATATGCATTCTTACTCAGTAAAGGTGTTATCTTTTTGAGTAGCAAGAAATAGACATGTATTGCACTATCAACAATGGAGGCCAAATTTGTGGCATGTTCGGCAGCAATACAAGAAGCTGTTTGGCTTAAGAAATTTTTGGAAGATCTAGATGTCTCTAAGGGCATGGGAAAACCAGTAACTATTTACTGTGATAGTCAAGCAGGGATTGTTTACACTAAAGACTCCAAGTATCATAGTAAATCCAAACTCATAGAGACAAAATACAATTTTGTCAGAGACATCATATCGAAGAAAGAAGTAATGATTCAATACATTTCAACCCATGAGATGGTAGCTGATCCTCTTACTAAAGCTGTGACTAGAGACGTCTATGAATCACATGCTAAATCATTAGGGTTGCGTAGATTGTAAATGATAGATTGAATCATTGTACTGAATGATGTTATTATAGTTATGAATAAAATTGGTTTCTGTTTGAAATGTTATTAGCATGTTATATGTTGAGGGTAAAATTGGACCTCGATATTAGATTAGACTAATACGACCAACTAAACACGGTGACGAAAGATAATTAATATAGTTTTTGATTTTATTTCGGAGAGCTACCCACCAGCTCTCAATAGCTTACAAATATTCCAGTTGTCTTTTTCAAGCCTTTCTATCCTGTCATTTTCAAGGTAAAGATGGGGTTTATATAGTCTCAATTCTGACACCAAAAGGGCACGTGTTGTGGCCACATTGGCCAACGTCGACAGCTGCCTCTGTGTTGTAAGTAACTGTCGGCTCTGACAATAAACCCCACCGATCTGAATATCGGTGGATAACTTTGGTGCATAGGTATTTCGGGGGACAACGTATCGGTGTGCATATTTGATTGACGATGATGGTAGTGGGATGCTATTATCGGAGGACAATACGTTCGGTGGTTATAAGGGATTCACAATCACACCCAACATTATATATCACACGTAAATTGTTTTTATAAAATGTTGTCAGGTAGAGACTGACATTCTTACACGTGCGGTCACCTCAGTTGTTTAGGAGAACAAGCTGAGATGAGACACATATATTATAGAGAATATGTGAGAAATATTCTAAAAGGAGTAGAAAAATATGAAAATGTTGCATTGACTGTGTCAAGATGAGGTTCTTAACAAATATACATATATTTTAGAACCGATCATAATAGACCCCACTATCATTGATACCTGATTTAGCCAGATTTGAGACCTTAATGTAGCGCTAAAGAATGGCGAGCTTTTAAGAACTCGGGTTAGTCACTGGATGTGTGACTTAACTTAGATCTGTATAGTGAGTTAAAGAAAGACATAGTCATTCTCATTTAGAATGAAAATCACTGTAACACGTGTTTCATACCTCATGTGCTATTTATGACCGATGTGGAAAATGAGAGAATGAATCCTTGCTTTCTCATTGTGTAAGTTCCATTGAAGTTGTATAACACTTCAAATGATGTCCTTATGACCATTTTATTTCTATGGCTATGTTTTGGAGACTAAGAGACTAAGTTAGAATGAGAAGATTTAATATTTTTTTTTATCTTACTTATGTGATCACCAGTTAGCCAATTGTATTTAGAGATACAATTGTGAATACATGAAATGTGATAAAGTCAAGCATATCTTCTTAAGGGATTAAGTATGTTTTGGACTGATAAAAAATTATGAAATTAAATCTATGACACAATAATGAACAACATTACATCTATTGTAAATAAAGAATTTACAATTGAGATTTCAAAGCTCCTTATTTTTATTGATTGTTCATAGGTCACACAGTATATTTGTCCGTATGAATACTTTTATACGATTTTATGATGATGTCATAATTATGTTCTCTCTCATGGAGCTGTGTTGGACTCACTTGTGCAAGTGGGAGATGTTAGTATATGTTAGGTACACCCAAGATAGGTCCAAACCTAATTTCATGGCCTTGGCCCATGAAGCCCATCCCAACACATGTTGATAACTGTTGTAGCAGTTACTGTAGATAATTGCATTTGCAGTTTTTCTACAGACACCACTTATGCAATATATGAGTTAAAGTAGGACTCTGTGATACATAATGTTGAAAGTGTGTAAGTGAATATTGGCATTACGTGAAATATTGAAAGAGAGAGAAACAGTAAAGAGAAGGATTCTTATACTGTGACTTGAGTTTGAATTCCATTTTGGTGACTCTTTCATGACCTGTGAAACCTTCTGTAATCATTCTAGAACCAAAGAAAGGTACATATTCTTGATACTTTCTTCTTATGTTTCATTTGTTGAATTATCTTCACAAACAAAATGATTGAAGATGAGATGGTAGATGAGAGAAAGAGATGCGAAAGAGGAGAGAAATGCAGGCGAAGAATGAAAGTAGCAGATTAAAATGGAAAAATCATTTTGCACCCTCTAGATATCAAAGATGGTAGTAAAACCAAAGCCAAAACTAAGGCCCCATTTGATTTTTTGTTTGAAGACTGAACAGTGCTGAATGTTACTGAAGATTGAATAGTGACTGAAAACTGAAAACTGAAAACTGAAAAACATGTTTGTTTGTTTTTTTATTTTCACTGAAAACTGAATATAAGTAATAAGTTTTTATTTTTTATTTTTTATTTATTTTTTTATTTTTAAGTTATAAATATCTGAAAATAAATACTTTTACATCTATGCCTTTCTAACTATTATTTGTTATATATTTACATTTTAATATATTACGGACAACTCTAACATATAAATTAATTCTAAAATAAATTTATTTAGTTATTAATAATATTTCAAATTTATATTATTGTATATAATCTAATTATTACTAAGCTCTTATCTAGTGATATTATAAAACTAACGGGCTACTTCATGTGTATATTACGGACAAAATGAAGTTCATCAGTATGTTCTTATTAGCAATCTACTGGATGTTTATAATTTATTCTTTAATTGATTTGAAATAAACTTGGATAATTATATAATTTATAGATTTCATGTAAAAAAAATACATTATAGAACAAGTAGTTAGTTTCAGAAATAGATTATAGAACAAGTAGTTAGCTTCTGAAATAAATTAGTGAGGATAATTTTGAAAGTACAACTTTGCATTAAATTCTATTGGATTTGTGTTAAGTGAAAAGAGAAAATTTCACTTTTCGAAACAAGTAGTTTTAGAGATTCATTAAGTGATTTTAACACTTAAAAAAATCAAACAAAATAACTGAATGAAACATGGCCTAAGTATTCAAAATGACGTTTCCACTTTTTTTAAATAATAGTGAAATACGTATTTTTCATTTTTCTCATTTTATTTCAAAAACATGACAAAAGCTAGATTATTTGTATCAAAGGCGTTTGATACAAATTTTTTCATTTCGAAAAACATGAAGCACATTCTTAAAACCATAAAAGTAAACCCTATATATCCTAAATAGGATACAAAAATTCCTAATAACAACCATTGTCATCAAACGCCATTACATTTCATCAAATCATTTTCATTTTTTTCCTTTCAATCTGCAAATTCAGATACCAAAGATGGTAGTAATTTCAGCAAATTAAGAACTCAGAATTTTCAAGTAGAATAATTTAAGAACATAGAAATACATAGATTCTTGCCTTCAATAACCCCGCCTTTTCCCGGGTTACGGTTTGTGAAAACTTCACTATCTCACAAAGTATTATTCAAGCACTCTACTCCAGCGGAGGTGGAGAATTAGCAAATCAAAAAGGTTATCTAATATTTTAAAGTCTTCTCAGCATCAAATAGCTAACCAAAAATAATGGAAAAGAGAGAAGTACACATCTATAGCAGCCCAAGAGGCACGAATTGTCTCGAGCTTTGGCTGGTTTAGTAGGTGTAGCCCTTGACAAACATTCCTTTCTTGGCATCATCGCTTTCGCCTGCGCCCGAGTATTTTCCAAGCTGAGCTGAGGAATTTGCCTTTGCACGTTCCAAAAGCGCCTTCTGTCCAGCTACAATGTTCTCAGGGCGACCTTGCCATGTCTTGAGCACACTGTTCTGGAGTGCACGTGCATATGAGAAGGACACGTGCCATGGGTTGGGAGATTGGTTCATTGCGTTCAAATTGAGAGTTGCTTCCATTTCAGATTGTCCTCCGGACAAAAACTGAGAAGTAAACAGATCACATTACCATTAGTGATAGGATTTTGCCAGGGATCAAACTCATAAACAAAATAATCACATTCAACAGCAAATTTTCATTTTTTTTTAACGACATTCAACAGAAAAATTAATGATGTTGATTGAACATGGACAAGAACCCAAAGCTTTGAACTTTCGAACTAAAATCAAATGCAAAATCATAAGTTTATCAAATAAGGTTTCAGGTGTTCATACCATGATTCCTGGAACAGCAGGGGGGACTCTCCTCTTAAGCATAGTTAGTGTATATTTAGCAACAGTCTCTGGTGAAGCCTTCTCCTTATGTTCAGCTCCTGGTGTTACCATGCTGGGCTTAAGTAGGATTCCCTCGAAAACGACATTGTTTTCAGCCAAGTAGAAAAAGACTTCAGACCAAACTTTCTCTGCCACTTCAAGGGTCCTTTCGATTGGGTGGTCACCATCAAGAAGAATCTCAGGTTCTACTATGGGCACAAGACCATTATCCTGCATATCAAATAAAGAAAACATTCAATATATTGAATTATTGATAAGTACATATATAGTATTAAGATTCAGAATCTCTATGCATAGTTTATTCAACACTTTTAAGGCAGTATCAGCATAAATTATTAATGCCAATCTGACGTGGAAGCCGATTGAAAGAGGGGAAAATTTTAGGAAGGAAACTGGAAGTTTCTATTTCTCTGTAACATTTCAATAATATCTCCAAATTACAAATCCAAAAGCTGCTAGAAAATGGTTGAGCCAACTAGCTAAATACTCAGCTAACAAACCATTTTGCCCAAAACACAGCTTTTAGAAACAGACAAACAACAACTAAAACAAAGCAAACAAAACAATTTTAAAAGCTAAAACATCAGTATTATATTCTAATAAAAGAAATTAGTACTATGCTCCTGCATCACAATCTTTACTGAAAACTTGATTAGTGGGAACAGTAGGTGGAAAAGGAGCATGCTAAATTCTATTTTACACACGGAACCAGGCAGTCTGATCTGATAAATGACAATAAGTTGAAGTTATTATGACAATATAACTATGAATAACCTCAAGAATATATATATATTTTTTAAATGTCTAGCAATAATCTTAACAAGGAAACATTGATAAACTTCAAGTGATTCATGCCTAAGAATATTTTACGCTCCACAAGGGTAGTATGTAAAGTAGAGACAATTCATTTGCATCTCATATAGACAGCAAAACTTTAGCCAAAATCTTAGATTCATTGCCTCACAACATAAGTTGCCATTACATGGTGATGACAAATACATAAAAATAATAATAATAAAATAAAAAGACCCTAAGTTTCTTTGCAAACAATCCAGTGAAAGCTTGATTAAAAGGTCTTTCAGATTGAATGTATACCTGAGAAATGGCAGCATAACGTGCAAGTCCCCATGCAGCTTCCTTAACAGCCAGAGCAGAAGGACCGCAAGGTATGCTAACAACTGTCCTCCTATAAAATTTCCAATAAGTAGATGCCACAACTCATAAAAAATTGAAGATAATCAACAGATAAATGCTTAAACAAAGTACCAAACACAAATTTCCAGGTAAACTTCATAAGGCAAACATTGATAAAGACTACAAATGACTCACCACTTGGCAAATCGAGCACCTTGCTTGTAGTATTCAGCAGATCTTGATGCCAATCCATCCAAGCCTTGGCACCAAGATTCGTTGTTTGATCCTGGTAGGGGAACCAAACCCTGAAACATGAAAAAGAAAACTCAATAAACATCCGCGAAGCAACAAATGAAAAATCTCAATTAAGAAACTAAACAACCTACTATAAAAACTTGTACATTCCATTGACAACATACCTTGTCAACCTTAATACCAGGCACGATATTCTGATCGCGCAAGCAGTCCACGAACTTCTTCCCATCTGTAGTTGATTGGTAAAGTGTCTCCTCGAAAAGAATGGCACCAGAAATATACTCACCAAGCCCAGGAGTGGTCAGCAAAAGTTGTCTGTAAGCCTGTCTGTTGGTCTCAGTATTGTCCAATCCAATAGATGCCAATCTCTTCCCACATGTCGCATTTGATTCATCAATGGCGAGAATACCACGACCAGGAGATGCAACAGTTTTCTACACCGCACAACAACAACAAAAGCCCACAAGCACAATATCAGCACAGGTTGTAAATCCAATACAAGTTGCTTTACTACTAATACGAGCTTGAACTAGCAATCTCCGGTATCATCCATTTATTTCTCTAAAACAAGGTTATATTTTCACATAGATTTGGTTTATCATTTGTGACAAAAATGAACTAAATATCTTGCAAAAAAAAAAAAAAAACAACTAAACAAGAGACAATCACTGCTTTAGTACAATTTTGTACAATTTTTCTCAGCTAATTTGTAAGTTTCGAATCCACGAAAACAAAATTTGAAACTTACAAACTTGTAAAGCTAATATGAAACCTTTCAAATCAACGTAGATCTTGCACCAGAGAAGCACTATAACTAAGTAACAATAAAGTCAAATAATTGTTACAAGAAAAATTAAGATCCAATTTTTTTTTCGAAATATAAAAAATATCAACCAATAAAAAAACATGCACAGAGAATTATGAATAAAACTAGTAATTATAAAAATAATCATGATAAAAAAAAATAGTGAGTGATCGGATGTAGAGAGGGAGAGGAAGAGAGAGAGAACTAACGGCGGTTTTAACAAGTTCGTCGGTATAAGAACCGGCGCGGATCGGGAGGGAGACTCGGCGAGTAACGGAGTGAGTTGAGGAGGATCCGGTGCGTTGACCGAAGGACTGGTGTCCGATCCACTGAGACGACGTCGCATTAAGCTTCGTGAAGCTCGCACAGGCCATGGCTGCTTCTGGCTTCTGGCTTTTGGTGATAACTACGAGGAAGTAAACGAAAAAAAAAAAAACCTTTCGAGGTCTGGTGTGGTGAATCGTGATAGAAGGATTTCGAGTTTCGGATTCTCTGTCACGCTTTTGGTTTGTTTTTATATAAGGAAAGCGAAAGTGAAATAAGACATTGTTTTTCTTGGAGAGTCCGCGCAGGAATGGTTTAGTGACAATAGGACAAGCAACATGCGAGACTACCAAACAGTCCTTAGTAGCTAATTATGATTACCAGATTACCCTCTACAATGACCGTTTTGTCATTTTCAGTTTTATAGATATTTTTTCATATATATATATATATATATATATATATACAGAAATTCTATTATCAGTTCGAACTGATAAAAGTTATATCAGTTCCTTGTATGTGGGCCACTAGATTTAAATACTTTGACTTGGCTGTATGCACTTATCAGTCAAAGTATTTAAATCCAATGGCCCACATACAAGAAACTGATATAACTTTTGTCAGTTCGAACTGATAATAGAAAGACTGTATATATATATATACAATTTTTCTATTGTCAGTCTATGAGTTCCTTGCATGTGGGCCATTGGATTTAAATACTTTGACTTGGCTGCATGCACTTATCAAAACATCTTTTAAATCCAATGGCCCACATGCAAAGAACTGATATATTTTATATCAGTTCGAACTGATAATAGAAATACTGTATACAATGCACATCACCTCATAGCACAGGTGGTTGAGCACCTCCTTTCTATCCTGATGGTCAGGGATTCGAATCTCACCATGTGCATTTTAGAAGTATTTGTAGGAAGTTTTCTTTTGTTTATAAGAGTAGATATCCGGATCGCAATAAAGAGCGATCAGAAAAATGTTGATTGATCTTAGATATTATAGGAAATACAAGTGAAGAAGTAACCCACTTAGGGGTTATTTTGGTCTCTTACGAAGTAGTTGATGGTACCCAAACCCAATGATAGTGTTTGGTGTTTCGAGAGTTTGAAGAGGTCAAGGAAAAAGCATAGAGAGGGTAGGTGATTTTGGATTCCCTCTCTCACATCAACCACCTAACCCTAACAATTGACAACCAGCACCTTTGAGATACACTCCCCTTTTCTTTTCATTGAATCACTTTTGTACTCTTGCATCATAACAAATATATTTTATTGTCACGGTTTCCGTTTGGTCAATTATCATTTTCGTTGGGCATATCTTAAGGTCATTACATTTACAAGGAATTCTCATGATTTGCAATGTTTCCACTTTATTTTCATACGATTCTAAAACATCAAAGTAATTATCAAAGCTGTGGGAATAATCAAGGTAATTAAGCAAATTATTCTAATCATCTATCTAGTTATTAAGGTCACAGACACCACTAGTTTGTTTAGGTTGCCTCAGTCAAATGTAAATCATACAAACCGATTTTTGCAATCGATGATATTTACTATAATAATTATGGACTGTACAAATTATTGATGGATGGTTTGAAAAAGCATAGGGAGGGAGTAAGAATTGATCGATGGTTTTTAGATGGTTCTTAAATGATAAAATCTATAAATAACTTGCAATGATAGTATCGAATGTGGATTGATCGATCTAAAATCTATAAATAACATTTGCAATGATTTTTAGATGGTTCTTAGGTGTTTTTTTGATGTTAGAACTCACGTTTTTCATCGGGATCTAACAAGATCAATCATCTGTAGGAGAAGTCTTCCCATATTTTGTGAAATAATGAGACTTTAACCCCTTATTATGTGAGTAAGAAAAATATTCGACCAGTACTTCATTAAGAGTGGTTATGATATGCTACATGTCTACATCTTTTTGACCTAGGTGTAGCAAATACTTTAATAGACAACTTAAAAGAGCTGAATTGGAAGAGTTAGAAACAGAGAGGAGCTGTATTGGTGTCAACGGTTGAGAGTTGACTGGTTATCGTAACACCAATTTTTTTCATACCAAGGCTTCCGGTCATCATCGGAAAAATGAGATTCGTTCTGTGATGGCAGCTGATGGTTCAGTGTTAGATGATACAGATGGTATTGCTTTGGAGGTTTCTAGTTATTATACAGAACTTTTCCAGTCTTCATCTCCTCCAGCCGAGGATATTCAGAAGGCTACTCAGTTTGTTCAATACAAAATATCTCAACCTATGCAGCAACTTCTTGATGTGATTTTACTGAAAAAGAAGTGAAGTTTGCGCTTTTTGATATGTGCCCTATGAAGACCCCAGGTCCGGACAGCTTTCATGCAATTTTCTTTCAACGTCAGTGGGATACAGTACGGAAGGATGTGTCTAAGGCATGTCTTTCCATATTAAATACAGGTGCGCCAATGAAAGAGTCAAAGAGGTAAATTCTACTCATGTTGTGCCCATCCTTAAGAAGATCGAAGTCTTCTGAAACGATGGCTGATTACAGACCTATTAGTCTGTGAAATGTTATCTACAAAATTGTTTCTAAGTCGCTGGCTAATCGATTGAAGCCTTTTCTTACTAAGAAGCAAAGTTCTTTTGTTCCTCGAAGGCTCATTACAGATAATATTATTGTTGCTTTTGAACCTTTGAATACTGTTCATAGAAGAACCATAGGTAAAATGGGTCGTATGGCTCTCAAGTGTGGAATGGAGTTTTTTGGCAGAGGTTATGCAGAAACTTGGTTTTTCAAATAAATGGTTCGATCTTGTTCATGAGTGCTTATCATAAGGGTATAAACAAAGATTTTATAAACACGTGAATTCAATTCTTAAGGGTTATTTTTTAGTATTTAATGAGTGATTATAGTGAAAACAATTTTTATATGGTAAGTCAGTTCATCCTCTGGTTGCTGAGATTTGTGACTGGGCTGCTGGTTTCTTGGTGGATTATCGGAACAGTAGCATGGGGGATGGTCGCCTTCCTCAGGTAATGTCGCATCCTGTTCTGCGGTGGCAGGTGCTTCATGTGGGTTCCTTTAAGATCAACACGGACGCTGCCATTTGCTCTCAGTCCATGATGTCGGGTATTGGTGTGGTTATTCGGGATAGCAAACGGTTTTGTTAACGTGTCCTACTGCCTTCAGGTTAAGGCTTCTTTTCAGCCTCAAGTTGCTGAGGCCTTGGCCATTCTCAAGGGTTTGGAATTAGCTATTTCCAAAGGCCTTCTGCCTGCTGTGTTGGAGTCGGATGCGTTAAATGTGGTTAACGCAATTCTTTCGAAGGAGGTCCCTTGCTCTGAGGTTGGTGTTATTATTCATGACATTCTTGGTTTGTTTGGGGAGGGTTACGAGTTCTCTATTTGTTTTGTTCCCCGTTTAGCTAATAAGATTGCTCATTGTTTAGAAAAGCTTGCTCTTGTTCATGTGGGTGAGTTTGAGTGGTTAGATGACTGTCTGATTCTATGAAGAGTCTGGTCTTGGACGATTGCCCAAGTTTTTTGTAGTTCCGTTTCCTTGTATGAAAAGTTTCGTTTTTCAAAAAAAAAAAAAAAATAGTGTTTTTTTTTTTTTTTTTTTGGTATTTAATGAGTGGTTTTTTCCCCACTGATATATTTGTTGCAAAAATCGTATCAAATACTTTTTACCGCACTAAATTGGTGTAGAAAACTTTTATTACACCCTTCTTTTTGTTAGGTCTTTTACTTGGAAAAATGGTATCGTAAACACATTTTGTTTTCGATATACCACCTACGAGTATAATTATCGAATTTTAGATATCGTCAAGCTGAATAAACGCTTTTCATCGTCAAATCATGTTGAATGGTGGGTACTGCAACACATTTGGGGTTCCCTTTGTAACAAAATATAAATTGTCACAAATTAGCTTTTTTCTTTCCCCTTTTTTTTAAGTGTTTAAAATGATCCAAATCAACCAACAACAAATTTCAAACAAACTTTGAGTGTATCATATTTGCTTTCTATGACAAAAAAAAAATTCATGGAATTTTGTATCGAGTGTTTTTAAACTTTCATAACAGAGAATATTTTTTGACATCCAAAAAGCAATTCGGATTATTAAAAATGTTATTTCCATTTATTTTGTAATGATTAATTAAATGTTCTTCGATATCCAATTATCATTGGAAAAGGTTTTTAAGATAAAACTTTTGATACCGACCTAAAACTTTTGATACTGACCGAAAGTCTTTTTATTTATTTATTATAATATTAAAAATTACAACATGATTATCTATCCAAAAATGTTCCTTTTTGAATTTTGATAGGTACAATGCTTGGTACTGATAGTTAGTACCCAAGATACTGATCCCACCAATAGAGTGTTAGCACATGGCTCATTTTGGAAGAATACAAGGAGGTAAATATAAAAAGTGAAAGAAAAAATGTTACGTGCCAACACCCCATTGGTAGGTCAGTATCTTGGGTATTGACCGGTCAATACCCAAGCATTATCCTTTTATAATAGAGAAAGATCTGAATGCAGCATAGATTCATAGATCATTCTTCCTTTTCCATTTCAATTTTAAAAGTTTTATCATCTTCGAAGTATTGAATTGAATCCGCTTAAGGATGGTTGTAATTTTATGGTGTTCAATTCATATGTGTAAAGAGTCTATAAAAGTGAAATATATATATATATATATATATATATATATATATATATTAAAAAAATCATTGACATTTTAGATTTTGTATGTGACAAGTTAAATGAATAGGTATCTACACATCAATTGAATAAAGTTGTTATATCATGAATTGAGATATCTAGCATTATTATATGTTTCGGTTTTTTTATTTTTAAAATTACAATAATTTGGGATTTAGGGAGTGAAAGAGACTCAAATCCACAATTTCATGATGTAAGTGTGAAGAGCATGCCATATGCCAACCTTATCTTATCTATTTATTGGCATATTGTATCCAAATTTCTAGCACCACAAAGGCAACTACCGGCTTAAATCATGTGCACTTTGTTTTTCATGTTTGTGGAGTTTATTCTCACCATACACATTTAATAAGGCCATCTCCGACCAATCTTCATTTCTTCAAAATGAAGACTAGATTGGCTCCAACCAATCTTCAAAATAAAGACCCCAAAATGACGATTGGTTTTGGTTCTTTAAATTTGAAGATCCAATTTTGGATCTTCATTTCACCATTTCGTTAAAATAATATTATTTTTCTTCTAATCTCCTTTTTCACATTTTTAATTAAACTCAATTAATTATATATAATTTTTAATTCATAAATGTAATAAGTATAAAAATTATACCATTAGAAATATTTTGTTCAGATCTTTCAATCGAGTATAATATTTACTATATTTTAATTATTTTTAATTTTTTAATTTTTTATTAATGAACTAATATGTATTTTAATTCAAAACAAATGTTTTCAAATCATCAATTTTTATATGTAATTAACATATATCATAATAATTAACTCAAAAATAATTCAGTAAAATCAAATAATAACATTAACATTCTTAAATTAAAATATTACAATGGAAGAAAAAAAGTACATTGAAAATGAAAATAAAACCAATAAAAATAACATTGAAATTAAAAGTTAACACTAGTATTACGATAAATCATCTCCACTCCAACCATAATAATTTGGAAACCGATCAAAACTACTAAAATTACCCGATGACCCACCTTGAAATTGCCCAGAACTATTAAGATTGCCATGGATAATGTTAGCAGATGATCTTTGTTTATTAAAATCATTACATGTAAAAATAGTTAGGTGTGACAAATTATAAAAACGATTAGAAAATTTTAGATGTAATAAAAGTGAGCAAATTATTATCTAATAAGATAATGTAGAGAAAACAATTTTATTAAGGAAAGTTTGAAATATTATTTATAAAGTAAAATACAAATATTTTATTATTTAGAGATTGTAAAATGAATAATGGTTGAAGTAGTAAAATTATGAAGATGAAATATTCCAGGAATATTCCATTTTTCAATCTTAAAATTGAAGAAAAAATTGAAGATGGCCTAATAATACAACACATATGGGGAAACCCCTCTCGTATATAGTCGGGACTTGGGAAGAGATTTACAAGTGATGCATACACGGTTTGATCTTGGCAAGTACTAGCCGACTCGTAAACCGGTAACTACTCAATGTCAAAATTTTAAGTCTAACTCTCCATCGAAACACAATGAACCTCCATCAAACCAAATCACTCAAACCCTAAAAAAAAAAAAAAAAAAGTTAATTGAACAACCCAACCAACCAGTTAAATCCCAAGATAAAGAACCAAATCCCCCCCACCACCACTTGAAAGTTGAAACAAATCCCAAACACATTTCATTTATGCAAAACAAATCACAAATAAAATCTGCCATAACTAAGAAGAGCTTTGGACTTTACTTCAAAAACAGCTGAGACCCACCAAATCCAAAAAGTCACATTAAAAAAATCAAAAGACACACAAAACACACCCCCACTCCCTTTCTTGAAATTCACAGTCAAACATACCAAAAAGAGGCAAAAACCACCCCCAAAGACTCACGGTAAATTAATTAAAAAAACAAAGGCCCAATTTTGGGAAAACGACACTACGTGTTTAGTGTTGTTCATGGGAAAAAGTTGGCAGCCTATAAAACAGGGACCCCAAACCCCTCTCCAGAGTCCAGAGAACGTATATTGAACAATTTCTTTGTGTTTTTTACAGACTCTTTTTATTAAGTGTTCTGTGAATGAGTCAGTGAGCGAGTGTGAGACGCAAAATGGGTGTGTCGTTTAAGGTTGCGAGGGCTGGTACGAGGTACAGGCCGAAGCCTGGTCTGTCTGATGACAACCCAGAGAGCGACAATGGTGGTGACTCGGTTCCGGGGCTTCACGAGGTATATGATATATATTTGTCTGTATTTGTATGTGTGTGTGTTTGATTAATGAGGGTTTCGGTGTTTTAAGGGGTGGTTGTGGTGCAAGTTTGCAGGAGGGGTTTTGGTTTTTTGGTTGTGTTTTTGTTGTTTTGGCTGATGGGTTTTTGTTTTTGTGTGAAAGATTGTTTATTGTTTATTGTGAGTGTTTGGATGCTGGAATTGCAGTGGTCTATTGAGGGGTTTTTAATTTTTTTATCATGACCAAAATATGCTTTTAGAATTCATATTTGTGTGTTGATCAATGGGGGTTTTGGTGTTTTGGAGGTTTGTTTTGGTGCAAGTTTGTAACTGGGGTTTTGGTTTTTTGGTTGCATTTTTGTTGTTTTGGCTGCTGATGGGTTTTTGTTTTAGTGTTGTTATTATTAGTGTTTGGATGGTGGAGTTTTAATGGTCTATTGGGGTTTTTATTTGTGTTATGATGTTATCATGACCAAAATGTAGTGTCAGAGTAATTCAGTATATACATTTTCAGGAGGGAAATCCTTTTTATTTGGGGAAAAATAGGTGAATGGCTGCTAATCTGAGCTTGAATGAATAAAATAGATTAACTAGGCAAATTCCTCTCTTGGTTTTTCTTGTTTTTGTGGAATTTTTGATTTGTTTGATGAATGGTTTGTTAAGTTGATTACTTCTGTTTTATTCTGGATTTAATCAAGTTGGAAAATGCCCTTTATTCCGATCTTAAGTGTTTTTTGTTTTAAAGGATGATGCTCTAGAATGGCATTCATGTCTTGACTATCAATCTTCTCAATGTCATCCCACTTGGTCCTCAGTTTCACGATTACACTATTTGCAGAACCTACAATTATGGTGTATGCATTTGAATTGGCCTTAAAATCTGGTTCCATCAACTGAAAAGTTTGATATCATTGTTTCTGTGACTGAAATCTCACTATATGATCCATTCCTGAATTTCGCCTGTTTGTTTTTAACCGATGAAAATGGATATTGGCTCATTATGAGTTATTAATATAAACTTATTGTGGTTAAAAATTCTCATTTAATTGCTCTGATGCTATTATGCTATATTATGTGAATCTACTGATGGATTCAATTTTTGTAATTTGAAATCCATTTGTTCTCTATAATCTATAACATTGTCTCATATGCTTTTCTTTAAGTTGATGCTGACCATGTAAAGACTTTTCTTATTCTTCAAGATTCTTTTATCAATTATTGAAAAATCAAGCTTCCATGTCCCTTTCTTTGAAGGTATTAGTTTTGTGGTTCCTTAAGAACTCTATTATGAGTATATGGTTTGTACATTATGAGGTGCAGCAGATTGTTGTCTACCATAGCCACATTTTATCCCATAAGTCTTAACATTTGATTGCGGTGATAATTAAATATCTTTTCCGTTTTTATTTCTTTTCTAAATCTTTCTTAAACGAACATTGTATCATTCATAAATCTATAATAATAATAATAATAATAATAATAATGAGAGAACTTTTATGGCTCTAGAAGTGAATTTTAAGTGTAGCGGTTGTGATGAAGGGTAATTACGGCAGGAAAGGAGATAAAGTTGCTGATCAAGTAAATGAGTCGGTCAAGTCTGGAGTACAAGGTAATGTGATCCACTTCTATGGTGTAATGATGTGCTGAGAAACCTTCCATGTTTGACAATTTGCTTTATTGCAGATCTGGAGGTCTCATTTTCACTAAATTTATTCCCAAATGGATTTTCTGTTGGGAAAGCCACTGAGGTTTGCATTTAAATGAAAGGTGCTTCAATCCATTTTTTTTTTTCCCTATTTTTATATATTTTATTCTGCTAAATACAATTATGTCTTCAAATTCAATAGCAGCTGTTCACTGATGTACCAAAGCAGTTGCGTCCTTATGATAGAGCATCAGAGACAATTTTCACTGTAAGTTTGTTCATTGAACTCGGTGATTTTCACATGTGTGTTGGTAATCAGTAATCTGGAATTCAACCCTTTTTTTCCTCTTCATGTTTCACCCAACCATTTACATATATTTATTTTACTTGCTTTTAAGGAAATAACAAATGATGTACTGCTATTTATATGCTGTTACTGTACTTTCCATCTGACTGACTTCATATGCTGTAACCTTTTGATTTACTCAGTTGCCTACAAGCACTAAGCATATGGTATGTAAGTATAAGCATTTCGGTGTCAAATATTACGTATATTAGTTGCTTATCACACTATAACGAATGATCTGTTAAAATAGTATGAAAGCAAATTGTAATAAAACTATAATTGCTTCAAACAAAGTATTTGGTGAAGAGGTATAATGGTTTGTTGTCACTGCCAAGAACTCACCCTAGAAGTGTTTTTTCAATTCTTTTAATGCTAAAAATTCTGATGCAGTGGAACTGTGGAAGACAAGATCTTATGTATATATGAACTTAATTTCATCGTCTCTGGCTGTGTATTTGAGTTAATTTTGTGATATTTTCTGTAATATAGGACAAGCTGTAGAATATTTTACCTATTTGTTTTGTCTTTTTCTTTTTCCATTTAGGCAATTGAGTATGGGTGGTTGCCTGGAGATGTTTTTGATGGCTTATCTTGCAAATACGTTAATGGAGCTCTTCTATGTGAGGTGAGTTGAAAACTATATATTTCCTAGGTGGAAGTGGTGCAATTTTTTTTTCCCTAGCATTCTTATGTCTCTGTTCCCTTGTTAGATGTTGGTTGTGATTTGTTTTTTTTTTGTTTTTTTTTTTTGTTGTAATTCAATTGTAAGAGTTATAGGCTAGTTCTGAATATTGTTACTATATTAATGTCTTGATGGTTCTTTGCAGATTCGAGATTATCGAAACTGTTTGTTCAATAGAGCGGGTAGTGCTTCTGCAGTAAATTCTCCAATTGTCCATAAGGTGTCCCTACAGATGTGCATGGAAAATGTCATCAAGGACATCACATCAGTATCAAATGATTCTTGGACCTACAAAGATTTACTGGTCAGAGAGCCTGTTGTAATTTAAGCACGTCACCACTCACCATGATCCTATATTCATTAATTTTTTGCGATTTCAGGAAGTTGAGTCCCGCATTTTGAAGGCTTTGCAGCCTGTTCTTCATCTGAAACCGGAACCATTGCTAGACAGATTTTGTAGGGAGCCCTTGACAAAGAAGGTACTAAGGCATGCTGAATCTGATTTTGTGATTAAATGCTCAGGGGTATCATGTTATCATGTGTATTGTACTTGCAATTGTTTTTATTTTTTTATTTTTTTAAGCATGCAATTGTTGTTAATATAACACAGAACTGACAAAGCTATTTGCTGAGTTTTTGAGTTCCTTTTAACTTTTCCGGAATGACAAAAGTTTAATTGCACTTTCAATGCTTATTTACTAATTTATAAACAGTGTGTTTCAGTTTTTAGAATTCTTTATTTTCTAGCTAATATCCAATTCTGAATTACTTCTAACATGAAATGATTTGGGATGTAAATTGTTATCTAAAGTTTTCTACATAAAGATAGATTCTTACTTTAAGCTTAGTACATGATATGACATCCCTTAGGGTGTTTTCTACATTTTTGCTCTTGTTGCAGCTTGATTTGGGTATCACCTGGAGCTGGAAAAGGAGAAAGACAAATGATGCAACAGCTAGCAATCCAAGGTTCAGCAACCAATGTAACAAAGGTGTTCCAAGTTCACAGCTGATGATTTCAAGCTCTGTTCCCAATTTACAAAAGAATAATATTGTTCCGGAGTTCATACCACAGCCCAATCTTTTGGCAGCAGAACCAAGCTATCAATTAGCAGAAAGGTGCAGCCAATCTGTTCCGACATATCCGAGGTTGTCCAATCTTACCTCTGTTCCTAAACAACGGTTCAATGAACGTAATCATGATCCAGGAGAACCCAGTTCATTGGTTTTTCCTGAGCAGGGCACATGTCAAATACAAGCCAATAAAAGGCCTATTCTCAAGTTGCCCAAGGAGGAACCATTGGACTTCTCTCAGCAGCATCCTGCTGTGAGTCAACCTGACAACACTCTTGCAACTGAACTGCTAAAGAAGAACACTCTATTACATCATGAAGCAGAAAAAAATCGAAATGAAAGATTTTATGACAAAAGAGGCCTCTCACTGTTCAGAAACAATGATCAACAGGCAATTTCTGAAGTTAACCGAAAGCTGCAGGCTGGAATGCTACCTTCAGCTGTGAAACAAGAACCTGTTGAAACAAGTGACTACCTCAGCTTAAATGTTAGAAATATCACGGATAAGTACTCGGCTATACATATGAGAAGTAATCGATCTAATCTTCAGCAATTACAACTGCAGCAATCATCATCAATGTTAGGAACAAGTATCCCTCCTGCCAACACACTACGAGATCAGATGGTGTATGACAAAAATGCAAGAAAGGAAGTTGGTTCTCAGAAGAGGAAAGCTTTGCAGAATCCTCAGGTTACTGCTGGCGTGAGAATTGCGCCTGTAAGTTCTCATCAGAATGAGTCTTTGCCAAGTGAAGTCTCTGTATTACCTGCAAAGCGCAAAAAGAGTTCTCACCCTAAAGTCTCAAGTACTAAATTAGGTGATTCACTTGCTTTAACCAGCAATAGAAATACAACCAGCCACCTTCAATTGCAGAATCGTACCTTACCCCAGACTTCAGAAGTTAAAGCTGACCTCTTACTGGAGAGGTTTCTGAAGGTTAAGGGGGTGGCTCAAAGGTGCAATCCAAACTATAGTCACATTTATTATGCAGAAAAATTTCATTCTGTCTTTGTTCATGGTTTGATGAATTGAAACTGACATTTTGTGCATTCAGGCATGGCCTGAATAATAGGAAGGGCAAATTGGACAAGATTTTGCCAAAGAAATTACATTTTTTTAATGCCGCACGGATTGAACACCACCTCCTGGATCCTGAAGAGAATTGGAAGTCAAAAGATGCTACTACAGCGAGGATTTCCCTGTCAGAGTGCTTCCTAGACAAGAGGCTTAATGAATCTAAGACAAGGACATCAATATATGTTCACCAATCTCATGTCAACCAAGGTAAGGAAATGTTTCCTGTTTAGCTTGTTTATTTTTTAATTAATTCCAATCATGCTACCTTCATGGTTAATTTTCTGCCATTTCAGGAGTTAAGATTCCTAAGGTTGATGGCAATACTCATGTGAAACTGGTCATGTCAGAGAAATTCAACGAGGGATTTGTGGAAGCAAGTGCTCTCTATGGACATAAAGCAGGGATTGATTCCACTAGATTTCATTTCCTACCCAATTTAAAAAGCACTGTGCGTATGGCATTTCCAGTCACTAAAAAACTTACTTTTTCTGATAATTTGGTCATTCTGTTTTCCTATTGAGTAACTGAGAATCCAAGTTCCAGCTCCTCTCTTTAAATCTATTCTCAATAATATGAAATAGACTATATATAAGATTGTGATCATTCCGTGTTTTCTCCATTCTCATCTAAATCATATTGCTTTCCTAGTAACTCCTTAGTTTAGTTCACAGTTCTCTTATGAGTTGCATATTTTTTAAGTTTCATTTGTCATCCTGTAATCACATATATAGCATTGGAAAAACAAATTTAAGAAAGGTCTAAAGGATGTTGATTGATGTTTGTTTGACAATCATTTCGCTGTTGGAATGCTTTGTTATTGATTAGAGTAGTTCCATAATATGGGATGATATAAATTTTTTTGTTGCAAATTTTAACCGGCATTAGTCATTGATGCAGTACATTTCTAATTTAAAATAGTACCACTACATAATTTTCTGTTGCATTTAGGTTAGAAATATAATACTTGTAGGATTTTTCTTTTTCATGATATCATGCTGACATTTGTGCATCTTCATTTGCAGTATTCTGCGGATCACTTTGCTGCTCAGTTCACTTCATTGGTAGGTTTATTACTGGGAGTTCAATGTGATTCTGCTTGTTTACTGCATTTAATGACATTTCTTTTGTATAGATGGTGCGTGAAGGATACTGCTTAGTTCGTGATAGGATAGAATCCACCCCTCTCCGCAACGATGGTTGTTCAAGCACTCAACAAGTTACTGTTACTTGTGGAGTTACTCCAGCAGCTGAAGCATTTAAGCTGCCTTCAACACCAGGGCCATCAACTTCCATGGTTACTCCAATTACTAAAAGCATTCAAGCCGTTAACTGCAGACCATTACCTTCACTGAAACTTCTCTCTGAAGGCCGTTCGCTCCCCTCTGGAAATATTCAGACAACTCAACAACTTTCGGGAAGTAATTTATCGAAAATGGAACTCGACATCTCTACCCAAGTGAGTCCTCAGCAGCAGAATTGGGAGCAGAGTTTGCATAAAAATGCTCATTTACAGTTCCAGATGATGCAAAGACAGAGACAGGCACAGCAAAACCAACTTATACAGAGGATGACAATGGCAGGGGGCTTAGGTGCAGCTGCAGGTATGGTTCATTATGGTGAAGGAATCCGGGGCCATGCAAATATTGGTCCTGGTTCCTTAGGTAATGTTATGAACACTGGGGGATCCATTCAAGTTCCAAGGGGAGGACAAATCCCTTGGAATCCAAATGGGAGTCAATTTAACAATATTGGCAGCAATGTACCAAGTTCAAGTGATGGTAGGCAGTTCTTTAGCGGTACATCTGATAATGAAGTCCAAGTATTGGCAACAACGAGGACAGCAGACAGCCAAGGGAGAGCCTTGATAGGTGGATATCCATTTCAGAGAAACGCCAGCAATGTGCCATTGCCAATGCAGACACCTAGTATTCAAGACATGGCATATCTCTTGTCTAACCAGCAGATTTTGCCACAGAATCAGCATATTCCGGGAACACCACCATTGCTCCAGCCGAAAGTCGAAACCAGCATACTAGACGACTACATTGGCAATACCAGCATAGTGCCAATGAACCGTTCTCCAAGTCAAGTTAGCTCTCAACTATTTGATCAATTCCCTCAAATGAACCACCTGCAAGCAAGCTCTGGATCTGGATCAGTCTTTCCGCAGATGAACAATAGGAATGTTGTCTTTAGTCTCGGAAGCCCTGTGCAGAGTTTGCGTACTCGTGGGTCAGTAGCTAGCCGCAGGACTTTGTCTGGTTTATCAAAGAAGATGGGTGCCGTTAAAATCGAAAGAGAGTAATGGAAATGAAGTTTTTGAATCAACCAGGTGGCTATAAACTTGTAGTTAGCAGGTGTTGCACTGTAAATACCCATAGATAGGGGGGAGGTGGTATACATAGAAGAAATCAGTTTCAAAGTTCCTAGCCTTATTAGTTTTTGTTGTTGGTTGCATCTGGTCATTTTGACTTAATACAAATTGAACTAAACATGTCTGGTATGTTTTTGCCACCTTGTTTCTTTAATCCAAAGGAAATGGCTTCTCTTTTAATGTGTTTTGAGACTAGTTTGCCATCATCAAAAATAGCATTCAAATAATCAAACACATTTTTGTGTTCCTGTTTATTTTATTTTCATGTTTGAAGTCTCATCATTTTAATGGTTGTCTGATTTTTAGATCCTAGAAAAGATTCATTCCGACGTAAAGATAATATATTTGGTCCAGAATAGAGGCGGAACCTTGTAGAGGGCAGGGGGCCATAAACCCCCTTGGTTCAGGGAAAAAAAAAATTGTATATTTTACAATTTAACCCTTTCAATTACAAGTTTTTATAATTTGGCACCTAACTTTACTGCGGCGACCGTATCTTATTGGTATTTTATTATATTTAGCACAATGCACAAGAAATATCACTAAAGTTCTTCTATATTCCAAGAAAGTCTGTATATGTATATGGTATCGGTATATGTCGACCTTGCCAACAACAAGACTGATAATATAGTTTTTTCGAGGGCACTTTAAACCTATGTGCATCTTACTCTTCTTCCTTTGATTAGGTTTTGTCCGAGTTTTCTCCAATATCTTTTTGAAGAATCTCAAAGATTATCATATATATTTAATATTTATTTGGTCTATTCAGTTCGGTTCGATTTTTGGCAAGGCAGAACCATCCATTACTCGCTTAAACTCGATTTTCACTTTTTTAAATCGGATTAATTCGTCTCAACAGAATGACTCGATTCGAACATGTATTTTCGGTTCGGTTCAGTTTATTTCGAATCGTAAAACAGTAGATGTATTTATCATCACTTCAACCCTAATTTAATTGTATTATTTATTTTAAATGGAGCGGATTGTTCTGGATATCAATTTCGGCATCCTTGCATAATTTTTTTATCACTACCCCCAAAAACATTTCTCTCTCACAATTCACAAATGGCTCTAGAAGCTTCCATGGGCCGAAGGCAGCACCAGAGGCCGCCGCCACCGCCATCGTATTCGTCGGCCGGAAATGGCGTTATCTTCTTGCCTACGAACGGTATGCCGGCGGCTACGGCGCACCACCGACTGAGATTGAACCCGAGCGCCGACCACAATCCGGATAGCTACGACGACCTGCAATTAGAGTTCAGTCCTCTGCTCTACAGCTCTCTGGAGCGGTACCTGCCTCCCGCCATGCTCTCCATGTCACGTGACGCCAAGCTCCAGTACATGCGCGGTATCTTGCTCCGCTACGCGCCTGACGGTGAACGGAATCGTGTATGAATCCTATGCCATCCCTCTTCCTATATATGTAACGTTCGCGTCGACTTTTCATCAAAATAATAATTATTTTTTTGTGTGTTTGTGATTGTATATATGTTGTTCGAATTGTGTTGTATGAGAGATGAGATGTGTTTTACATAGTGAATCTTTTTTTTTTCTTTTGTTCTGTTTGTGAGATGGAGATGTGTTGAGGTTTTTTGGTTAGGTAGGGTTCGTTTAGTTGCCGAGAAAATTTGGATAGAGAAGAGTTTGAAGTGTTTGGATTCTGGGTTTGGTGATGGAATCCTCAACATTGGATTAAAAATAATTTTTTCTTTGAGAATTTTCGAAGTCCTCAGGCTGACAAGAATAATCACTTGATGCTAAAATTTGAATGTGGAATGTTGATTTTGGTGTGTGAGGTATAGTTGAATTAGGTTAAGAATACTTTATTCTGAAGAGAAGAGTTATATGAATATATGTAACATGCCAAAGACTGCCTATTATTGCATTTACGGTGTTTCTTTTGTTTGGTCAAACTATCATTAATTGTTTCTTGTTTCTGTGAATAGCTTCAGATGCTTAGGGAGTATAAGCAGAAGATCATATCAAATTATCAGGTATGGTAAATTTTATGGTGAATGTTTGAATTGGAGGTCTTGTACTCAGAGATAATGTATTAAACTGTTGTGCCTTTCATTGATACATGTATTTTGGTATGATCTGCCAAATTAGGATGAGTTCCCGTGAAACTTATAATAGCATATAAATGTAAATTACCTTCAGTTTCTGTAATGTCGTCTTTATGTTTCCTCCCTTGACTGTTCCTCCTCTTTGCAGCCTCTTAATAGGGAGCTGTATACAATGCATGCTACAAACTTCTTTGTCCCCTCTTTTCTCAAAGCAATTAATGATAATACAGTGGAGAGTTTTAAGAGTATAATGACCGAATCCTCTCCAGGGATTTATACATTTGAAATGCTTCAGCCACATTTCTGTGAAATGTTGTTATCTGAGGTATTTTCTCTTGTTTTTTGGCATGTAATATTATATCTTTTTCCTTGTATTTTAGTTTTTATATTGTCTTATCAGGTTCTGATTGCTTAGGTAGATAACTTTGAAAGATGGGTTCATAAGAAAAAAGTCAGAATCATGCGACCAAACACAATGAATAATTATGGAGCTGTTCTTGATGACTTTGGACTAGAAAATATGCTTGACAAGTTGATGAATGACTTTATACGTCCTATATCCAGAGGTAAATATCTCTTTCATATTGAAATGGTAATAAGACGTTACAACATTAGGTGGAAGAATAAAATTAGTAGTTATTACATAGACTCATTTTTGTGCTTTCCATTGCTTTATAGTTTTCTTTCCTGACGTTGGTGGATCCACACTGGATTCTCATCATGGTTTTGTTGTTGAATATGGAACTCATAGGGATGTCGAACTTGGTATGTGCTTTACCACTTCAATTGCATTATTTTCTGTGAATTATAATATTGTTATTTACCCTGATTCGTCTTTTCAGAGAGATTGCATGAAATACTTTTCTTCTGTTCTTCAAACTCCTGTAATCCTCATTGCACTTTCTTTTATGTGCAATGGAATCATGATTTCTTGTAACCATCATCTGACTTTTCACAATAGATTCATTTTCTGGATTTGCTCCTATCTGGTGTGCTTTCTCCTTGTTAATGCTTTTTTGAACACCCTTTAATTATTAATGCTAAGTGTTATTGATAATAACTGTTTACCTAATATCTCTTACCATGTCTTCTTTCTCTTAAAACTCTGTGCACTGCATTTTCACCTTCAGAAGCTTTTGTGAAATCTCAACTGCTTTACCTTTGCAGGGTTTCATGTGGATGACTCTGAAGTGACCTTAAACGTTTGCTTGGGTAAGGAATTTTCTGGTGGGGAATTGTTCTTTCGTGGCGTCAGATGTGACAATCATGTGAATTCAGAAACAAAATCAGATGTATGTTAATCTTTAATAAGAACAATGCCTTTTGACAGTATTAGACCATGTGTCTTTTCGGTTTACAATCTCTTTGACTGCCCTATAATCAGTTTTAGACAAATTTCTTTCTAGTTCCTCTGAACTTCAATGTATTGAATATCTGTCGTGTTGATTGTTGTTTAGGCTAATAGTCTGACGTGTAAGTTAGTCCATAACCACATTGTATCCTAATTGAGAACATTGAAGAACAGGTAGATCAGTAGATGAATTGATAAACCTTGAGTGTCCAGTTTTTCCTGTGGTTCTTCGTGATGTCAAGCTTTATTGACTTGATAATTACCTTGGAGCCAGTAAAGAGAGAAGATTGTTGCACTGTATTTTTTCTACATACTATCATTGTAAGTAGTCAAAGGTTTATCTGATATCGTCTTTTTCCCCTTGTAGGAAATTTTAGATTATTCCCATGTTCCAGGACATGCAGTTCTTCACCGTGGTCGCAACAGGCATGGGGCTAGAGCCACAACATCTGGGTGGCGGGCCAACTTACTGTTATGGTGCAAAAGGTATCTTGCTGCCACATTTTCCCCACCCATTTAAAAAATGCAAGATCTCTAGCCTAGGGTTCCTGAAGACAAAGAAACACCTTGTTCAAAACAATTTCACAAGCCAATTGTAGTTATCAAATTCAGTGATGGGTCACCCTTGATATGTCTGACTTTAAAATGAGTATATACATATATATATATATTTGTTCGGTGCAGGAGATTCTGCTTTTGGGATATAAAGTTGTTTAGCTGGTGCTATGCTGTAGTAAATCTGTATTGTACAATAAGATCCTGTCCAATCATTGAGAGTATAAAATGTGGATGGAGATATATATTGGCACTGATATGAAATATATGGTCATGTTGGTGATGCTTTCCTTTTGTACTTATTTTGATGCGCATTTCTTGGTTTTAATAACTAGGATTAAAATTAATTATTTAATGCTGTTTTGGTTTGCTTAAAATGCGTTCACAATTTTCTCAGTTCGGCGTTTCGGGAGCTGAAAAAATATCAGAGAGATTTCTCAAGCTGGTGTGCGGAATGTAAACGTGAGAAGAAAGAAAAGCTGCGTCTGTCAGTTGCTGTTACGAAAGAGGTATAGTATGAGTTTGATGAAAAGGAGAAAAATTGAGAATTTTGTACATTTCGTTTCTATATATAATATGATTTTGTTGGCACCTTCAGGAGCTACTAAAGAGGGAAGTAAATTCGGCTTCTTGAACTGTGTGACCTACAAATTTATCTTCCGAAGCTGTAAAATAGTTGTTATCGTCAACATATAGAAAGCAATTTTTTGTTGGTAGGGATTTGTAGTACCGGATAAAAATGTTGTACATTAAAATCTTGTCAAGTTTATAATCTATATGGTTATGC
Organism: Acer saccharum; assembly: GCA_030490815.1. Classification (NCBI taxonomy): domain Eukaryota; kingdom Viridiplantae; phylum Streptophyta; class Magnoliopsida; order Sapindales; family Sapindaceae; genus Acer; species Acer saccharum. Next base: position 37,690,644 of record CM059873.1, read on the forward strand.
TTTTGGGTATATATACCCAGATCTGGTATGCATCTGTTTTCTTTGAAGGCAAAATTAGAATCACAATAGTGAAACATGATCCAATTTTAATTACAATCTTTGTTGTGTGTTGTGTGCAAACCCATCACGAACATGAGGACCAATAAGGCCTTTTTCAAGCCAATTCAATTGTTAGATGTTCAAGGAAGCAACACTTATCTTGAATTGGTGGCCAAGTTTTATTTGTGCAAATAAAATGAAAGCAAAATTATCATCTTCATAATGATCGATCATTATCAGAAAAGTTTAAAATAGTTGGTGTTGACTGTTGATGAGATTCCATATCTTCACATCACAAAGTTGATGAATTTTTAGTAGGGACCAAACCATGAAATTTTGTTCAACTGGATTGGATAAGATTCGTCTCTGTTAATGTCAATTCTGGTAGTTTAGGTGTCAAAAGAAAATGATTTTCTATGGGGATTTTTTCTTCTTCTTCAAAACTTTGAAAGTTGAGCCAATTTTAAGAGTGAATTTCATTTATCCCCTTTAGGTATGATCTAAATACAATTAAATCCCAACTATTTCAAAACCTTTTAAACATATCATGGATTTCACCCATTGCCCCATAATCTTTCTTCTAGTTAAGATTTTAACAAGTATCTATATCAATTATCAATGATTAGTTATGTTTTATTCCCAAAGTAAAAGCTATACAATACAAAATATTAGTTCAAAAATCAATCTAAACGATTGTCTTTATCATATAATTCATGAGAAGCTGTGGTGAGTGACATGGCAAGTATGAATCATTTTGCCATATTGCTTTTGTTGATTTTTGAACTAATATTTTTGGTTGTATAGCATTATTGATCTTTTACTGGATTAGTTATGGGAGCGGGTTATTTTCTTTTACTTTATAAATTTTTAAAAATTTCAAATAACCCATGGATATGATTAACAACTAACTCACTAACTATAGTTTTTATTTTTTTTTATTTTTTTTTTTATAGTATTACAAGTTACAACTATTGCAATCGAACTATCGGTATCTGACAAGATCAAACAATACGGTCCAGATAATTACTCCCATAAACTGAAAGAAAACTCCGTACACACCACCACTGTGTAAGGGAGATGCACTACCACATCTCTGATAAGAGGTGGTGTGCATAAACTACCTAATAGTTAATACAATATCAATTTATTTTATTTTATTTTTGAAAAGGAAATAATACAATATCAATCATATATATATATCAAAATCATGTATGAATCTAGCTGTAGATTTTACCTACATAGTCACCATTTTCATTTTTGTTTTGTAAATTGTAATTAATATTTTCTTGATCCCAGAAGAGGCAAGAATGGTGTCACTTTAAGATCGCTTTTAGGTACACAAATATTAAAATGTTAATATATATATATATAGCAACTCTTTCCTCTTTCGTGGCCTCCTCCTAGTACAATGAATGTGCATCATATTTTTCTAATTAACAACTCCTTTTTCTAATGATTTCAATTCTTTAACCACAAACACCTATAAAAGGGTTTGCAAATTTAAACCTACACTTTGACCCTACCTATATATATATAGGTGTAACATATGATTTTTCTAATTCTAATATTAAATTATTATCAATATGATCAATCAAATCATGACAATCTATTATTAACGAAGGATTATGATATTATAAATGATTTGTATAGGTGTACACAACGTTCATCTATTTTTATTTTTATTTTTATTTTTAATAAAGTTTATGTTTTCTTTCAACCATCACCTATCAAAGAAACCTCTAACCTATATGGATTTATTTAGCTTAAAAAAATTGTAAAAGACCTCCTTTGTAAAGATGGATTTTGAAGGAAACTTTCTAATTAATTTTAGCAATTTAGAACATGTTTTATGTTGAAATTCAAGATAATAATTTATAAATTTCAACGATGACTATTTAAATCTCTCTATATCTAATTAACAAATAGTATAAGGGATGCTAATTTTTTTTTTCTTCTTTCATCCTTGTTGTGGTTGTGGTTGTGGTTGTCTTAGTCATTGTCTCAATTATAATGGACCAAAAATCTTTCTACACTCTTCCAAGATTTTTTTTTTTCTTTCTTTTTTTCCACATTTCTATTATGTTTTATTGGTATCTTCGAAAGCAAAGCAAATGTGAAAGGGTGATGATAGTGACTTAAAAACAATAAATAGAAGAAATAAAAATATACATAGAGTGAAGGATTAATTGGACCACTTGGTTCAACATTTTCTCACAACATTCTTATCTTTCTATATATGTTGGGTGTGTGTGAGATTGCCTTTTTGAGTATTTTTGTAATTTTATAATCTTTCTTTTGCTTATCTTTCAAGAAGCCTACCTTGCTTTGCTATATATACAATATAGAGTTTTTAGTCAAGCTTAGTGAAACAAATAATTAAGCACTTGATATATAAAAGTAATGGGTTGTTGTACCTAATTAGGATTTCTTGTTCCTTTACTGTGATTTTTTTTTTTTGTATGGATGATCTTGAATCTTGATGTTTTTTTGATGGATAAGAATAACTCACAACAACAAAAAAGAAAAAGAAAAGAAGAAGTTAAAAGTATTGTGTCTTGTTTATAGATCACATTCCAATTTTATAAAGAACAATAAAATTTAAACGTTTTTTCTATGATGATTGAAATGTGTGTTTTCTAAGAATTAAATGGAACTTTTGTGATTTTGTCCAATTGCAAGTTGCAACCAAATAAAATGGGGTTTTGATGCTTAATTTTTTATTTTTTATTTCTTGATTATTTCAAAAGCCATACAAAAAATGTGGTTGGTAGAGACTTGAGAAAGAAGAGCTATGAGAGAAAGGAAAAAAAAAAAAAAAAAAAAAAAAAGCTCTAAATTAAAAAATATATCTAAAATGAAAAAAACAAAATAGTAAGTCTCGTCACAATTGCCGTAACTGTTACTTGTCAATTAAGTCTTGGCACAATTGGGTGTCTTTTGCCAAAAGACTCGGTAAATCTCGACGATTGTTTGAGACTTATTTTAACTTGGTCATATCTTATTTTTAGTTTTTATTCTATAAAAATTTGAACAATAATATTTATGGAGTTTGGTTAAAAACAATGAACTAAATCATAGATCCGAAAAATAAAGACGTTTTTTCTCCATAACAAATGACATTTGTAGAGCGAGATTGTGAGAATCAAGAGAGCTTGAAGAGAAATGGTGAGAGAAAGACGAAAGAGAAAAAATGTTTGATGAGGAGAAATTGGGTCTTTTAAGTCGTTGCAATACTTTAGTGATATTAATTATTGTGATAAGCCCATAAAATCAGATGAAAAAAAAAGAAAGATATTTCCATCCATTTTGCACTTTAAAAAGATTCATCAAAAGAGTTGATCTTATAATCTTCCAAGTATAGAGGTAATATATATATAATTTTTCTATTATCAGTTCGAACTGACAAAAGAAATATCAGTTCCTTACATGTGGGCCATTGGATTTAAATACTTTGACTTAGCTGCATGCACTTGTCAAAACATCTTTTAATTCCAATGGCCCACATGTAAGGAACTGATATATTTTATATCAGTTCGAACTGATAATAGCAAGACTGAATATATATATATATATATATATATGTATGTTTAGGTGATGTGCAAGTTTGTAAAGCACAAAACACACGATGAAATATAGAGGTTGTCTTGTTAACCCAAAGGGGTGGTGCCGTTGGTCACTAGGGCCAGCCGTAAACTCGGACGTTCTGGATTCGATCCCTGGCAGCCACTGGAGGTTTATCCGGCTGTTAACTTTAGGGTCTCATGAGATTAGTCGAGGTGCGCGCAAGCTGGCCTGAACATCCACGGATACTTAAAAAAAAAAAAAAAAAAAAACATGAAATGCTACAATCACGAGATTGTGGTGTGAACTTTAAAAAATGACGTTCAATTTTATAGATTTAGTGTTGTATTTTGTAGGTTGATGTGCATGTTCATAGAGCATAAAACTCACGACCAACAACTACAACACCTTTTGTCCTTGGTATCACATTTCAGGGTATAATTTCATAGATTTAATGTTACAACCATAAAATGAGTTGTTTATAAACAATTATAAATCACAAAACTCGTGTTAAAGTATGTAAATTTTGCATTCAACTTTACAAATTTAGCGTTTTATTTGGTAGATCACTAGATTGATGTGCAAGTTCATAAAGAACAAGACTCGCGTTGAATTGTAGATTTTTTATTTAAGGGTTTAATTTCATAAATTTAATTTAAAACTATTACATTATTGTCAGGTGAATTTGAATAAATGAGTCATCCTCAATGTAACTTTGTCGTAAAAAGTGTCCATTTAACTTGGTAATGTGGTGAGTTTTCTCTGGTAGGTATATAACTGTGAGCATACTTATAGCACATTTATCCACCTTATCACTTGTTGCCATATAAGTATTACTTGACTTAATTATATTGTTTTTTCTGATAAAAAGTGATGAGGTGGATAAGTGTGCTATAAATTTGTTCACATTTTATATGCCTAATAGAGAGATACTCAATGCGTTGGGTTTAAAAAAAAAAAAAAACTTAAATAAATGAAAATGGAGAAAATCAGTGTTCAAGTTCACAAGTTTAACATAACAAGCATTATTATAGTTATCGGATCGTAGCTAATAATAATAATAATAAACAATATATATCAAAGCCAAGACAGAGAGACCATCAAAACTCAAAACAAAACTAGTTAAACTGAAACTAAAAGTTAGTGATTTTATTTATTTATTTATACTAACAACAAAACTAGTGATCAGCTTTTAGTTTCAGTTTTTTTTTATATTTTTATATTTTTTTATTATCTATAAAAAAAAATAAAAAAAAACTGAAACTATAAGCTGATCACAAGTTTTGTTGTTAGTACAAATAAATAAATAAAATCACAAGTTGTGTTTTATTTAGAATTGTCGGTGGATACGCGGATCTTCATGGACGGTTGAGATGGAATCAAAGTCATATAATTTCATGTTAAATTTTGTTTATTTTTTCAAATTAAAAACTTAATCAGAAGATAATTAGAATAAAAGTCACCGGAGATCGTGGAAAATCTCTGAGAAGTCAGAGTTGGTCGCTGTCTAATTAATTTAATTATGTTCTTAAATCTTAATTTAATTCTAAATTTCTAATCTTCCACCGCCCAAGCCCCCCCAAACATCACCCTTTTTTTTTTTTTTAATTAAATCACATGCATGTCTGCTGGATATTCTGGTGACAATTTCATTTTCTCATCAATTTCATTTTTTTGAGCACTCCCTTTCAATCGTTAGTCCTCTTTAAGTCTTATCATCCTGAGTCTCAAAGCATTTTCAATGGCCTCCCTCGAAGACATCACTTAGCTTAATTAAGGGAGTAGGTGTACTTTTGTAGCTCCAACAGCTCCTTAAATGGCTCTCTTAATTGTGTTCTGGTAGAGTTCACTCCCTTAATTAAGATGTGTTTTCAGACCGCTTTAAAGTGAGCTTCACCTATTTAAGATTATTTTATTTTCTTAAAAAACTCCATATATTTTAAAATCATAATTGACAAACAATATCTAATATTTAAACATAATATCTAACATTTAAATAATAATAAAAAATTATTAAAGGGGTCATTTAAGAGAGTATTGTTGGAGCACATACTCCCTTAATAGTCCCTTGCAATAACATACACCCTTAAATAAGGGAGTCTCCAAGGGAGACTGTTGGAGATGCTCTTAAGAGTTTCGATTTTCTACTGATTTGTACATGAAATTTTGTTCACACGGGACGGCAAGGTATTTGTTTTATTTATTGTATTAAGATCTAATATTTTCTATATCAGGATATCAATGCATGCAATACAATTTCTTGTTCTGCCTTTTTTCAATCATTAACGATTAACATTTATTTACACGAGATGAGGTTAATTCGGTGGTAAAACTCCTCACATCTACACTATGAGATTGAGGGTTTGAGTTCTCTCTCTCTCTAAAAAAAATCCCGAATTTATGTAAAGTGTAATACATAAAAATAAATAAATTATAATAATAAAATTTAACATTTACTTTGGAGTCCTGTAATTATCACAATCCTTTGGTCATACATATGCACTTCTCTTCAATCAAATTTAATTACTTTTCTTTTTCTTTTTCCTTTAAAAAAATAAAAAAGAGAGAGAGAGAGAATGGTATAGGTATTGTATTCTATACAAAATTACTATAGGACATGAATTTAAATAGCAACTCAAAACAAAATTTAAATATAATAAAGTAATCTCTCTACTACAATTACAGTATTTAAGTATGAGGTTGGGTTTCTCCTTTGGTCCAGTGGTAAACCCCTCACACCTACATCACGAGGTTGCGGGTTCTAGTCTAATTTATGTAATAGTGTAATAATTAAAAATATATATATTGTATTCTAAAAAAATGAATTGAGTTTCATATATATATATATATAGTAAAGATAATTTTTTTTTTTTTTTTTTGTTTTGAAAAATATAGATAAGATTAATTAGTTGCCTTTTTTTTTTTATAATCAAAATTAGGAGTGCTCAAATCAAAACTTAATCTCGTTATTATTATGTGTAAATAAAATAATAAATGTAACATGTAGAATAATTATACATGTTCATTAATTTTAAATTCATTACCACCTATGATGCAGCATCCCTAAGAAACATATTATGTTTTTTTTTTAAAGAAAATAAATATATAATTAAATATCAGGACAAGTTGTTTAAACAAAGAATTGGAGTTGAAGAAATTAAACATATGGAACAAGACGAAGCACAAGAATCAGCTTTGTATGACCAGTAGACCTAGCAATGGGTCGTGTTATTACGAATTCATGTTGTGTTAAAATTGTCTCATTCGAACCCGACCCGTTAGCTTAATAGGTTTAAATATAAAACCCAAAACCATTTGTTAAATTAATGGGTAACCCGACCCAATCCATTATAAAATGTTATATTTGAAATTCATTAAAAAGTTGTAAATAAGTAGTACCGAAGCATGATCAAACTCATGCAATCAAGTCCACCATAGGCTCCAACATTCTATCGAAACATATTATTTAAGAAAAACAAAAATAAACAACTTGAAAATGAAATCTAACATGGCTTCCATAAATCTTCATTATGTTGCGATTAAGAATCTTAATCCTCACTTACGCCTACAAATATTAAATTGCTTGTGCTAGAAAATGACTACTTTTAGGGTTATGGTTAGAATATAGTAATACAATCAATTTATAGTTTTAGAGTTTTTAATTTAATTTTTTTAATTAATTATTAAAATATATCCTAAATGTAATTATAGATATTTTTTTTATAAATTCAACAACTTTAATAAATTTATTTACTATTGGGTTAGTAAATACAAATATTTTTTTTAATAAATTTCATAAACATATATATAATCCTTATATTAATAGGTTATAATGAATTAATGGTTTTTCAAAAGTGAACCCATCCTCGACCCATTATATTATGGGTTTTAATGGGTTGACCCATTAATAACCCAATCCGATAAACTAGATCCATCAACCTCTATTTTCGAATGGGTTTGGGTCATGTGAAATTTTACCATCTCTCTCTCTCTCTCTCTCTCTCTCTCTCTCTCTCTCTCTCTCTCTCTCTCTCTCTATATATATATATATATATATATATATGCAAGTGGCTCTATAAACAACTCTTTCAAGTTTCTAGTAGCTTTTTATTTCTTATTTTTAGTTTTTATATATAGGGTAGGGTAGTGTTAACTTTGCCTGCACAAGAACATAAAAGTTCCTTTTAATAGGAAACTCAGTCATTGTATTTATTGTAACAATACAATAAATATGGTAGTTGACTTTCTTTATATAGTAACTTTTGTGTTCTTAACCTGTGTTTTTAGGATACAAATTAACACTATATATATATATATACAGTATTTCTATTATTAGTTCGAATTGACAAAAGTTATATCAGTTTCTTGTATGTGGGCCACTGGATTTAAATACTTTGACTGACAAGTGCATACAGCCAAGTCAAAGTATTTAAATCCAGTGGCCCACATGCAAGGAACTGATATAACTTTTGTCAGTTCGAACTGATAATAGAATTTCTGTATATATATATATATATATATATATATATATATACATATACAGAAATTCTATTATCAGTTCGAACTGACAAAAATTATATCAGTTCCTTGCATGTGTGCCATTGGATTTAAAAGATGCTTTAACAAGTGCATGCAACCAATTCAAAGTATTTAAATCTAATAAATGCAAGGAACTGATATACTGATAATAGAAAAATTGTATGTGTATATATATATATATCTTTCCAAAATCTTGGCTAGCGCTATAGCCTAGCCCAGCAACCCTTGGCTCCGCCATTAATGGGCGGCTCAAATATTTATTTTTATAAACGCTTCAATATTTACTTATTCAAACATTAAAGAGAAAATTAATTTTCGACACACAATACGTGTGGAAGAAGATGTGTACATCACCTAAGTTAAGATTAGTGTGTGCAACTCGGTAAGGTTAGATTTTCCGATTGAGTCTCACTCGTATTAAGATTTGAAAAGTTCAGTTTATATTTAATTTTTATAACATAAATGTTTTGAAAGAACTGAGAATTGCAAATGTAGAATAAGATTTGATTTTTTTTTTTTTGGTTACACAAATTTGTAATGTAATTGATAGTAGGGTATGGGTGATCAAATGAAAGTGAGGCTACTATCCCTCCACCGAGTAAAATGAATAGGTGAGTTTTGTCGTTTCAAGACACAAAAATAAAATAAAAATAAAATAAAAATAAAAATATAAAAATAAAAATACCTGACTTAAACCCTTTTTCTCATGAAAAAGATCGATATTGTTTTGCATTTTCAAATGATAAGCAACCAAACTCCACATATTTGTCTATATGACTATATATATCTTGTGGGGTATGTGTCCTACAAACCTTTCTTCAACTATGGCACTTACTATTCACCTTCACTTGAATGTTCAATCACACCAATTACATTTTTTTTTTTTTTGGATCTATAAAGGATATGTGATGCTAAATAGTATATGACAATTAAATTGAATTAAATCGTTGTAAAAGTTGTTAATAATAGTTAATGTGAATTTCATGCTCCTTCTATGTGCTTTGACCTAATTATAGATGAATTCCTTTAATAAATTTTAAGAAATTGAAGGAGATATTTGTTGTTTAGGGGTATAAAGGATCCAATCCAATCCAATATGATCCATTGAACCCATTGGATTGGATTAGATTGTCATGATTGGATCAAATTGAATCCTAAATTTTAAAATCCATTGGATTAGGTCAGATTTTGGATTTCCATATGAAAATCCGTAAAATCCGCCAGATCTATCAAAATATAAAGATTAATTTATATTGGGTCAATTTATTTTATACAGATGAACATTTAGCAAATTTTGGGTGCTATTGTATTTTGTTATGATAAAAGGGTTATGTTTCAAACTTTTGGGTGATTTTATTTATGGTTGTGTTTAGAACTTATGTTTAAAGTTTATAATTTGTTAGAATATTTGAACTTTAAATATACAATTATGTATTGCTTTTATTTTAATTAGTAATGTGTTAATTTTATTTGAAGCATAGTATGAATAATTATTGATTTTGTTAATTTTAGGAACGTTTTAACTTTTATATATTAAAAATCGCTTCGTATGAATCCGATCCATTGGTTTGGATCAGATTGAATTTAAGTATTTTACAATTGGATTGGATCAGATTGGATCTAAATGTAATTTGATCAGATTAGATCGGATTCCGCTCTAAGATCGGATCGGATCGGATCTTGGATTATGAAAAATCCAATGGATTCTATTCGTTGCACACCCCTATTCGCTGCAAGATTTCAATGAGGGGGAAGTTTGTTACACCCCTAATATCGGGCATGACTGACAGGGGATTGGTTCCAGACGGGGAGTGCAGTGGAATCCAATGCGGGAGTTTGTAGGTGTGCGAGAGGGACTAGACCACCCTGCATAAACTGGTCGGGGGCTGGAGCCGCTTCCCTAATAAGCCTAAGGCAGGGCGAAACCAGTCAATCTCGAGAAATATGCGTTGAAGGTGAAGGTTGGCCCCAAGGGGTGGGTGCCGCACAGGCTGAGTATCATGACGGATAATGACCCTATGACACAAGGAGCGTAGCTGGAAATGAAAATTCGGGTAGGCTAATCTAAAATTGATATTCGCTATAGTTAAAATTATTATTATTTTTAATAAAATAAAATAAAGTAACATTATTTTTTTTTCAAAAAATAAATGGGCTAGGCTGCAACCGAGCCCAACCCTCAAGGAGCCACGCCGCACTATTTTGTGGTTTTATTCCTTAACAATCATTTGATTAATAATTTAAAAATTAATTATCACATAATCTAAACCATTATGGCTCCATTGCGATTTGTTATAAATGATGTTCACTTTTATAAATCATTTACCAACACTTTATAATACTATATCAAACACATTTATAATGACAATAGAACTTATCCAACTTAATGGTAAGCTCATCACACAGACATTATTGAGGTCATGAGTTTGAGTCATATCTCTCTTCTCATATCTTAAATTAGTTATAATAGTTAAAAAAATATATATATCAAACTCGAGTAGAGTAATTTTATACCACTATGAATTAGTTATACCAATTATACCAATTTTAATGGATGTAATTTTAATGACTCCTAGGTCAGCGGCTCGAATCCTACCAATGGCGAAAGCTTTAAAAAAAAAAAACCTAGTCCCAGATTAATAGATTTTGTCAAAAAAAAAAAAAAAAAAAAAAAATGGATGCAATAGACAAAAGATTTATGTAATGTTTAAAAAACAAAATTCTCCTCCCTTCATAATTTTTTTTAAAAAAAAAATCATGTCACCTCTCTCTCTCTCTCTCTGTCTCACACACACATTTTTCTTTTATATATTTTGAAATTGACACAAATATCAACACTGAGTCAAAAATTGGCGATATCTATATAGAGTTAGGGTTTTGTTAGGACCTATCTAGATCAAATAGTGCTAGTATGAACCAAATAATTATTCCCAAAAATACGGCGACAAATCTCAACCATATTTGATTTTCATGAATTAATTGAGACTAGAACCCTATCACAAATATAAAAAAGTGGTGCATAATCACTTAATCAAAAGTGGATGAGCTCATTTATTTTATTTTTGTACAATTATAGAAAGTGAAAATGTTCACAATGTACTAATAAATGTTATATGTTGTGTCATACGTAAAGTTTTAATTAATTAGGTGGCAAGGTACAATGACATTGACAATTCCATTATAATGTTTTAGATTACAATAAAACTATAAGAGTTATATTCATGTACCAAACTTTAGATTGATAAGTTCATGCCTTCCCCGAAATTTCCAACTAAATGATACATATAAAAAACTAAAAAATAATAGGAGTTTGAATTTAATGATTTTTTGAATTGATTTTTTTTTTTTTAAGTATTACACTATTACATAAATTCAGAGTTTTTTTTAGGAGGAGGATGACTCGAACTTGTAACCTCATGGTGCAGATGTGAGAGATTTACCACCGGACCAACCCCATCTCGTCTTTTTTAATCGAATTTGAATATATACAATTGTTTTAATCATAGGTTAATTCTAATTTTTGTTGTATAATTGTCGGAAACTATACAAAACAACGGGATAATTTAGACAAATATCATTTATTAAATACATTTAATGATTGAGATTTGATATATAGATAAGAATGTTAGTAAATTTAAAAAAAAAAAAAAAAAAATTTCCTTCTCAATTCAAATAATTAAAATTGTTGTCTTCAACACATATTCATATATTACAAATAAAATTATTAAGATTTCTCATATATTATATTATTATCAATCATTTATTATTCTTAAGATCTCACATATTCATGGGCAAACTTTAAAACCACAAAAAATTGAAATAAAAATCTACAATATTGTTTTAATTGTGTTAAAATGTAATAAATAATTTAGACTTCATTTCTAGTAGAGATGCTTAGATCTCACCAATAATTTGAATGTCATAATCAAATTGCATAGAATTTTCAGTTTTTCATAAATTAGCGTGATTCTTCGTTAAAATGTTAAACATCTTAGACCTAAGAAGCTTCATTTGAATCCACTCCATGCTAGTAAACACAAAATGAATAAAATAAACCAAAAAGATTAGCAAAGAAACCACATTGATTAGATGCTTTAATAAAAACAATAATAATGATCAATCATTCAAAACCGTGTTGCCATACTTAGGTAGCTAAATGTGGACTTATATTAATTAATCATTTGAGTCTCAGAGTGATCTGCACATCTTCTTCCATATTTATAAGTATGGTGAGATTCGTGTTCCATCACGTAATATCAACCGCATAGGGAGTTTTGAACTATTTATATATTATTTAATCTCGATAGATTCCGATAGATTGGATAATGAGGTTAGCCAATTACAATCTCATAATTTCACTAGTAAACAAATCAATACCACTTGGACCCACCACACATGGCCTCCTCAACCCCCTCCCTTTTAACCCCCAAAATCTCTCTCTTTCTCTTAAAAAAAAAAAACTCTCAAGTCTCTCTAGACACGCATCTTTGTATATAAAGGGCCTAGAGAAACCCAAATTGAAGAAGAAAATTTAGAACACAAAACTAAAAAAACTAAATAAAACAGCACAATCACAACAACGAAGCGCAAATAAGATTTGATATTGATTTAGATTTAGATGGGTTTACAAGGCCAGCTAAACGACGTGTCGTCCGACTCGATTCCGCTTTTGTTGGTGGCTCTCGTCGCCAACTGTATCGCCAACCTCCGCTCCTTCCTCCTCAGTTTCTTCCACTTCATGGGCCTGACCCGATTCGACCCGGAACACATCGACCCGGCCGGTTTAGTCGACCACCAAGTCGGTTCGGGTCTCGCCGGCCTCATCGTCCTCGCCGAGCAGCTCAACCTCAACCGCATGTTCTCCTACAGGTACTCCTCCACCGGGTCCGCCTCCTCCGCATGCGGCGGCGATTGCGTGGTGTGCTTGTGTAGGCTGAGAGACGGGGATCAGGTAAGGAGGCTGGAGTGCCGCCACGTGTTCCACAAGGAGTGCTTCGACGGTTGGCTCGATCACCTCAACTTCAATTGCCCACTTTGCAGATCGTCGCTTTTATCTGACGAGCGCGTGCTTGGAACGCGGCGGCGCGTTGGTGGAGATTTGGTTGAGTGGTTCTCGTTGCATTGATGCGCGCGTGAAGTGAATCAACTATTAGGATGATGACGGTGATGATGATGCATGCATGCTTGCCACCACATGATGATTATGATGATTGATGGTGGTGTGAGTTTTTTATTTTTATTTTTATTTTTTTTTAACCTTTTTTTATTTTTAGAGGGTTGGTGGTATTTTTGACCTAGACTTTCTTTATTTTATTTTAGGAATTACAATTTTTCTTTACTTTTTTTGGGGTTTTTTTAAGGATCTCTTTGGGGTTCTTTTTACTGCTGTAAATTTGTTTTGTATTTTATTTTTTGTTTATAATAAAGAAGTAGATTCTCTTGTATAAACTCTATTTTTTATTTTATTTTATGTCTTTTGTCTTTATAAAAAAATAATAATTACATTAAACAATCAAGTCACCCCAAATCAATTTGTGATTGCATGATCTCTTATATTAGTATATATACTAATAACACATCTTATCAACTAAATTATTGTTATTTTAAAAAAAACAAAAACAAAAACAAAAATTAATATTTTTTATTTATATGAGTAAATTTTAAAACTACAATGAAAAAAGAAAAAGAAAAATAATAACTTAACCAACGAAATAAATATCGATAATTTTTTTTTAAAGAAAAATATCTTTAAATATTCTCAATAATTTGGTGGATATTGGTGATATTTTTCACCAAAATTTTAAAAATTCTGGATCTCCAATATATTAATGGAAATCAATATTTACTTCCTTAATATTGAACAATAGATTAAATTTAGGGGCAATTTTCTTTTTTAACCAAATCAAATTCAACCATTTCAAAATTAACCTTCCCTCTGAAAATAATTTCATAATTAATCAACTTTTAAAATAAAAAGACTCAAATACCCTTATTGAAATTTAAAACCCAAATACTCAGGAACGTTAATTAAAAAACCCAAAAATTTATTACATAATGAAAATATGTTACATGATGAACTAAAAAAAAATATCACACGCATCATATCATGTAGTGTTCATAAAAAATATATTAATTTATTACTTGGCAAATACATGTGACACAATGAACTAAAAACAATATTACACGACATCATATCATATAATGTTCATTAGAAAAAACTATAAATTACACGACAAACACACATTACATGATAAACTAAAAAAAAAAATATTACATGCTATCATTTCATATAATGTTCCTCAGAAAACCTATAAATTTGGAAAATTTCAAAATCGTTGTTCATAACAACAAAGTAATGTAAAATACTATCAAAACCCATTAAATATATACACCATAACAAACAATATTGAGGTATTTAAATGACATCGTTGTTTCATGGTAGATAAAAAATAAAGACAAAAAGAAGAAAGAGAGAGAAAGTAAAGAATATCAAAATAAAAGAGGAAATGAGATGTGAATAGATGCTGATACGAGTTTAGTGATGATAAATTAAAAGAAAAATCCATGGTAGAGCAAAATGGAAGAGAGAGAGGAGGGAGAAAGTGAATAGCAAAGAGAAAGAAGAGGGAAAGAGATGGAAAAAAAAACCTTAAGGGTATTTTGGTCACATATTCTGGTTATTTTTGAATATTTTATGGAAGATTTGGTTAAATATGATTTTATTTTCAAGATAAGGTTAAAAGTAGTGAATTTTGATTTCAAAAAATGGTTAGTTTTGACAAATATATATTTCGTAAATTTAGCTTTATTTATTTATTTTTTATTTTTTTACGAGTGAGAAAAATATGATAAATAAATGGTGATTATTATAAAATGATTAAGAATAAACAAGATTACAATAACGTAGTAACATAAACTCAAAATAAGAGAAAATAAGAGAATAGAGGAAATGGTAGCAATTCTTTATTCCTCAAATATTCTCTTACGTATTTGAAATATAATGTTTAGATGTTCTTTATATAGCCTCTCAACCACAAAATATATTTAGTGTACATAAATTAAAACTTTATGAACCATAAGTGTATCATGACGATGAAGCTAGAGGAAAGATATATAGATGGAAGTTATTTCCATGGACTGAGAGACACTTATTCATATATAATTGTATAATATTTTTAACGGGATATAAAAAAGAGTAGGCCTTTTATTTATTTTGATTTTATTAAATATAAAATTAAAGGGTTTATATATATGATGGGACTCATGGGGGTCCAATGCATAAATTGACCTCAATAGTCAAGACGAGATCAAGTTGCTATTGAAATGTTAAAACCATTTATCTAGACTAGACACTATCAAAATTTCTTGAGATTTGACTTAATTATAAGCAATCTATTTTCGTTTGAAAGGCATTACAATTGATTTCTTCTTACGAAACGTTTTCGATAAATTTTATGAAGTTTCACATGGTATATTTTTTTAAACCACATATATACCATGTGAAAGTGAAACTTGTACTTATGCGATGTTAATTTGTCAAAAATAACCACATATATCATATGAAATTTGTTTTAAACTATATACGAAGTTTTAATTCTTAATAATCGGGACGAAATGAGGTTGGTTTTAGGGATGACAATGTATCAGCTTGGAGATGGATATCCCAATATCCATCCCCCTATCTGTTTGAGATATGTATATCCATCCTCATTTCTAAGTGAGCGGGGCTGATTCGGATAATCTCTAAATTGGGGTAGAGATATCCATTCCTGTCTCACCTATATCCGTATCCGATGAAAAAAAAAATGTAAATTTTTATAACTTACAAGAGAAAAATGTAAATTTTTATAACTTACAAGAGAAAAATGTAAATTTTTATAACTTATAAAAGAAAAATGTAATTAACACGTGTAATAGTACATTTTATTCGATTTATAGGGAGAAACAAATACATCCAATAAAATTCAAATAAAATAAAACTTTTATAATTAGAATTTATAATTACATAATATTTTTTTATAGTTTTAAAATATTAAAATCTATAATGGATAAGGATGGGGATGAATATCCATAGACGATATCCATCCCCATCCCCAAAAATAAAATGGATATTAGAATGACATCCCGCTTCGTTCCCGAAATAATAGGATCAATCCCCATTTTAAATGGAGTAGATTCTTACAGATATCCGTATCCGTGGATAATTTTGTCATCCCTAGTTGGTTCGGTGGTAAACCCCTCACACCTGCATTACGAGGTTGTGGGTTTGAGTCCCCCCCTCTAAAAAACCCCAATTTTATGTAATAATGTAATATTTCAAAAAAAAAAAAATCTTAATAAACGTTTTTTTTTTCTTTTTTCTTTTTTCTTTCAGGCCATAACCACAAATTAAAAAAATACCCTTACAATATATATATACATTTGCAAAAAAAGTATTAATACCTTTTTGAAAATAGAAAAGTAGTAAAAACACCCTCAAAAACCGTGGAAATAGGGGGTTTTGTCACTTTTTTGAGTTGGTGTTTCACGAGTGTCACCACTTTAATAACTTAAGTTTTAAAGGCACCGAAGTAAGTGAACTTCTAAAAATGCCCTTATTTTACATATATGTTTTATTTATTTTTCAGTTTTTAATTTTTTTTTTTCATCTTCTTCATCGGCTTTCATTGGAGGTTGAACAAACCTCCATTGGAGGTCGAAATTGACCTCCATCGGAGGTCGGAAATCGACCTCCAATGAAGGTCAAAGTCGTTCGACCTTCGTTGGAGATCTGTTCGACCTCAAAGGAGGTTGAAATAAACCTTTAATGGAGGTTGAAATCAACCTCCAATGGAGGTCAATTAAGAAGAAGATGGAAAAAAAAATTGGAATTTTTTTTGAGAATTTTCAGGTAATTTCCGAGATTTTTTTGGTAATGTTTGAGACTTTTGGTAATTTTCAAGATTTTCTTGGTAAAAATGAAATGTTTCGAGACATTTGGTCATTTCCGAGACGTTTTGGTAATTTGCGAGACCTTCTGGAAAAAATAAAATTTTCCGAGACTTTTGGATTTGGTCATTTCGAAAATTTCATTTTTCCCCAAAAAGTCTCGGAAATTACCAAAAGTCTCAGAAAATTTCATTTTTACCAAGAAAGTCATGGAAATTACTAGAAGTCTCGGAAATTACCAAAAAGCCTTGAAAACTACCTGAAAAGTCTCGAAAATACTTGAAAAGTCTCGAAAATTACCTGAAAAATCTCGAAAATACTTGAAAAGTCTCGAAAATACATGAAAAAGTCTCGAAAATATATGAAAAGTCTAAAAAATTACCTGAAAAGTCTCGGAACGCCAACATTACCTGAAAAGTCTCGAAAATACCTAAAAAGTCTCAGAATACTCGAAATGTCTCGGAAATTACTTGAAAATTTTTTCCATTTTTTTTTTTCATCTTCTTCTTAATCGATCTCCATTGGAAGCCAATTTTGACCTCCATTGGAGGTCTTTCACCTTCATTGATGAATGATTTTGAAAAAAAGAAAAAAACCAAAATAGTGAAGAAGGTTAATGTGGGGGACATTTTTGTCTGTTTATCATAATAGGTGCTATTTAAACTTAACTTATTAAAGGAGTGATAGTCTTAAAATACCACCTCAAAAAGGTGCTATATAATTTTGAACTCCTCAAAAACCTTATTTCTAACTCTTTGCACAATACAATTACCGAAACATCCCTCCAAAAGAGTGTTTTGTTAAAACACCATATTTTACGTTTTTTTTCCCTTAAAAGTCAACAATGCTGCTAAGAAGTGCATGCCTTGGCGGTGCAGTTGTCGCCTTGTCGGTAGGATGCCCAGGCAGCCGCGTCTAGGCATGCATAGTCTAGGTAAAGTCGCTTCGGATTTAGGATCAGGCGGCATCATCTCTAGATAGTGTTGCCACACCAAAATTGTGGCAGGAGAGGGATGGCTGGCCGAAGGTGGGGGAAGAGAGAGAGAGAGTTTGGGGAATGTTTTTATATGGATGTAAATGGGTAATTTCTAAAAAAAGTTATTATTAATATACGTGGATAAAAACAAAATTCTAATGTTTTAAGATGCAATTTTTGATTTTCTTCCTTATTTAAAAAAAAAGAAGATTTATGCTATATATATATTTAACAAATATTAATAAATAAACCTTAAGAGATTAATATAATTCAGTTAAGCTAGTGCATTATTTTATTTTATTTTTGAAACTGAAAAAATCAAAGGTCTTCTCGAATTTGTCAATAAAAAATTCTATATTTATGATCAATACATCTAATCTCACGATGTATGATGATAAGAAAATTCCGTATATAAATTTCTAAAGAGTGGTGCATTACTGGTGCTATTGGCACACCCTCTACCAGATTATTTATGCCCAACTTTTTAATTATGTAGTATTCTTTTTTTCTTTTATCAAAATTACTTAAAAAGACATACAATTTAAGGAAAAAAAATCTTCTACAAAGTAAATCTATTAAAACCCCACATTTCTTTTCCAAAAATAATATAAAGTAATTTGTACCTTGAAAAAAAAAATTAACTCTTAAACCCTAAAATTTTGTAGTACGAGATCTTGTTGATGATGTTATAACAGTGGAAGATAATGAGATAATTGAAGCCATAAGACTCTGTTATGAGATTCTGAAGGTTGCAGTAGAACCTAGTGGAGCCATAGGCCTTGCTACTGTTTTATCAGACAATTTCAGAAAGAATCCAGCTTGGCGATCTTGCAAAAACATAGGAATTATACTTTCAGGAGGTCATGTTTATCTGGGTGTGCTTTGGGATTCATTTATAAAATGGAAGTTAAAATGCTCGTTACATAGAAATCAGATCCTTGGGGACATCTACTTCTAATTTCTTATATTGGTCATATATCTTATTGTCTGCATAGCTCCATGGACCGATTGTGTATTAATATTATGCTATCCCTTTACAATTATTGAGAAGGGAAATCAACCATAGGCACCAGAAATGCATTTGTATCAAGAGATTCAAAAAGGGCTCACTTATGCACTTATCAGTTCGTTTGGAACAGAAAAATCACCCAAAAAAATAAGGGAGAAAAAATAAATCGTTCAATGGAAATGAGAGAGAGAGACGTATACAGATATCAGAGATAGAGAGATGGGGTGTATTAAGTTTGAAAAATAAGTAAAAAGGGTAGTTTTGGAAATAAATCAAAAAAATTAATAAAAACATTTAATTTTATTTAATTAAATCAAAATTTTAAAAAGTGGGGCATAAATAGATTGTAGGGGGTGTGTCAATAGCACCACTCATTTCTAAAATACACATTGTAAAACTTGCACTTTTCTCACATCTTTGAGCTAAAAGAGGGGATGTTTAGTGCACTTTCCGACAAAAATGTGTGCACATATGTGTATATATAACCAAACCGGAACATGGTGTGTGAAAAAGAAAAAGTTGAATTTAATTTGATGTTTTATATATTTAGAATTTACTAGGTTTGGGCACATGCCTTGCATTTGTTTATATCAATATTTGAATTTTATCTATTTGGAAATATATATATCCTTGCAAAACAAGGAAGCAATTAAAATCTAAATATATTAATATGATAGAGTAAAGTTGCAGTTCATGTCAAAGTAGAATTTTACAACATCACATGTATAAAATTGTAAAGCTCATTGATCGAAAGCTTTTTAAACTTTCAAAAAGAGTTTTACATTATCTACAGATACAAAATTGTAAAACCCAACTATCGAAAGTTTTATAAACTTTCAAACGATAGGAAAGATTTCACAATGTATTATTCTGAATCAAAAACACTATTTCCTTGAATTGTAATTCCTACTAGCTTTGTAAAATCCATCCACCAAAGAAGACCTTTGCCCTAGTCTTTATAGCTTGTTCGAGCAATTATTTTCCCATCCACCTGATCAAAATTAAACCCATCATCAGAATTCTAATCAAATTCCAAAATCAATTACTTAACGATGATTAAGATAGTTAATAATAAAATTAATATTATATAAATGAAATACAATGTTTTGTTGACAGTATGGACCAGAGAATGAAATGGGTCATACAAGAAAGACATATTCTGTTGGTACCAAATTCTATTCAATACCCTTTTTTTTTTCTTCTGGTCCTCTGATATCGATCGAAGTTCGCTTTTTTTTTTTTTTTTTTTTGGATCTCAAATATATATATTCATATCTATCTTTAAATCTTATATCTATCTTGTGCAGACGAAGACTTATCCTTTTTGAAAACTTAAAGAGGCTCTTTTATATTTTCTGTTTTGGACGCCTTACTCTTCTCTATTTCTCTTTCTTTCTTTCTATTCTTCTTTTCTTTCTGTTTTCACGAAATCTACTTCTCTCTCCCCATTTTTATTTTATTCCTCTCCTTATCTAATTTCTGTTCTAATCTATCGTTTTTCTTTTTCTATTTTTTTTTATTCTTTTATTGCCACCTCTCATATCTCTTTCCACCTCACCCCCCACATCCTTTAGCCAACTATCACTCAAATGCCATTTTGCTTCTTTTGCTGGCAACTTGCTTCTTCTATTATTTTATTAAAGGGGAAAAAAAAAAGATACAGCTTTTCTAAGAGAAAATAAATAACTATGGTTAATTAAATTTGTGTCCCCTATATTATTTTTTATTCCTTTTCAACTCATCAAATGCATAGAAAAATATATTTTTATCCCCAATCTCATTTTACAATTTAAAATAATAATCAATCCAAATACCTATTGATTGAGTCTAGTACAAATCATTACTTCACTTGTCATAATTTTAAGTCTCATATACAAACTTAAAGGGTTGTATTTATCATTTGACTTTAAAAAAAAAAAATCTAAGGGATGCTACAATTGAGATCTTACTAAGACCTGTCTACTAAATAATTATATAAACTTTAAGGGTTGCATTTGTAATTTTCCTTTCAAAGGCTCAACTCCGCTCTTTTATATATCTAGTGTTAAAGTATTTTAATAATATAAGAAGATGAAGGAAGAGTGATACTTGTCATCATCCCCATCACTATCTTTAATTACAATAATTCTCTATTGTGTCGTGTGCAATCATAGACATTAGACTATATTTCATTTTTATACTTCTACGGTTTTCACTTTCTTCTTCTTCTTCTTTTTCTTAATTTTTCTTCTTCTTCTAGATTTAACTAATATTTAATATTAATAAGTTTCTTTTCAGTTTTGGTCAAAATTCATACCCATGTAAGTTATTTAAAAATTTATAAAAAATCTCTATTGGAGTATCCGTCCAATTTCAATTAAAATATAAATTAAATTTCATTCTACATTAAATAGTAAGAATTTAATATAAAATTATTTTTTGTTTATATGAACATCTATATCCTTTTAAATACAAAAATCGAATTACTAAATGTATCTTACGAACGTTAAAGCAGAGCAAATAAATTATTTTGTTTGCATATGAATATTTTGCATACACAATTGAATTAGATTGATTAAAATATACATGTCACTGGTCAGCAACTAAATTTTATGAATATAAATATCTTATTTTATCAATATAGTTTTTATTTTGATACAATAAATGGGATTTATTTATTGTGTGTTAATGGGACCCCATAGAAGAAAAGGTCATGATCTTGGTTTTGTATTGATTCCTACTTGCACATGTTGTTGAGAGAGTGTATGGACTAGGCTTGCTCTTCTATCTGCCCTTTAATTTTTTTATTTTTATTTTTGAATGTAATTGTCACTACTTGTGGTAATTTAATTTTTTAGTTGCTTTCATGACAGGTTTGAATATTAATATCTAGCGTATAGCACATATTAATTAATATTTGTGATTGATTGTTAAGAAAAAAAAAAATATATAATTGAAATATAAATTAATTATAAGTACCTCTTAGTAATAATATTCTTTTAAGCAGAATTCAGAAAATAGGGCATCCTATAGGAATAATCAGAATTATGTAAGAACTAAAGAGTAACTGATTTTGAAGGACATTCGTCGACTAGTTTTATAGGGTCATTTTCTAAGTTCTAACTGCTTGAAGCTTAACAAGATGTTTTGATTATACCTAGGCATGATATTATTGAGTTTTTATTTTTGGGCAAATTACATTAAAGTACACTAACCTTTTCTAGAATTGCAACTAGATCACACTTTTTCTTAAATGACAGATCAATACCCTTAACCAAACGGTTGACCGCTAGAGTTAACTATATACCAGTTAAATATTACGAAATGACCGAATTACCCCTAAACACAAGTTTTATTAATTATTATAATTTTTTTTTATAAAAAAGGTTATTAGAATAAGTCAACAACTCCAAGATCAGATTCATCTGTATGGAGGACCTCTCCTCTGTGGAGATTGTGAGCTCCATTGAAGGAGATCTGAAACTAAAACCCACCGATTAAAATTTTCTCCACCAAAACCCTTCTTTATTCTCTCATGGATTTTCCATTTTCCCCACCTCTCCAAATCTTTTGATTCCTCTCCGAAAACACCCGCTTGGGTTTTTTTTTTCTTATTGGAAAATTTGTTCTCGAGAAAATGAAATTTCATTTCTGTTCCATTCGCGAGGCATAAGATCTAGATTTCCAAAACCAAATCTCTGAAAACAAAGGCATATATATATATTTTTTCTTTATTATTATTATTATTATTATTTTTTTAAAATGTGCCTTTTGTTTCGGGCTTTGGTTTTGGCTACTCAACTAGTCTTTTTGGAGCCCATATGTATATATTTTTTAACCCGAAAGAGAGAGTTGGAACACTGTAAAATGGTGTGTGTATGTGAACTGTGAAGCATGTTGATGTTGATTGAGAAAGAAGAGGTAGATATGAGTTTCCAGATCTCCCAAAAAAAAGTTTTTTATTTGTTTTTATTTTTTTTCTTTAATCGATGTTATTGATGATTCAAGACGAAATTTATTATTTCATAAAAAATAAAAAAACTCTCTTGAGAAAGAAGAAGATGGAGATCTGTGAAAAAATGTTTTTTTTTTCTTTACTTTACGTTATTTATGATGATTGAATTATTTTATTTTATTTTATTTTAATTTTTGTTCATTATTTTTTTTCTCTCTCTTTTTTTTATTTTATTTTTAATATTTTGTTTAAGATCTTTCATTGGTTCAACTTATTTAACGGTAAAAGACCTTAATACCCTTCTAACATAGAAAACCCAGTTAACTCTAACGGTCAACCCTTTGGTCAAGGGTATTAATCTGTCATTTTGATAAAAGTGTGATCTAGTTACAATTTCAGTAAACGTCAGGGGTGCTTTAGTGCAATTTTCCCTTTATTTTTATATTTATTTTCTGTTACTTTTTGATTTTATGAGCACCGAAATAATTTTTTCATTATTCAGGACTAATTGTATTTAGGTTCAAGCCGTCAAGCTAAACCAACTAAAATTTGTGACTTAAAATTTTGATTTCAACATCTCAACCACCCTTGTACTATTAATCCAAGAGTTGTAAATGCATTCAAATCTCAACCATTATATTAAGACCACATGAGTTTATGAGTAATAATATTGATATGTCGCTCTATAGTTATTAAAAGTTCAAAAAGAGCTCTAATAAGCTAAAAAAAAAAGGAAAAAAAGAAGAAACTTATTCGATTAATTAATTATCACTCAAAAATGCTGCTGATCTACAATACTATTGAAGTAACATTACCACATTAATAATTTTAAAATGTTTTGATTGCTTTAAAAGTAATTTTAAAAATGACAGTCATTTTGAATTTGTGATACAATATGGTTTTTGGTATGAGACATGGATTTCATATGTCGAATTTTTCACCAAAAAAAAAAAATGGCTTTCTAATGTAGAAAATTATTAATTTGTTATCTTTATTCACCGGATATTTTTTAAAACTATAAACATATCCAAATTATTTAATTTTGATTTTAATTATACAGGTTATGATGCTATTATATTTGTATAAAATAGCTACATGATCAATAAGGGGTGAAACCATTTTTTTTTTTTTTTCGGATGGGCTGTTGTGATAATTTTTTATACATAAAAGGTTAAACTAGAAAATATTAAACATTATTCTTCATTTTGATGGCGAATCTTGGGGGTACAAAAATTTTCAAATTAATATTATATTTAAATTTTTTAAAAAGAAAATGTCCAAAATAATTATAATTTCAACGATTTACCAAAATTTTCCAAAATTGGTAGCCAAAAATAAAAAAGAAATCTCAGAAAAGTGCAACAGTGGACTGTTCGAGCCGATCTGCCTTAGGGTTCAAAATTTCAAAATTTTTTTTTTTTTTTTTTTTTTTTTTTTTGACATAAAACAACAGCTAAGAGCCACAACTAAGAACAACATAATGAAGAAAAACAGGACGGCAGTAAGTGCTGCCACAACTAAGAACAACATAATGAAGAAAAACAGGACGGCAGTAAGTGCTGCCACAAATTTTCCTCCCTATAGGAGAAAGCCCGAGCTGCAAGAGTATGAGCCACACCATTTCCTGATCTAGGAATGGCTTGGCATTTTAATACCCCAACATCTTTACACAAGGCTTTGATATCTTCAATGATGCAACCTGCTAAACCCGCTGAAGAAACTGAACCGTTAATAGCAGAGGCAACATTGCAGGCATCTAGCTCCATCAACTGGATAGGCAGCTTTAAGATTTTGGCCATAAGCAGGCCTTCCCTAACAGCTAGAAGTTCCCCCAATTCAGCATCAAAGAAACCAGGAAAAGGTTTAGAAAGGGCAACAATCACCTTACCATTCTCATCTGTAATTGTAGCTCCAATACTTATAAAGTTAAAGTTGTGTTTAACTGCAGCATCTGTATTCAATTTGAGATATCCTCGAGGTGGGGGACACCACTCCACTTGGGTAGAGCAACACTTACTAGCAGATTTGGCCTTAAAAGACTTATAAGTATTTTGAAATTCAAGAGCAAAATTGCTGTTGGTATATAAAGCAATTTCTATCCCTCCAAATAGCCCAAAGCACAACACAAGAAACCTCCATTTCCTCCATTTTCACCTTGGAGATTAACCACCTCAACAAATCAACACAGTTTAAGCCCCTCCAATCTGCAATGAGACTCCAATACACAGAGGAGGACCAAACTTCCATAGCCTTACAACACCAAAACAAAGCATGTTCAGTTGTTACGATTTCCATACCACACCTTTTGCAGCAAGGATCAGCCAATATGCCCCTTTTATTTAGATTAGCCAGAGCTGGAATAGCATCTTGACATACTTTCCAAACAAATATTTTTACTTCGGGAGGAATATTTAGATTCCATAAGACATTTCACCATTTATGATCCGGAACCGAACTCGAGCACCAATCTCTCATCCTTTCCCTCATCGCCAGTTGGTAACCGCTTTTGACTCTATATATCCCTTTTTTGTCGTAATGCCATATGAGGCAGTCGGATTGCTTATTAATACTTAATGGAATACTTAGAATTGATTCCTTATCAACCTCTAAAAAAAGCAGATTGAGCTTCTCCATATCCCATAGTTGGCCTGAATTTTGGAACAAATCTTTTGAAAAGATGAGAGAAATATTGAATTTGCTTGAATAATAGTTATTGATACTCAATCGTATATTTTGTACAAGAAGGAAACTGACTACTCCTACAAGGAAGCAACTATGTGCTGTCTAACTAAAAGATAGGCAATACAATAGGAAAGTAAATATACAGCAAATAGGAAAGATAAATATATACAGATTTATTTACTAACACTCCCCCTCAAGTTGGAGAGTGGATATCTTGAACTCCCAACTTGTGAACCATAGGAACAAAAAACTCTTTCCCCAAAGGTTTAGTCAAGACATCTGCTAGCTGATGTGCAGAGTTAACAAATCTTGTAGTCACTGAACCATCTTGAATCTTGTCTCTAATGTAATGGCAATCCATTTCAATATGTCTAGTTTGCTCATGAAAAACCGGATTGGCTGCAATGTGAAGGGCAGCCTTGTTATCACAATATAGCAAAGCAGGTTCACGATGTGAAAGTCCCAAATTCTTCAACAAACATCGGAGCCATGTTAACTCACAGCAGGCTCCCGTCATTGCTCGGTATTCGGCCTCAGCAGAAGAAAGTGAAACTGTTTTCTGACGTTTCGACCTCCAAGATATCAATGAAGATCCGAGAAAGACACAATAACCCGTAGTAGATCTCCTAGTGAGTGGGCAACCTGCCCAATCTGAATCACAGTAAGCTCTCAACTTGAAATCACTGTTGGAAGAGAAAAACAGACCTTTTCCAGGAGCACCTTTTAGATATCGGACGACACGAAGAGCTGCCTCCATATGAAGTTTTCGAGGTTGATGCATGAATCTACTCAGGACATGTACAGCATATGTTATATCCGGCCTCGAAACAGTCAAGTAAATTAATCTGCCGACTAATCTTCTATACTGACTAGGATCTTTAAGCAAGTCACTCTTATCTGATAATTTCAAGCCTCGTTCCATAGGAGTATTAATAGGAGCTGCACCTAATAATCCTGTATCCTCAATGATTTCTAATGCATACTTACGTTGAGAAATAAAGATTCCGTTCTTAGAATTGGAGACCTCTATTCCAAGAAAGTACTTCAAATTACCAAGATCTTTGAGATGAAAATGACTATGTAAAAACTTTTTAGTTGCAGCAATGCTAACAGGATCATTCCCAGTAATCAAAATATCATCAACATATATCAAGAGAGCAGTAAAAGACTTGCCTTGCTTTCGGGTGAACAGAGAATAATCAGCCCGAGATTGTTCATAACCAGCGGAGCAAATGGCCTCTGAGAATTTGGCGAACCATTGGCGAGATGCCTGTTTCAAACCGTACAATGACTTATGAAGGCGACACACCAAGTTATCCTCCCCCTGTCGCTGAAGCCCTGGCGGCGAAGACATGTATATTTCTTCAGCTAAATCGCCATGAAGAAAGGCATTATGGACGTCCATCTGGTGAATTGTCCAGCCACTTGCGGCAGCCAAGGCAAGGAGGCAGCGAACAGAGATTATTTTGGCAGTGGGAGAAAATGTGTCCTGATAATCAATACCCTCCAACTGAGTGAAGCCTTTGGCGACCAAACGAGCTTTATACCTCTCGACAGAACCATCGGAACGGTGCTTGATTTTAAACACCCATCTACAGCCAATAGGAGTTTTCCCGACCGGAAGTGGAACAAGAGACCAAGTGTTGTTAGCCTGGAGAGCCTGTAACTCGGAATGCATAGCCTTCTGCCAATGAGGGTGAGAGGCAGCCTCGGAATAGGAACTGGGTTCCGTGACCCCACTGATCTGAGCAACAAAACAGCGATGTGCAGGTGTATATCGGTGATACGAAACAAAATTGGACAAAGGATATCTCGTACCTTTGATCGGACCAGGCAGCAAGGAGAATGATTGGTTGGAGGAAACGGTGGAGCAGACGTAATCACGGAGCTTGGCTGGTGGATCAGCGTGTCGGCTGGAGCGACGAAGAGGAGCTGTTTCGGGTGGAAGGTTGGGATCGGGACCTGTTTCGGGTGGAAGGCTGGGATCGGGAGCTGTTTCGGGTGTAGGAGAAACCGAAACTGGTGACGCCGGCGGAGAAGGAGAGACGGGAGCAGAATGTGGGTTGGTAGGGGAAATAGGCGAGGTCTGTTGTGGAGGAGCTGTGGTTGGACATGTGTGTGGACGAGTGATGTCTGGAATGGGATCATAAGGGATGTCATGGGCAACAAGAGGTATTGGACCAGAAGTTGTATTTGGGCTAAGAGTAGATGAAGGCTGGACAGCTGCATAAGGAAATACATTCTCATGGAATTTGACATCGCGGCTAGTGAAAACTTTTTTTGTTGATAAATCAAATAATTTGTAAGCTTTCTGACCAACAGGATAGCCAATAAAAATCGAGGGTACAGAACGATAATCAAATTTGTGAGAAGTATGGACATTAGTTGCATATGCTAAACAACCAAAGACACGTAAATGAGAAAAAGAAGGTGGTTTGGAATATAGAAGTTCGAAAGGGGTTTTGTACGAGAGAACTGGAGACGGAAGTCTATTGATTATGTGGACAGCAGTAAGGGCACAATCCCCCCAAAAATGGGTGGGGAGTCGAGCTTGAAATTTCAAAGCCCGAGCCACCTGCAAAATGTGACGATGTTTGCGTTCTACGACCCCATTTTGTTGAGGCGTATAAACACAAGAATGTTGGAAAATGACACCATTATCATGAAAAAAAGGACGAAGGGAGATAAATTCCCCACCATTGTCACTTCGAAAAACCTTAATGTGAGACTCAAATTGTGTGAGAACATAAGTAAAAAAACGTTTTAAAAGTGATTGTGCTTCATTTTTGTGTCGCATTAAGAATATCCATGTGAAACGAGTGTAATCGTCAACAATAGTAAGAAAATAATAAGCACCAGAAAGAGAAGGATGTCGATAACGACCCCAAATATCACAATGAATTAATTCAAAAGGTTTTACAGACGAGACCATACTAGAACTAAAAGGTAAACGACTCTGCTTAGCCAAAGGACATATAGGGCAAGCATTATTAGACTGGACGGAAAAATTCAAAAAATTCTTCGCAATTAGACTCAAACGGGGAGGTGATACATGACCTAAGCGGTTATGCCAGAGATCAGTGGATGAGATGGCGAGGTTGCAGGTTGGTCGATGTGTGGGAGATGAAGAGTTTGACACGGATTTCTTTGTTGCTAGTGCCACCAAATAGTGTAGTCCGTCACGTTGTTTACCCAAACCAATCATCCTCCTCGTAGCCAGATCCTGCAAAACACACCAATAAGGGAAAAATGTTATTGAACAATTTAGACCTCTTGTTAGTCGACTGACTGACATCAAATCAACTTTGAATGTAGGCACACATAGCACATCATTCAAATAGTAAACGGAATTTAGAGGCAAGGAACCCTTTGCAACAATATTAGCACTTTCTCTGCTAGGCAATAGTACAGGAGGTAACAAGCAATTTTTATCTGTGCGGAAAAACAATTTTGATGATGTAGTAATATGATCTGTCGCCCCGCTGTCAATGATCCAATTGCGGGAAGCGACTTTGGACAAACCTGGCTTGGTCACGGTATTTGCCTGGGAGCTAGATCCACCATTTTTGTTGTCAAGAAGTGACAAAAGTTGCTGCAGTTGGGCCTCTGAAATACCAACGGCGGGACTGCTGTCCTCTTTAGAAGGAGCCTCGGAAACAAGATTTGCGGAACGTCTGTGAGTGCTGTTCGAATGTTTTTGGCCTGAATTATACTTGTCTCTTGGGTGGCCCGCTGGATAGCCATGTAAGGCATAACAAGTTTGTACCCAATGCCCCAATTCTCCACAATGAGTACAAAGAGGGCGTCCTCTCCCAGCTCCTGGACGTTTCTTGTCTTGGCATCCTCCACTGAAATTTTTTGGTGATTGTTCCTGTGATCTGAAGTCATGTGAACCATATGAACGGTTGAACGGTCTTGTACCTGCTGATGGGGTGAATTTGTTGTTGCTTCGAACGGCCATAGCTGCGCTACCACCGGAATCACCTGCAATGTGTGTCGAACTCAACAGGCGTTGTTTTTCTTCTTGGGAAACAGAGGAGTATGCTTGGCGAACCGAAGGAAGGGGGTTTATCAGGAGGATTTGGCCATGCACACCACTGTAAGAATCATTCAAACCCATTAAAAATTGCATCAATTTTTGTTGATCTTGTTGTGCCCCATGTACTGTATCGCTGTAGGAACTTAGTTCATCCCAAAGACCTTTCAATTTTGTGTAATAGGCAGAGACGGACAGTTGTTCTTGTCGAAGATAAGCAATATCTCGCTGAATTTCGAAGATGCGAGGAGCGTTGCTTTGAGAGAATCGCTCACGAAGATCTTCCCAAACTTCATTCGCGGAAGAGTAATATATAACACTGTCTGAAATTTTCGGACTAAGAGTGTTGACGATCCAAGATTGAACCATATCATTACATCGAGACCAAGCCGCATAATTTTCAGGATCTGTTATTTTTGAAGGTGCACTGATTGAACCATTGACGAAACCTAGTTTGTTTTTGGAGTTTAAGGCCAGAGTCATAGCCCTTTTCGAAGTGGAATAATTGTCTCCATTCAAAGGTTTGGAAATCAAAACCAAACCTGGATGATCTGAATGATGAGTGAAATAGGGGTTTGAAATATTCGGTCTTGAAGAATCTGCATTAGGGTCGATAATTTCTTTGCCAGGAACAGAAGGTGTTGGTGGTAATCCATCATTGGCCATGATTGGCTGAAAGAGAGAGAGAGATGCTACACGTGGGATTCAAAGTGCAGCGATGAACCAGGATCTCAGTCTTGCTCTGATACCATGAAAAGATGAGAGAAATATTGAATTTGCTTGAATAATAGTTATTGATACTCAATCGTATATTTTGTACAAGAAGGAAACTGACTACTCCTACAAGGAAGCAACTATGTGCTGTCTAACTAAAAGATAGGCAATACAATAGGAAAGTAAATATACAGCAAATAGGAAAGATAAATATATACAGATTTATTTACTAACATCTTTCACCCACACTTCCTCATCTGGAGCTTTTGTGATAGGTCTGAAGGAGGTCGGTCTGGGTAACCAAGGATCGGTGAAGACTCTAATTTTCTCCCCATCTCCCACTCTCCATCTAACTCCTTTCAACAAAAGATATCTTCCCCAAAGTAAGCTTCTCCATAAATGGGAGTTTCCTGGTTTTAACTTAGGGGGGTGTATTCAATTAGGATTCTTAAGGACATTTAAAGACATTATAAATCCTGGTGTATTCAATTTGGACATTTAAAGACTTTAAAAGAGTCCATATGAATCCAGTGGTATTCAATTAGGATTTCTATGGACTTTTAAAGAATCCTTCTAAATCTAGGTGTATTGAATTGAGACTTTAAAAATGTCTACAAGAATCAAAGTATATTCAATTAAGACTAGATTTTAAAGGATTTTCTTAAGTCATGGATTTTGATGGATTTTGGTGGACTTGATGGTGAGAGATATAAATATCAAATGTCATAATATGTTCAGCCTTCTCCCCAAAGATTTTGGTGGATTTTGCTCTCCCTCTCTCTCTTTCAAAACAGAAACGAAAAGCACTAATATGTAAAAATTTAAAAAACCGATGCATGTGAGAATAATGCTTCCATCCCCAGCATGTTATGTGAATTAAAAAGGAAAAAAAAAATCGAGTTCAAAAAGAAAACAAGCCACATACAATAATGGAATATGTTGCAGTCACATAAGAAGCTGAGAGTTTGTGAAGAAATTTGGGAATGAACTCTCAACCGTTGCTACGCTCGAAGCACCTAATGGTCGCATTTGGAATGTGGAGTTGACGAAAGATGGGAGAAATATTTGGTTTCATGTTGGTTGGGTTGAATTTGTAGAATATCACTCGATCTCTATTGGACACTTCTTGTTGTTTAGATATCTAAAGAAATCAACTTTCCGTGTTCTTATTTTCGATATGTCTGCTTGTGAGATTCGATATCCACATTATTGTGTCGAACGAAAAAATGACAATCAAGATGAAATAGAAGATGAGGACTCTGTTGAGATCATAGGTTCCTTAACTCCAAAGCCACATGCTTTTGATTCTACTTCGGAAATTAACAGGTCCAGTAAGTATAATACTTCCCTCGAGAGTCAAATAGTTAGGCACGGCTACGAGGTGCGAAGCAAGAGACGTAAAATGGAAGAGGCGGTGGACTTAAATGAATCAGATTCTACAGGCGATAAGAGTGAACATGAGTTGTTGGACATTCTTGAAGAGATGGGAATCTATGTTAAAAATAACATTCTATGTATTACAGCAGAAGAAAAATTGAGAGCAATCGCCGCTGCTAGATTGTTCAAGCCTAAAAATCCATCGTTTATGGTTATCTTGCGGCATAGAGACATATTTACAGGCCATATGGTAAGCGCTTTTCTAAATGTACAAAATTTTAATTCAGAAGTTAATTTCTCAAAAAAAAAAAAAAAAAAAAAAAAAAAAAAAAAAAAAAAAAAACGAGTACAAATCTCACTACGTGTCAAAACTGCACAATACGACACCAAAATAATCTGTAGAGCCTTCAATCAAACACCAAAATGCTCACTCTTTATTAGCATTTTATTTTAAAGAAAAATAATTTATCTGCACTTCATGCAAGCAGTGCCTTTACGCAGATAAGCCCTAGCCAATTTTGGGTTCAATTCAATCGTTTTGTTTGCATCAGCAATGTTATAGGTAAAAATTAATCGTGAAGGACACGTCATCACCACAAAAGGCCTGGAAAGCAGGAGTCAAGATAAGTCAACTTATGGAGCAGAAATCCCCCACGATAACCTACTCGGAAAAAGAGTAAGTAGTCCGACCGCAAACAAAGACAATCAGCTCGGGCAGTAAATCTTACTCGGGCACATACTCGGGCACACTCGGGCATACTCGGGCATACTCGGGAATCAATAAGACATAGTCACCAACGTTCATATTTCAAACACAAGACATAATCAGTGACCAGCGCATCCACGATAAGCAACGGTGTGGACCATTAGAGTTTAACAAGGAAACAAGCAGTTCTCCCACGAATAAAAGAGAAAGAATCTCGTCCAGAATTGGACTCAGCCAAAAAAGGAAACATAATCCAACTAGGACTAGGAAACCGCTTGAGACTTGGGCACCACAACACTAAACCCTAGCGGCCACCTTAAAACCCTAAAAACAATATGTATAAATACCCCCCTTTTATATTCGAATAGGGGGTATGTGAGAGAAAGAATGAAGAGAGAGAGAGCATTCTTGTAACGATTCTTCATAGTGAATTTGGCTTCGTTGCTAAGGCAACAACCCGTGGAGGTTTCTCCAATCATTGGAGTTTTATCACGTAATTGCTTGTTATTTCTTTTTGATCTTTAATTCTTCTCATTCATAAACTATAGCAATTCGAAAATAGATCATTGATTCGGTGACTATCAAAAATCACCGTCAACAATTGGCGCTAGAAGGAGGGGGACCCGAAAATTTATGAAAACAATGGCTGGCGAAGGAGATGGTAGCGATTCCAGGTACAATCAAGGCATGCCAAGTAACGAGCTGGAAGATGACACCGCTCTCAATACTGTGGACGCAACCCTAACAAACGGCGGACCAGTCAGCCACCCTGGCTGGTATTCAACGTTTCCCTACAACTAGTGAAGAAATCGCGCAACGGTTCCGTGCTTCTCTACAACAACTTATATCAGACGCAGCAAGGCAGGGAATTGACCTTTCCACTACGGAGGGTTTGATGTCGCCTCACAATCTGTCCGCCCCAAACTAGCATGCAACAAGATTGCGTTCTGCAGTAGTGATACCAACGCCTGATGCACCCCTAAAGGCAAGGCGAGATCCTACCAGTAGACCGGAGATGTTATCCGAAAGAACGACCAGGGGAAGCAAGGAGCATAGAGAGGGGAATGATTCTGACAAAGGGTACGATCAGGATCGGATAGCTGGGGATCGAGATCGTCCTAGGAAACGCATTCATCGGAGAGACCGGTCATCATCCTCGGAAGAAAGTGAGCAGAATCATTATCGCAAGCGCTAAAGGGGCACAGTTCGGCTGCATGGCCTAAACCGAGAACGTAGAGAGTCGAACCCGGAGGAAAGGGGTCAAAAACTGACCATAAGTTAGAATTTCAATGCGATAGGAGAGCCAGAAGGAGACAGGGACATACTCATACAGAGTCTGACCCGGGAAGTTCAGAATAATCGTCGACAAATGGATGCTTTAGTCAGGCGATATGGGCGTAATGAGCTATCAGACGATGAGTCCGGAAGCCCCTTCACCAATGGAGTTCTGAGGATGCCTTTCCCGGAGAGATTCAGGATGCCACACGTAGAGCTGTTCAAAAAAGATACCGATCCGAAAGAACACGTTCGGAGGTATAGGAGCGCTATGGCGCAATACGTCCACAATGATGCACTGCTATGTTTGAATTTTTCCTAGACTCTCGGGGATCTAAGCTCTCGGTGGTTTGGTAGACTACTAGCAGCAAGCATAAGCAGTTTCGGCGAACTAAGCAAAGCTTTCTCAAGGCAATTCCTCGGGAATGTACACAGGAAAAAATCAGTGGCTCATCTATCCCAACTCAAACAGGGAAAAGACGAGTCGCTGAAGAGATATTTGGGGAGGTTCGGCTAGTAAGTATCTGAGATTGGAAGTGCAAATGACGAAGCGATAATTACCGCATTCATCAACAACCTTCAGAACGGCCAATTATCTTTTGACCTCAGAAGAGCCCGACTAACCAATTATGCCGATATGATGGACATGGCAGGGGGTTACACCTTGGCTGAGGAGGAAGAAATTGCCACAGGAGGCTACTTCGTGCATGGCGGTCGCCCAGAGGGATCTAGAACCAAAGACCAAACAAAGGTGCCCGAGGCCAAAGGTGACAAACAGAAGAATAAAGCACGGGATGGTCGGGATAGACGACGAGCATATGACCAAAAAACCGATCAACCGCGACAGAAGTTCCAGGGCAGATATACAAATTATACCCCTTTGAGGAAAGATCAAGAGGAAATCCTGGCAATCCTAGAAGAGAAGAACATGTCTAAAGAACCGCCTAAGCAGTCGACATATGCTCGGAGGGACACCACCAAGTATTGCCGGTTCCACAAGGAGAATGGGCACGAGACATCTAAGTGTTTCCAGCTAAGGGACCACATCGAAACCCTCATTAGAGAAGGGCATTTGAAAGACATTGTCTTCAAAAAGGTGGACAGGGCGGATGGATAGAAGGATAGCCGACAGGACGGACGGGCAAGAAAACTTAACCCCAAGAAGACCGAGGATGAAGGGGCAATTAACACCATCTTTGGAGGACCAGCGACTGGCAAGAGCAACAGAGAAAGGACCCAGGAAATCCGAGAGGCCATGGAAGCACGGAGAGACCTGGACGTCAATTCTATTGAACCTGACCCAAAGAGAATCAAAGAGGCTGGGACCCGATCATATTCACCGAAGCCGACTCACACGGAGTAGATGTTAGGCCAAATGATGCGCTGGTGGTCAGCGCACGAATCGGGCATAGAGAGGTTCATCGAATTTTGATTGACAATGGGAGTTCAGCAGATATTCTAAGTGCAGAGGTATATGACCAGCTGAGGCGGGATAGGAAAGACCTACAACCATATCCCTCGCCCCTTAGAGGATTTGGAGGAGTCGAAGTAAGGTCGCTTGGCAAGGTGAAATTACCTGTTAAAATCGGGAAAGCACCTTGCCAGAAAACAGTGCTACTCGACTTTGTAGTGGTGGATACAGAAAACTAGCCGTACAACGCCTTATTGGGCCGACCATTCTTGAACAAAGCCAAAGCGGTGACAGCAACCTATGCTCTCATGATGAAGTTCCCGACCGAATATGGGGTAGGAGTGGTCAAGGGATCACAAGAAATGGCCCGAAGAGCAAACTTGTCAGTGTATAAAGATAGGGAAGTACACCAAGTATACGCAGTAACAACCAAGCAAGAAGTTGGAGAACCCGAAGAGCTGGTGGAGGAGCCGAGAGAATTTGAGTTAGATCCCAGAGAAGAGCTCGAGGATAAGAAAGACGAGCCGACCGAAGAAGTGGCACTAGATCCAGAGGATCCGACTAGGACAGTGAAGGTAGGGGCAAGCTTGAGTGTACATGTCAAAACCCAACTTGTTACGCTTCTGAGAGACTATAAGGATGTTTTTGCTTGGAGTCACAAAGATATGCTGGGGGTAGACCCGAGGGTGATATCACATCACCTTTCCATCAACCCAGAGTTCCGACCAGTGGTACAAAAGAGAAGATTGTTCAATCCAGAAAGAAGCATCGCAATCAAGAAAGAAGTGGAGAAGCTGTTTTCCACGGGATCGATAAGGGAAGTCAAGTACCCGGAATGGGTAGCCAATGTAGTATTGGTCAAGAAAAAGAACAAACAATGGAGGATGTGCGTGGACTTCACAGACTTGAACAAAGCTTGCCCAAAAGATAGTTTCCCACTGCCGAGGATCGACCAGTTGGCAGATGCAACAGCAGGACACGAATTGCTGAGTTTCATGGATGCTTACTCGGGATACAATCAGATCCGGATGAACAAAGCAGACGAGGAAAAAACATCTTTTACCACGGACCAGGGTTTGTATTGCTACAAAGTGATGCCATTCGGATTAAAGAATGCCGGGGCAACGTACCAGAGGTTAGTGAACAGGATATTCGCTTGGCAGATTGGGAAAAACATGGAGGTTTATGTGGATGACATGTTGACCAAGAGCACCACGGCAGAAAACATTCGAAAGATTTGAAGGAAACCTTTGACGTCCTAAGGAAGTATAAGATGAAGCTCAACCCAAGCAAATGTGTGTTCGGAGTACCATCGGGAAGGTTTCTAGGCTTTCAGGTGCACCAAAGGGGAATTGAGGTAAATCCCGAGAAGATCAAAGCACTAGAAGGAATGGCTTCTCCAAAAACATTGAAAGATGTGCAAAGGCTGACGGGATGTCTTGCATCACTCAATCGGTTTATAGCCAAGTCAACAGACAAATGCGCCCCGTTCTTCAGAGCAATAAAAAAGGGAAAATGGCTCGAATGGAGTAAAGAATGTGAAGAAGCCTTTCAGAAATTGAAAGAGTATTTGGGGAGAGCACCCATCCTTTCAAAACCAGTAGTGGGAGAAATATTGTACCTATACCTCTCGGTTACAGAGGTGGCGACAAGTTCGGTATTGATCCGATTGGAGGAAGGAATACAAAAGCCAGTATATTACACAAGCAAGGCATTGTTACCAGCAGAAACCAGGTATTCGCCGATGGAAAAAATAGCGCTAGCTCTGATCACATCGGCCAGGAAATTGAGGCTATATTTCCAAGCGCATACAATAGAGGTGTACACAGACTGCCCACTGAAACTCATTCTTCAAAAACCGGAGGTGTCAGGAAGACTGACCAAATGGGCAGTAGAGCTCAGAGAATACGACATCAGGTACACACCAAAAGTGGCAGTCAAAGGGCAGGCAGTATCTGATTTTATAGCAGAATTCACCGAGCCAGGCGTCGAGGTAAGAAGGATAATGGAAGATGAACAGACTAGTGAATTCCAATGGAGGTTGCATGTAGACGGATCATCAAACACACATGGCAGCGGGGCAGGAATAGTCATAACAACCCTCGAGGGTGATGCTGTGGAGTGTGCCATGAGGTTCGATTTCAAAGCAACCAACAATCAAGTAGAGTATGAAGCCTTGTTGGCCGGCCTATGGGTCTGTATAGCATTAGGGGCAAACAAGCTAGAAATTTACAGCGATTCTCAAGTTGTGGTTAACCAGATACTGAATGAATATCAAGCAAGGGAAGAGCACATGATAGCTTATTTGGACATTGCAAAGAGGCTACTTAGAAAGTTCATAGTGTACAGAATCTATCAGATCCCTCGGGAAGAGAATGAAAAAGCAAATGCTTTATCCAAATTAGCTTCAACCACCACAAGTATCAGATCCAAAACAATACCAGTGGCACATCTGATTAAACCAAGTACAACAGAACCTGAGGAAATCATAATAGCAGAGATCCGACCAAGCCCGAGCGACTGGACGTACCAACTCAGAAAGTACTTGGAGGAGAACATACTACCGGAAGATGCTGTGGAAGCCAAACGCATCAAATACAGGTCAACCCGGTACACAATTCTGAGGGGAGAATTATACAGGAGGGGATTCTCAAAAGTGTTGCAAAGATGTGTTACCGGCGAGGAAACCAGAAAGATCCTGAAGAACGTCCACAGTGGAGTATACGGGAACCATACCGGGGGTAAAAGCCTAGCACACAAGATATTTAGGCAAGGATTCTACTGGCCGACTCTGTTCGCAGAGGCGCAGCGATTCGCAGAGAGTTGCGAAACATGCCAAAGAATAGCAAATGACATTCGGCAACCCCCTGAATTACTTAGAAGCTTAACCTCACCTTGGCCCTTTGCCATGTGGGGACTCAACCTGATAGGATCAATGCCCACAGGAACAAAGGGAGGGGCAAAGCACGCTATCGTGGCAGTAGACTATTTCACCAAATGGGTAGAAGCAGAGGCACTCGTACACATCACCAAGGCAAACACCACCAGCTTTGTCAAGAAGAACATAATATATAGGTTCGGGATCCCGAGTATCATCATAACAGACAACGGAATCCAATTCGACAATAAGAAGTTCAGAGAAATGTGTGAAGAATTCAAGATCGCAAACTACTACGCATCGCCTGCTCACCCTCAAACCAATGGTTAGACCGAGGCTGTGAATAAAGTGATTAAGCACACACTGAAAGCAAAATTAGAGGCAAAGAAAGGTGGCTAGGCGGATAAACTACCCAAGGTACTATGGGCATACCAAACAACTATAAGATCGTCTATGGGGGAGACCCCTTTTGCGCTGGCATTTGGGATAGAGGCCGTTATCCCAGCAGAAACAACTTTCATATCCCCCAGGGTTCAATTATACAGCCCCGAGCAAAATGTAGATATGCTGCAGCAAAACTTAGAAGAACTAGAGGAGATCAGAGATACAGCGCAAGTAAGAAATTCCGCGTATCAGCAAAGGGCTGCAAAGTACTACAATTCCCACGTTCGGGAGCGAAGATTCCAACTCGGAGATTTAGTGCTGAGAAGAGTATCCCCGAATACCAAAGATAAATCCGCGGGATCTCTCGCCGATAAATGGGAAGGGCCATACATCATCAAAGGAAATGTAGGGCACGGGGCCTACATGATAGCCCGACCAGAGGGCAGCTTGGTACCCCGACCATGCAACGCACAGTATCTAAAGATTTTCTATCCCTAAGGAATCCGACCATGGTTCTATGATTGATTTATTTTGCTCTAGCTCAGTTTTAGTTTCCGCTTTAATTATTTCAGATTTATTTATTGACTTCATAAACATGTTGATCACCTAATAAAGTTCAAGTTCAGTTGTTAGTATGGAGGTACTCGATGGAATCAAATAAATCCATATATCAAAGAGCAAATACTTCAGCAGCGGTCACTCAAAAGCAGACCGAATAAAACACCAAAAAAAAAGAGTCGGGCGCTATAAAGCCGCGAAAGAGCGGACGAGTAGTGCTCGAAGGGCGAATAAGCTGCAATAGCATGCCCGCCTAGTTAAGGCGATACAAACGTGTCCCTTAGCAAAAAGGCAAAACCGAGGCACCAGAGTAACTGGAAAACTGCTCGGAGCGCCGCTAGAAAGACTAGTGAGATGCGCAGCCGTGTTGGCCGGTATAAATTACCCCAACGATTCGGCGAAACCTCGCACAGATAAAACCAGGAGACGTCCTAGGTGACTTGTGCAAGGACCTTAAACGTATGGTCGTGGTGAGTCTCGGCGTAACGTTGAGGTGAAGCAAAGTTAAAGAATCACAAGATAAAAGCCAGTTACATAAGATACTCGGCTAAAATTAGTTACCAGTTAAATAAGATACTCGGTCTAATTGATTAAAAAAGCCAGTTACATAAGATACTCGGCTAAAGTTAGTTACCAGTTAAATAAGATACTCGGTCTAATTGATTAAACTGCCAGTTGCATAAGATACTCGGCTAAAATTAGTTACCAGTTAAATAAGATACTCGGTTTAAATTGATTAAACTGCCAGCAAATAAGGCACTCGACCAAAGAAAAGCTAGGGATTTCCAAAAAATCCGAAATTGGCAACAGAGGAACAATATAAAAATAAAATTCCGTATGTATATATGGGAAAAGGTGAATACAAAAGAGTATTACAAAAAAGATAGCAATTAAAAGATTAAGTAGGTGGCACAGGGGGTTGGGAGCTTCTTCCGCCGACACTCGGATCAGGTTCCATCACTTATTCATTCAAGAGGCTGTCGTCCGAGGGCCACACAATTACATCCTCCTCTTAGTCATTCACCCAGGCGCTATAGTCAGTCCCGGGGACGGGTCCCAAGTTAGGGGTTTCATTGTCAATCCCCGCTTTCTCACAAGCATAAAAAGTGGAGACAGAATCGGTAGTAGGAACCTCAAGGTGCATGGGATGTGGCGCTTTCCCTTTGCTTTTGCAATATGCCCGCCACTCCTTCATCTAGATCCGAAGGGACTCCAGAGATGTGTCCACATGCTTTTTGATTGAGAGGCTCCAGTTGGCCCTGGCCCGATTAGTCGCCCTGTTTTTCTGCTTAAAGAATTCTCCTACCGAGACCATTCCCCGCTGGAATTCCCGGAGAAGCAAAGCATCATAGGCCGGAGATCTCTTGAAACGATCAACGTTTTGTATCTCCAATTCCAACCTAGCTTCCTTCGATAGGGACCTGACTGTCAGGGCTTGACGCTCCAAGTCTTCGATTCGGCGTTCATAAGTTGACTTGGCGTCTTCAGCACTTTGCTCGGCCTGAAGCAAAGCATCCTGAGTGGATGACAATTGATCCTGCAGAGTTTTGACCTCCTCAGCAGCAAGAGATGCTCTTTGCTCAGCCTCCAGTTGCCGCGCCAAGCATTGATCCAGAAGCACCTGACTCGATCTAACCCCCTCTTGGCAAGCTAACTCAGCCCGAGAGCGACGGTCCTCACTCTCCTTCAGCTGGGCTTCAAGCTGCCTTATTCTTTCCGCCTGAGCTTCACCGGCCTGGTAAGCCCCGGACATCTCAGCCACCATCTGCGGCAAATTAACAGCAAACGGAAGTGAGGTGAAAACGAGAGCAGAAGTAAAGGAAAAATAATAAATTACATATAACCAAGGCATTACTCACAAAAGAAGCGCTATTGAAGAAGTTGCAAAGTCGGTCGGAAATGGTGCCAGCCCTAAAGCAACTCTAACGATCCTCTCCAATATAGGCTTAGCTTGAAGCCATGGCCTGTACCATAGTCTCGGGAGCAGGATCACCTGTTTGATTTGAGGGGCCCGAATCGCCAACGCAAGTTCCAGGGAGCTCGGCAGATGTAGTCGCCCGAGGAGAAACTACCGAGCCACCAGCGCTGCCTTTGATCTGGTCCTGCGGAGGGGTCATACCCGCATTCCTCCCAACCTCTCCTTCCCCCTCATCACTTGATGAATCAACGTATGCAACGACTCGGGGGATTTTGGGGGTTGGGCGACCAGGAGAAAACGAGGCTTTTCTCTTCCCCAACTGCCTCCTGCGAGGATTCAAGTCAGTCGCCGGGTCCTCAGAATCCGGATCAGGATGCCTCATTTCAACACCGCCCTCCCCGGGAGTAGAAATCGATTCGGCGGGAGTGGGAATCTCCGGAGCTGGAGTAGGAGTTGGCTCGACAAGAGTTGGAATTTTCGGAGCGACAACGCCCGAATGTCCCCCAACCGCTTCAGCACGCTCAGAGGCAGTAATTAGCGTGTTTGCAGCAGAATGGGGAGAATTGGACCAACTGGGACAAGTCGCCCGCTCGGGTTCAGAAGGGTGCCCCATTTTTTCCTTCCCCTTAGATGTAGGACCCGCTTGGTTGTCCTGATCAGCAGCGGCCCTACTTGCTCCAAAGCCCTCTGGGTCGCCCACGGCCTCCGTTGAACAAGCAGCCATTTCTTGACCATGGGTTTCCTCGGGCACATAATCGGGTACTCCCCCCTCATCATCTCCCTCGGGAGGATTCTCGGGAGCATTCTCATCAAATTCGTCTTCGGGAGGGGCTATCCCGGCATCTCGCTGACGAAGAGCTGCTTTCCGGCTCGCCTCCACAATGCCCTTCATTCGGCGTGCTTGGGCGTCACAGACCACGTCTACATCAAACACTTAAAAAAAAAAAAAAAAAAAAAAAGACCGAATCAGTAGACTAACTTTAAAAAAGAATATACAGGAACAACCAAGCAAAACAATTAACTTACGGCGTTTGCGGCATGCAGAAATCTGGGGAAAAAGGCGAGCTTTAATCATTTTCCCCTCGTTGTAGCGATATGGTTTGCCCCTCTTATCCAAAGGATGGACGGCTGCCCGCCCGCCCGAGCCAAAGTCTTCAACTCCTCGTCAGTGAAGGCGGAAGTCATATGGTTCCATTGGGGTGAGCAAAAGTACTGAGGGACCTTGCAAGTCATCCGAGTACCGTCAAGATTAAAACTTATTGACTGGCCCCAGTTTTTGCCCACAAAAAACGAACTGTTCTTCCAAAATTTGTTTGAAGTAGAGAAGCCCCAAACAAATCCCTTCATCTTCTCATCCGTGGTTGGCTCGATCTCGCCCTTGACCACCACATCTTTTGGGATCCAAAACTCGGGCTGAGTCGATTGAAGGAAATAGATCCCGGTCTTCCCCACGGGCCTCAGCGCATAGAAGTGTCGGATCTCACGAGGTGTGGGAGGTGGCCGCTTCATTCTATGCCACATGTGCCACATGCACATCAAGATGCGGTAGCTATTCGGAGTTAGCTGCGCCAGAGCGAGTCGGGCCTCAGCCAAAAACCAAGTAATAAAAGGTTGGAAAGGAAGAGTGACACCACAAGTGAGCATCGCCCCATAGATCGTCACGTGGCTAGGTGGGGGGTTCCATGCAGCTCAACCGTCAATAGGGATCAGCGAAACCACGTTGCTGTCTAGATCGAACCGCCGCATGTACTTTGTTATCTCTTCAGGGCCGACCACGTTCGGCTCGACGTCATAGGCGCATATTCGCTCGGGAGAGAAAGGAATGCGAGCGGCCCTATGCTCCTCTTCGATATCATTCTCAACGATCCTTTGGGTTGCGACTCGGCTCTCCCGGGAGTCACAATCCTTATAAATTCTACGGGTACTCATCCTCTTCCCTGGTCTTCTCCAAGGCTGAGTGTCAACACAAGTGGAAGCCGAAGAGTCCGACCGAGCTTCAGGCTGATAGGAGTCGGGCTGCGATGAACCCAAAGAAACAGAAGGAACTTCGGGAGTAGGAGGAACTCCGGAAGTAGCAGGGCTGTCACGATAAATTTCAGAAACGTCGGCGTTAGTAAAATGCGGTTGATCAAAGAGGGGTTCTTTCAATAACTTGTGAACAACCGATGCAGTGAGAGCATCATTTTGCTCGATGGCAATCATACAAACAGTAAAAAGACGGTACCTAGCTGTAGAATCCATAAGAACTAACCTTGAAATAGCGAAAAACGGAGACGATGCAGACACCTGAGGAAGAATCTTCGAGAGAGAGTCTGAGGGTTGAAGCTGATGATCTCAATGAAGTAGGATTAAACAGAAAAGTTGGAGAATGAAACAAAGTGCCTAGAAAAAGCAAGAGATACAGGCAAACTTCTCTTTCGAAGAAATACAAAGATGGTGGAAGAAGAAATAAGAAGGGAAAGGAAAGTGAATAGCCAGCATATATAGGCGGCACATTGATTTCAAAAAACGATCGAAACCCTAGGAGAAGCGCAGAAAAACGGGAAAATAGAGGGGCGTGGGCCGTGACATGGGCTGCACGCAAGCAAACAGAGAGGTCGTGTCTCATAAATGCGTCGTACCCCAGCCAAGCAAAAAAAGACAAGTGGCAACCGGAGAGCATCTTGAGCCGCCAGAAAGTAGAAGCGTCACCATCAAGAGATTTCTGAAATGATTGATGAATCAGATGCGTGCGGTTGCAATTAAGACACGTCAT
Source organism: Acer saccharum (assembly GCA_030490815.1). Lineage (NCBI taxonomy): Eukaryota > Viridiplantae > Streptophyta > Magnoliopsida > Sapindales > Sapindaceae > Acer > Acer saccharum. The sequence goes on from CM059873.1 coordinate 37,734,324, forward strand.
TAAAGGCTTCGAATTAAACAAGGATACATTAATACAGAAAACGACAAACGAGGACTAGTTATGGAAAATTATTAAATATTCGTCCCGAGAGGACCTGACTCAGCGCGATCGGTTCAAATATTTAAGGGGGTATTGTTATAGGTAAAAATTAATCGTGAAGGACACGTCATCACCATAAAAGGTCAGGAAAGTAGGAGTCAAGATAAGTCAACTTATGGAGCAGAAATCCCCCACGATAACCTACTCGGAAAAAGAGTAAGTAGTCCGACCGCAAACAAAGACAATCAGCTCGGACAGTAAATCTTACTCGGGCACACTCGGGCATACTCGAGCATGCTCGGGAATCAATAAGACATAGTCACCAACGTTCATATTTCAAACACAGGACATAATCAGCGACCAGCGCATCCACGATAAGCAACGGTGTGGACCATTAGAGTTTAACAAGGAAACAAGCAGTTCTCCCACGAATAAAGGAGAAAGAATCTCGTCCAGAATTGGACTCAGCCAAAAGAGGAAACATAATCCAACTAGGACTAGGAAACCGCTTAAGACTTGGACACCACAATACTAAACCCTAGCGGCCACCTTAAAACCCTAAAAACAACATGTATAAATACCCCCCTTTTATATTCGAATAGGGGGTATGTGAGAGAAAGAACGAAGAGAGAGAGAGCATTCTTGTAACGATTCTTCATAGTGAATTTGGCTTCGTTGCTAAGGCAACAACCCGTGGAGGTTTCTCCAATCATTGGAGTTTTACCACGTAATTGCTTGTTATTTCTTTTTGATCCTTAATCCTTCTCATTCATAAACTATAGCAATTCGAAAATAGATCATTGATTCGGTGACTATCAAAAATCACCGTCAACAAGCAACAACCTCATAATATATATATACGCAAATATAGATTGACCAGTGTATCAAATTTTGCTCATTCCAACTTCAAAGGTTTTTTTTTTTGATAATTAGGTATAATTAGCTAACTATTGATAAATCAGAGATAATAAATCCATGAAAATCCTTGGATGTCTAAACAAATCCATAAAAGTCTGAGATAGATGTCTAAACAAATCCATAAAAGTCTGAGATGGATGTCTAAACAAATCAATGAAAGTCCATGTGGATTTATAAAAGTCTGTAGAAATCCATGAAAATCTGTCACTTAAAAAATGTCTTTAAATGTCTTCAAGAATCCTAATTAATCCTAATTGAATACACCCCCTTAGCTTCTAACAAATCCTTATTGTTTCTAATTTTAATGGGCTTTTTAAGTTTAAAAATGGATGAGTTTGCCCAATGGACTTAAGTGGGTATGTAAAAATCATTTGGGCTTTTCTATTGATGTTCTTAAATAAGATTATCGATATTTGCACCTCTAAAATTTTATACGTACACTTCTTTTGTAATTACACTTCATTAAATTTTTTAAAAATTGAATTGTAAAAAAAAAACTCTCTTTTTTAAAAGATTATTTTCCATGAGCAGTTGAGCACTCCCCACATTATTCCAAATGTGCCCTTTATTTAAATTTGGAAAATAATATTGTGAAATACTTTTTTTATTATTATTATTTAAAAAAAAAACAGCACCAACGCAGGTTGGTTCTAGTGGTTCGGCACTCCTTCCCCTTAAGTAAGGTCTCGAGTTCGAGTTTTGTGAATGGAGAAAACCTACGCTGTGAGAGCTTTACCCCTTAATGGGCCGACCCGGCTCGACCTGGATTAGTTAGGGCCAGTGGGTTTCTGGATACCGGTGCTTAAAGCAAAAAAAAAAAAAAAAAAAACAAAAAAAAAGCACAGCAACTCCACCTAAATTTGGGAGGAGGCTGTGGCCTACTTCTTGAGGCTGTGGCCTACTTCTCAACTCCATCTTTTGTCCATCTAGAATGGGGGAGGCAACAATGGTGGCCGTCAAGAAATCCAAGAAGACTCATGAGAGCATCAACAACATGTTGGCCCTTGTGATTAGGGATGGCCATTTATCTTCGGGGACCCAAATCCCCACTCCCCCATCCCCATTTGGGGAAGAATTTTAGGGAAAATAAGGAAATGGGGTGGGGATAAGGATGATTTTTATCCCCAAATTGAATTGGGGATGATGATGAGGGATCCTATATCTATCCCCATTTCCCCAATGATTATCCCTACTTGTGATTAAGTACACAAGGGCCAACGACTGCCCTCCTTTTCCTAAGTCTGTGATAGTGTATTATGTAATGTTGGCAAAGGTTGGAGTTCACCACTACAATCGAAATAATGTGGATTTGGGGGCTGCTTATGGAAACTATTTCATGGTTTGCTTAGTATTATTGATGCTGGTGACCACCGATGAGTAAGCCCTGAATTACTTCGGTTCTCCCACTTTTCGATCTGAATTTTGATTTTTCTTTATTATTTTATTTTGTCTTTAATTTTTTAGTTAGTACAATTTGAAAAAAAAAAAGTCTTAAATAAAGATAATATCTTTTGAATAAATGTTAATAGTTATGGAAGGGTAATATTGGAATTCTGAAAATATATATTTGGGGTGTAGATACAGTTTTAAAGGGGTGCAAATATCGCCACTCCTTAAATAAACTATTTTTTTTTTCTCAAAATCTATAGCCTACTCCAGCAAGGGCTAAATCCGTCCCTTCAGCAATTGATGTTCATTGGATTGAAATCGAATGGGTTAAAATTTAAATATCCGATTTTTAATGAATAAAATATAAGAAAATTGGAAAAATTGACGGAGTTCTATACTTCTGTATTTCTGTCATAACGATCCAATAACTCATAGATGTAGTATGTACGGTAGAAAAATCCTAAAATACATGATCCATTGAAAGTCTAAATTCTAGTGAATGGGTGAGTTTCAGAGTTTCTGACAACTTGAATATTGATTACTGAAATAGCTTGTGTGTATTCTGCTTCAGGCGTGAAGAGTTTGCCAAGCCTAATTTGGCCCATATTTTATTGGGTTGGGTTTATTTGCACATTCAACCATAGGCCTACCCTCTGTGTAAATATTTTCAAAATTCATGAAAAATCTCTCTTGAAATTTTTCTTGAAAATTACTTCAGGCGTGAAGATTTAAGGTAGGTTTTGAACTGTGAGCTGTTGTGAATTGTTCTAATTGGACTACATTGGATTGTACCGACTTAACAATTCAATATCAATCGATTTGTGGACGGATTCCAAACAAAAGCTTTATCATAAGGCCAGTTTTGTAGACTTTTTAAGCTCAATTATTCAGCTACCATTAATTTTTGGTTCTTTGTTTCTTCGATTGATCTTATCAAACTCGCACATCACTTTTTAGCATAGGTGTTAGTGCATCTCCATACCACATTAGTGGTGAGGTGTTCAAGTCTCATTATTCGCATTTTACAAGCATGTATAAAGAGTTTTCACCTTGATTTATGGGAGTAGGTATCTCCTATTATGAGAGTAGATATTCGGGCCACAGTTCTATTGTAATACTTAAGACCTGTTTAAGGGTATTCAAGACTTGTTTTGGCTATAAATGATTTTTGAAAATTGAATTTGGTTATAAATGCAATATATATTTAAAAAAAAAAAACGATTATCAATTTAGTCCCTAACTCTTAGTGAAATATCAACTTTTTAAATGAGTATGCTTTTTTTAGGACCTATGGTCCCTTACTTTTCAAAAATGTATAAAATAGGTTCATTTGTTAGTCCATCGTTAGTCCAACTTAACGGTTTCAGGGGTATTTTTGTCTTTGAACCAAGATAATGCCAAATGTCAACAAAACAAAAATAGAATATAAAAAATCGATATTTTATTTCTAATTATTTATTAATTTTGAATTAAAAAGAAATAAATAAATATAAAAATTGATCCACCCTACCTGTCAACAAAAAAATATTTGAAAAAAAATTAAATATTTACATTTAGGGATAATTACTCCGGTGGGCATCGAATTGATGACACACTATCAAAATGACCATTGAATTGGAAAGTTATTCCAAAATGGCAATTTTTGGCGAACTTTGTAACACTAATGGCCATTTCATCTAATTCCATCCAATTCTATCTAATGAGTGGCATTTTAGTAAATAAGGGGATGACAATAATTTATTTTAGATCTTTTTTTTTGGAAATCAATTTTTTCTTTTGTTTTTTGAAACGAATAATTATATTTAGTGGGTATATATGTATAGCATATCTCAAATATATATGTGTGTGTGTGTGTGTGTGTGTATTTCTTTTTCAAGAAGATTAAGGCTACAAAATCTAAAAAACAAAGAAGAGACATGTGTATTGATCTAAACCATTTCTTTTGTTTTTTGAAAAGAATAATTATATTTACTATGTGTAAATATATATATATATATATATATATATATATATATATATATATATTTACACACAGTAAATATAATTATTTTTGAATATATATATTTACACACAGTAAATATAATTATTCTTTTCAAAAAAAGAAAAAATTGATTTCCAAAAAACATCTAAAATAAATTAATGTCATCCACTTATTTACCAAAATGTCACTCATTGAAAAAATTGATTTCTAAAAAACATCTAAAATAAATTAATGGCTTCCCCTTATTTATCAAAATACCACTCATTGGATGGAATTGGATGGAATTAGATGAAATTGGATGGAATAGCCATTTTGGAACAACTTTCTAATCCAGTGGCCATTTTGATAGTTTGTCATCAATTCGATGGCCACTGGGGTAATTATCTCTTACATTTACAATTAGAAATTAAAAAAAAATTAAGGAAAAAAAAGAGAATATAATGGAAGGAGATCCAGTCTGGAGATTGGATCTCCAACATTCCAGACCATTGCCTTCCATCTCCATCATTCCAGACCACTGCCGTCCATCTCTTCTCCCGCTGTTCATCTCCATCGCCATCTCTCCTTGTTGCCTCAAACACCATCACCATTATTATTTGGGAGTAGATATCTCACATTATGAAAGTAGATATTTGGCCACAGTTTTATTATAATACTTTAAAAAAAAAATTCTTATCAAACCAAAGTCTATTTTTTGGCATTCATTGACTCGAAAGTCAAGTCAACCCAAAGCAAATGCCCCAATAAGGCCCGTGTGGAAAAACAAATGGAAGATGTGTCCCTAAATGCCTGAATACGACAAACCAAATTGATCGGTTGACTGACTTTGTGAAATTTTTATTTTAAAGGATAAAAGTATTATATATTGGCAGCATCAAGAGGAACGAACTGCTTTCTAAGTTGCACTTGAGGTCTTCTCTCCACGAATACGGCATGATGTAGGAGATTAATGGATATTGCAGGGAAAAAAAAAAAAAAAACGGGGAAGCTTGCAATTGTGGAACTTCGATGTATCTCTCCCAACCGATAGTCTTTCCATAACAAATTGACAATGGCAACATAAATGCTCGAAGGTGACTTGACTTACAAAGCTTGGAGATACCTTCAATGCCTTTAAAACCGTAGATTTTAAGAAATTATTGATAACAATTCTTTATTTTTGAAATGCTAGTTGAAAAATCACAAACTAGCAGAGAACAAGAATGAAGAAAAAATTATTATTATTATTTTTTTGAAATAGAAAATAAAATGATTTTTACTAATCAAAAGAATTCGATAATTTTCTTGAAAGAAAGTACTAATAATTTTACTAACCGAAGCCTACCGAAGATCCTCAAAAAGTACTTTTAATTTAGAACTCTATAACTTAAAGATGGGCTTTTCATCGTAGTCAAACTGCATATATTAGATTTTTTTTTTTCACAGTATCTGTTTAAAGACTAGGTATTTTTTTTTTTTTTTTTTTTTGAATATTTTGTCATTGGTAGGCTCGTTCATCTACCAACTGAGCTACGCTCCTATTGGAAACTGTATCGTTGCTCATACTATATCGTTGAAACCTCATCAAATCAGAAGCCACAAAATATAGTAGATTTGGTAAAACTATTTATTTAGAATATTATTGAATCTTAATAATTTTAGTAGGAATTTCATTTTTCAATGTTAGTTAATAAGTTGACTTTCTTTAAGGAAAGTATTTGAGAATATGTTGAAATAGTTAAAAAAGAACAAGAAATTCTTATCAAACCCAAGTCTATGTCTTGGCATTCAATCAACCCAAAGCAAATGGCCCCAGTAAGGCCCGTGTTGTGTGGAAAAACAACACGGGTGTGGAAAAACAAATGGAAGATGTTTCCCAAAATGCCTGAATACGACATACCACATTGATCAGTTGACGGACTTTCTGAAATTTTTATTTTGAAGGAGAAAAGTATTGTATATTGGCAGCATCAAGAGGAACGAACTGCTTTCTAAATGGCACTTGAGGTCTTCTCTACATGAATACGGCATGATGTAGGGGATGATTGGATATTGCAGGAAGAAAAACGAGGAAACTTGCAATTGTGGAACTTCCATGTATCTCTCCCAACCGATAGTCTTTCCATGACAAATTGACAATGGCACCATAAATGCTCGAAGGTGACTTGACTTACAAAGCTTGAAGAGACCTTCAAAGCCTTTAAAACCGTAGATTTTAAGAAATTATTGATAGCAATTCTTTATTTTCAAAATACTAGTTGAAAAATCACAAACTAGCAGAGAACAAGAATGAAGAAAAAATAATAATAATAATTTTTTTGAATTATTATTTTTTCGAATAGAAAATAAAATGATTTTTACTAATCAAAAGAATTCGATAATTACACCAGAAAGAAAGTACTAATAATTTTACTAACCGAAGCCCACCAAAGCTCCTCAAAAAGTACTATTAATTTTTAGAACTCTATAAATTAAAGATGGACTTCTCATCGTAGTCCAACTGCATACATTATATATTTTTTTTGACAGTATCAATTTATAGACCAGGTATTTTTTTTTTGAAGCTTTTGTCATTGATAGTGATGCAGCAGCTGCTAAGGCAATGGAATACATGGAGCGGGTGGCGAATTCGTATTTGGGTCGCGTGGACCAACCCAATCTGGGCTGAACTTTGTGGACCTCTACAGAGGGTATATGGGGTCGGATCGTCTATTATAATATGTTTCCAGAAAGCTCAAGACGAGCCCTACAGATGTTATGAAGACTCCGTCCCCCGTAACAGATCACAACAGGCCCAAATTTGGCCATCTATCTTGTTGCGCGAAGACTTGAGCTGGACGTTCCGGGCTGAACTTCGTGGACCTCTACAAAGGGAATATGGGGTCAGGTCGTCAATTATAATATGTTTCCGGAAAACCCAAGATGAGCCCTACAGATGTTATGAAGACTCTATCCTCCGTAACAGATCACAACATGCCCAAATTCGGCCATCTATCTTGTTGCGCGAAGACTTGAGCTGGACGTTGTTGAGTCCTTGTTAGTTTCATTGTTAGTTTCTTTTTAAGTTTAGGATTGAGTCTTGGAGTCTTTTTAGAATTATGTTATTTGATAAGTCTGAATCCATTAGGATTCAAGGTTTTAAGCTTTTAGGATTAGTTTTGAAGAGTCTGAATCCATTTAGGATTCAAGGTTTTGAGCTTTTAGGTTTAGTTTGTTTTCCTATTTAAATTCATTGCAATCAGTTGTTTGTATTTTAGCTTTTGATTAATAAAATTCAGAGAATGTTTCTCAACTATCCATTTACAACATCCTTCGTGCGTGAAGTCGATTATCATATTTGAAGCCTGATATTCTGGCATCCGTGTGTGGATCAACAGAGTATTGGTAGGTTTCTTTTCAAATTAGTCTTGCGAGTTTTTCTCATTATAACTTCCGTTACATCAGATTGGTATCAAAGCCGTGTTAATTTGGCGACGACATTGACATGCCGCAGAAGAGACGTCAACCAAAATGGATCCCTGTAGATGAAGCCAACGAACGTGACCTCTTGGCACAATTGGAGCAGTAGGTTGTGCACTTGCAGAGCAAGTTGCTACGTTATGGGTCAACTAAAACCCATTCCGGGGTCTAAACCCTAAATCGGGTGGTTACAGTGAGTCTGAAGAAAGTGATGAGGAGGAATCCGATCCTTCGTTGTTCTATGATGAAATATATGTACCAGAGGAAGCTTTTGATGATCTTGATCTACCATCGGTCTTTGATGAAGAGATATTTGGCAAGGAGTCTATGAGTGCTAATTTTGATCTACCACCGGTCTTTGTTGAAGAGATATTGAAAAAGAGTCTGTGAGTAATTTGGTATTTATGGATTGGATTATTTTTGTGAATCACACATTTCTCACCATAAAGATTCATCAGTTTATCTTTTGTTGTCAAAAGTGATGATTAATGAATTTGTTTCATTCCTTTAGAGCAATTAGATGGACATCATGACAAGAATCGAAGGATTAAGAGTTCGTCGTATACGATCTCGGCTGTTAGCATAATTTTTTTTTTTTATGCAGGTTTCTGGGATGAAGGCAGTCAAATTCGAGGACAAATTTTCTCCAACTTGAAGAGAATGATGCAGCAGCAGCTAAGGCAATTGAATACATGGAGCGGGTGGCGAATTCGTATTTGGGTCGCGTGGACCAACCAAATTCGGGCTAAACTTCGTGGACCTCTATAGTGGGCATATGGGGTCGGATTGTCTATTATAATATGTTTCCAGAAAGCCCAAGACGATCCCTACAGATATTATGAAGACTCCGTCCTCCGTAACAGATCACAATAGGCCCAAATTTTGCCATCTATCTTGTTGCGCGAAAACTTGAGCTGGACGTTCCGGGCTGAACTTCGTGGACCTCTATAGAGGGCATATGGGGTCGGATCGTCTATTATAATATATTTCCAGAAAGCCCAAGATGAGCCCTATAGATGTTATGAAGACTTTGTCCTCTGTAACAGATCACAACATACCCAAATTCAACCATCTATCTTGTTGCGCGAAGACTTGAGCTGGACATTCCGGGCTGAACTTCGTGGACCTCTATAGAGGGCATATGGGGTCGGATCATCTATTATAATATGTTTCCGAAAATCCCAAGACGAGCCCTACAGATGTTATGAAGACTCCATTCTCCATAACAGATCACAACAGGCCCAAATTCGGCCATCTATCTTGTTTCGCGAAGACTTGAGCTGGACGTATAAGAATATAAATAGGCAACAACTAACCTTAACAATTGAAAGCTCTAAATCCTAAACAAACTTAGAAACAACTAAACTTATTTTTATCAAAACTAATCCTAAAAGCTTAAAACCTTGAATCCTAAATTGACTCTAAATTCTCAAATAACATAATTCTAAAAAGACTCCAAGATTCAATCCTAAGTTAACAATAACTCAATAACATCCGGCTCAAGTCTCTATTATAATATGTTTTCGGAAAGCCCAAGACGAGCCTTACAGATGTTATGTAGACTCCGTCCTACATAACAGATCACAACATGCCCAATTCAAATTCGCCATCATATATGCTCGTCCATCTACCTGTTGAGTTACGCTCCTGTTGGCAACTGTATTGTTGTCCAATGTCCATACTATATCGTTGAAACCTCATCAAATAAGAAGTCACAAAATATGGTAGATCCGGTAAACCTACTGGTTTTTTTATAGAATATTATTGAATCTTAATAATTTTAGTAGGAATTTCATTTTTCAATGTTAGTTAATAAGTTAACTTTCTTTAAGGAAAGTATTTTGAGAATATGTTGAAATACTTAAAAAAGAAGAAGAAATTCATATCAAACCCTAGTCTATGTCTTGTCATTCAATCAACCCAAAGCAAATGGCCCCAGTAAGGCTCGTGTTGTGAGGAAAAAACAACACGGGTGTGGAAAAACAAATGAAAGATGTGTCCCTAAATGCCTGAATATGACATACCACATTCATCAGTCGATTGATTTTGTGAAATTTTTATTTTAAAGGAGAAAAGTATTGTGTATTGGCAGCATCAAGAGGAACGAACTGCTTTCTAAATGGCACTTGAGGTCTTTCTCTACACGAATACGGCATGATGTAGGGGATGATTGGATATTGCAGGAAGAAAAACGAGGAAACTTGCAATTGTGAAACTTCCATGTATCTCTCCCAACCGATAGTCTTTCCATGACAAATTGACAACGAGGAAGCCATTTTTATTTTGTAAGAATTTCGACATATGAAATCCATGTCTCATACCAAAAACCATATTATATCACAATGACTGTCTTTTTTAAACTAACTTTTAAAGCAATCAAAACATTTTATATTAATGTGGTAGTGCTACTTCAATAGTATTGTGGCATGATCAGCAACATTTTTGTGTGATAATTTATTAATCTAACAAGCCTTTTTTTTCTTTCCTTTTTTTTTTTAGGTTATTAGAGCTCTTTTTGAACTTTTAATAACTATAGAGCAACCTCAAAATTATTACTCATAATTACAAAAGTTAGGCTAAACACAGAGCTTAAACCACAACACTTAGAGTACATTTGAGAGAGCTTCTCAAGTAGATCTTTTTACAGTATATTTTTTAAATGAAAGTCGTTGGTCGTTTGGTTGTCAATTAAAATATAGCATTTTTAATGATATAATTACCAAAATATTCTAGTAAATATTAAATTATAGGGTTATATTGGAGATTTTAGTGTTGTTAAAAAAAACTCCAAAAGATCTACTTGGAAAAGCTTTAAATTTGGGTTTCTCCAAGTAGACGTAAAAATGCAAAACAGCTTTTTTAATAATCTAAAAGCTCTACTGAGTGACAACCAAATGATACAAAAAAATTTGAAAAGCTCTTCCAAACGGACACTTAGCATTATCAGCATAGTCTAATTGCATCAAACCTCTGTATTTCATCAAACTCACAACACACTAGAATTGCATCAAACCCCTGAATGATTTCGACAGCTTCATTTGATAGAAAACAGACAAAAAAGTTTTATTTTCTTTTGTGTTAAAAAAAATCAGAACCCAACATAATTCCCTCTAAAACAAGAAATTACATACTGGGGATTCAAAGTTAGAGAAGAAGAAAGAGATTTATTGTGATTTTAAGGGAGAGAGATTTAGGTGATCAAATCTTTTAAGTAAAAAAAAATTGGAACACACAACACAACAATTGGGAACGAAAGCAGAAGCATTTCAGCTTTAGGATTTTTTTTTTTTTTAATGAAATCAGACCAAAATATTCTTGAGGAGAAGAGAGAATTTGTGCGGGATTCCAAGTTAGAGGTGAAGAAATAGAGATTTATTTCACGCGATAGTCGGAATGGGAAGAAGACGAAAGAAAAAAAAAACGATAAATACAAGTTTGATAATTTAGGGTTTGGACAACCAAACGGATTAGTTTTAGATTTATTTAGAGGGAGAAACTAAAACAGCAAATCTTGGCCACACATTGTTTTTAAAAGCCAAGTGTCAATATATAGATCCTTAAAAGGACAGTATAGTTCAGCACTATTGCGGTTAAGTGGAGGATCCTTATCCTATTAGCCTATCAGTAGATGGATGAGTTTAAAACTTGGGCAAATGACTCCCAACTCCAAGTCAGCTGTAAATACCTGGTCTAGTTATATGGATAGATTGATACTGTCAAAAAAAAAAAAAAAATATATATATATTAATACTTTAAACTTTTTTTTTTATTTTTTATCCTTTTGTTACTATTTTAATTTTTTTTAAAGAGGGCTAAAGCGGTTCTGTCCCTGCGTGTCGGTATGCTCAATGAGTGCCAGCTCTTTATCACCGAACTACATCGGTCGGTTGTGTCTAAATTTTAGTTTTAATTCTGAAAGTATATGCCTTATTTAGTTTTTTTTTTTTTTTTTTTTTTTTTTGAAAGTAAGAGAACAATTACACAGAAGGAAAAACAGGGGGAGGATCGAAATCCAGCCACAAACACTCCTGACCGGAGGAGAAAGCTTGAGAGGCAAGGTTTAGTGCCAAGGAATTCCCTTTAGGAAGGGTGGCTTGACACTTACAAATACCAGCCTCAAACAACAACGATTTAACATCATGGATTGGTAGATTCTAAAAATTTGATATGAATTGGTAGGATGAGTAGGGTTTACAAAAGTAGATAGGATGAGTCACTAATCTAATCATTAGACATATTACCTGGGTCCTATATATTATATTTTAGATTTAACTTTTAAATAAAATTTCTTAAGAACTTAAGACAAGCATTTTCGAGGGAATTAAAAATTATTAGCATTCGATCCGTTGCTTCTAATAATCAGAAGGCTTAATCGAATTGACATGCAAACAAAAAAATTACAAGTATTTCGTTGCTTCTAATTACATGAACTTCTCAAGTGATCTGTTGAGCATGAACTCATAAATGATAGCACGGCGAGTTCCTTCTGAGCAGAATTCCAACAGGTGAACAATGTTAAAATGGTGTATTCTACCTATAATAGCCACTTCATTGATGAAATCTTCTGAGTTCCTTCATTGAATGTTCCAAAATCTTGACAGCAACAGGAATTCCATTGGACAGTTTTCCTTTATAGACACTTCCATAACCTCCTTGACCGAGTTTGTGCTTAAATTTACAGGTTATTCTCTTATAATATAGCTGTAAGAATATCTTGTTGGATTCAGAGTCTTGTAGTCTTCTAGGAACTTCTCTACTTTTAGAGTCTTGATTTGTAAATAACAAGTATCACCAAAGTAAAGAATATTTAGCCTACGATACTTGTGCCAATGATTACTGTGGAGTATGATAATGAGAATCATGTTCAACTGCCAATACAACTGCAACTGAGGTAAAAAAGTGTTTGTTCAATGCTTAATTTGGTGGAACAATAAGATAAGAAAATCTATAGTGCATTAATTAAATGTAGGGGGAATTACAGTGTAATCCTTATCTTTTAAGGAAACGTCATTTTTTTACCCGACTTACGTGTATTAAGGTCTTTAGTCTTCATCTTTTTGGAAATGCATCAAAAAGGTCCCTCCATCGGTCAATGGTTAGTCAAAGTTAACTGGTCCAGAGGTAAAACGGTACTTTTAGTAATGGAAGTGTCAAAAAGACGATTTTACCCCTTAGGATGCGAAAAGACTAAAATGCCCTAACCAGCTGAGTTACTCCAACTCATTGTTGGAGGTTTGTTGATTTAAATGTATATATAGTTATATAATTTGTTTAAAATAATTTAAATATGCTTATATAATTTAAAATAAACTCATATATATAATTTGAAATAAACTCATATTTAATAATAATATATCAAAATAGATTTATGAAAAAGAAAAATAAAAAAAGAAAACAAAAGGAAAAAAAAAAATTCAAAAAAAAAGGAATTTTTTTTTTCTTTTTTTTCCCTTTTCAATTTATGAGTTTTGATTTTCTGGGGTTTTTTTTTTTAATTTATCAAATTGAAATAAGAAAACAAAAGGAAACCCAAAAAATCAAAGGGCATTGGGTGATCTCCTACCTCTGGATTGCCTACCAAATGCAATTGGGGACATAGGAACGACTAGGCCTTTCCTGATAGTAGTCTGCCTCTATATTAGAGCATCCACAATGATGGTACTATTCAAGACCCACTTTGGATCCACTTTTAGTTCCACAATGGTGAAAATTAAGACCCAAAATATGAGACCCAAATGTGGGGCCCACCCAAGTAGACCCAAATTGGGTTCCACATTTGGAACTCAATTTGGGTCTTGCCCAATGATTGGGTTGGGTTCCCAACACTTCCCAATCATTGGGTTGGGCCCCTAAATATATATATATATATATATTTATTTATTTATATAATTTAAATTAAAATATATAACTATTAATTTTAATAATTATATATAATGAAAAAATATAAATAAATTTAATATATATATATATATATTTCAATTATTTAAATTTAAATATATTATTATTAACTTCAATAATTATATATATAATGAAAAAAATATAAATAAATTTAATTTCAATTATAAAATTTTAGTTCAATGAAATTAAAATAATTTAAATGAAAACATTAATTTTTTGAAGGTTTGGAATCGGAACCAAACCTTTAAAATCGGAATTGAAACCGAACCTTCAAAACCGGAACCAAAACCAGAACCAAAACCGGTTTTGAAGGTTCGGTTTCAAAACCGGTCTGGAACTGAAACCGAAACCGAACAGTCAAAACATCCAGAACCGAACTGAACCGAACCGAACCGAACCGGAACCGAGGAGCCGGAATCTCTCCGAGGGAGGTTCCGATTTCAGTTTCGGTTTCGGTTTCGGTTTCGAAACCGCCACTTTCGAAACGGAGCACGAACCGGAACCGGAACCGTGTCTAATCGTAGACAATATTTTGTTTTAATTATTTATTTTTATTGTTAATGAAAAAATATAAATATATTTAATATATATATATTTCAATTAATTAAATTTAAATATATTATTGATAGTGTTGATGAAAAGACCTTGCAGAGAGGGAAAAGACCTTGCAGAGAGGGAAAAACAACGAATAGTAGATGAAAAAATTTTTGAATCTAAAATTATGTTTTGCGATCCAAACTCGTTGCCCTCACCTGAAGCAAGAATTTGGCTAATACAGCAACAAAGAGATATAATTAGAAAAAATGGTGGTGGTGGTTGTAGTGATAGTCGATCGTAAACACTATTTTGTTTTAAATATTTATTTTTGTTGATGTAATTCGGTTGTGCTAATTTTAAATGAATAAATTGTTTTATTTTAAATTAATTATAATTTGTTAAATAATTATTGATAGTGTTGATATTTTAAATAAATTATATAATTTGAATAAAAACATTAATTTTTTGAAGGTCTAAAACCGAAACCGAACCAATGAAACCGAAACCGAAACCGAAACCGAACCATCGAAACCGAAATTGAAACCGAAACCGAAACCGAAACCGAAACCGAAATCGAAACCGAACCATCGAAACCGAAGCCGAAGCCGAAGCCGAAGCTGAAACCGAAATCGAAATCGAAACCGAAACCGAAATCGAAACCGAAGCCGAAGCCGGAATCGAAACCGGAATCGAAATCGAAATCGGAATCGGAATCAAAATCCAAATGGGAACCGGAACCGGAACCGAAACCGGAACCGAAATCGAAATCGAAACCGAAACCGAAACCATCGGAACCGAAACCGGACCGGAACCCAACCGAACTGAAACCGGTGCCATGTCTAATCTTATACAATATTTTGTTTTAAATATTTATTTTTATTGTTGATGTAATTCGGTTGTGAAAAAATTATTTTAAATTAATCATAATTTGTTAAATAATTATTGAATATATATATATATATATATATATATATATATATAGATATATATAATTAGATTCTTCATCCTTTAAAACAGTAGCATCATCCCATATCAGCCCACATTCAGTAAAACAAGACAAAATTGTTGAAAAGCAAAAGACTTATGCTCCATCCACATCATCCTTCCCTAGAGTCAACAACCCGACTTATCATTATCATGAAAAACCCTATTTTGACAAATTTTTTGTAGTAGAAACCCCACTACTACTCGAGACTTATTTCAAGGAACCTAAAAAACTGGCGGATGCAATCATTGATCCACTGTTTTGTAGGATTCCTGAGGACATATTAAAAAGACATATTTTTTATGAATTCATCCTTGTGGATACAGATTCAATCTATATTTCGGATGTTTTTGACAAAATTGACACAAAGAAATTGATTTTTAGAAAAATAAAGTTTTGCAAAATCATTACTTTAGAACAATGGGGTAATGACCCAAATAAGAAAAGAAGTTTATATATATATATATATATATATATATATATATATATTTTAAAGAAGAGTAATGATTGTTTGGAAAAAAGTTAAAAAAGTGGATCCACTTTTAGTTTTTCAATTGAACACCATTGTGGGAAAATGAGACCCAAATAAATGAGACCCAAATGAGAAGACCCATTTTTTACTATTCAAGAGCCATTTTTGGTGATGTGGCAATAAATGGGTCTTGAATAGTGCCACCACCATTGTGGATGCTCTTAGTAAGTAGTTTCCCGCTTTCCAGAAGAATTCGCTATTGTTCCTAAAGGCAAGAGTAGGGTCCAGCTCTGTTCCCTACTAATTGCGCAGTAAGAAAAGCTGATGCCCTTCCCCCTTATAAGGTTACTCTTTTCCCTCGGTGAGTAGCTTTCTGTCCTTGCTTGTCTGGTACTTTAATAATGGGTCTTTCGCTCTCTCTTTCGTTTCTATCATCCGAATCCCCAGCTCCATCTCTATTTGTTTCTCTCGCCTTCGGTACGGACGAGCGGAGCAAAGGAAGCGAGTATGCTGCTAAGCGGCATTAGAACCATCGATAGGGTATAGACAAGAGAAGAGAATAGCTTCGATACAACTTGCCAGTCAATGGAAATCTATTCCATGAACCCAAGTCCTGGCCCAAGCTTTCTACTCTGAATTGAATGCCTCCGCTCTACATCTATCTATTCTCTAGGACCCAAACTCAAAGGGACATAAAGGAAATCGTGTAATTTTTTTTCTTTCTTCTTTTTTTTTTTTGAATTTTTTCCCTTTTCAAAAAATATTTTATTTCTATTTGATAAAAAACCTAGAAAATCAAATCCCATAAATTGAAAAGGGAAAAAAGTTCAAAAAAGAAAAAGAAAGAAAGAAAGAAAAAATCTCCTTCTTCTTTTTTTTTTTTTTTTTTTTTTTTTTTTTTTCCTTTTGTTTTCTTATTTTCTTTTTTCATAAATCTGTTTTGATATATTATTATTAAGTATAAGTTTATTTCAAATTATATAAACTTTTCTTTTGCTTTTAATGCTTTTGAATGTTTGTCCAACATTTAATTGATTTGATGCTAGATTTTGATAGGAATGTGGAATTTTGATTATTGTTTCTTGTAATAGATACCATAATTTACATGACTTGACATGAATGTATGAGCGTGAATTGTGTGGTTTCGTGAAGGTTTTCCAAAGAACTTAATGGGTTCTTATTATCTTAATTCCATTGCTAGGAATAGAGTGGGTTGGTAATTAATTAGGAATACTTTCGATATTGCTAGGAATGGAGTATTGAATAAGTTAGGGAAAATCGACTGTCAACATGCAAAATAATTAGGATTAACATGCTAAAGGTATTGAGTGTAATTGGCTATGGTGGAATCAAAAGCTCTGGTACTTCAATCTATTGAATTTCTCTACAAGTCTGAAACATTCGATTGTTTTGATAAAGTTTTGGGTTAATTATAATCGGTAGTTAATAAATTAATCACTCCTCGGGGAAACGATACTCTACTTACTTCTTAACTCTGTCTAATTCGTACACTTGCGAAATCTACCAACAGTTACTTAAAAATACAAGCATATTAAAGGTACAAGCTTTTATGTTTACAAGTTTTATTTGGTCCTTGATTTTGCTAAATCTTCTTCAAACTTCCCATAACAGCTATGAACATTCTGATATAGGGTTGCTTATAGTATAAATTATGCAAAATGAAGAATTTTAAATTTAAAGAATAAAGCACAGAAAATTGTTAAATGATGCCATCTTTGATCTTACAATTAATGCTAGAACACAACTTAAAGAATAAAAAATCATTCATGTTTCAAAACCAGTTGATTTGTGATAACTCTTATTTATACACGTTGTATAGCCCCTTACTTTCATCTTTTATGCTTGTTTTCTAGGTAAAACCGGGTATTTAACGTTTTAAATAAGTGTTTCAGGTAATTTTTCATCACAGGGGCTAAAGTGCAAAAATAGAGAAATTTTGGGGCAAAAGTGCAATTTCAAGAAGTTGGTTCTGCGCCCTTGTTTTGCGATTAGCGGCCGCAGAACAGGGTGCATAAAGGGACCAGAACATCACATTTTTGCAATTCTGCGGCCTAGGGCTCATAATAGGGCTCAAAACCAAGGCAGAATTTCGATGAAAGTCTCATGCAGAACACTCAACTTGCAGGGACCATATCTCTCTCCTCTGATCGAACTGGGTTTCGTGCTACATATAGTTGGAAAGCTCCAGAAGTCTTCTTTCCAACGGTTCTTCAAGAACATGATTCCGATGTTTGTGTAGAAAGTTATGTCCATTTCCGTAACAGTGCGCGTTGCTGGAAACCCATCCGTGAAATGCCCAATTTTCAGCCACTTAAGGGCATTTTCGTCCTTTCCCCCATTTCTGCCCTAATATCCTAAACACTATAAATATCCCCATTTTCTTTCCTCTCATCAGTTTTGGACAGAACCCCTAACCCCCCTCTCTCTCTCTTCCGCCCCACTCTCTCCTTCTTCCATTTTCTTCACCTTCTTCACTTTCTCACTAAATAAGGAGAGGATCCAAGCTCCCATGGAGGTTTTTTCCTCCATGGGAGGCTACCATACATCACCATCACCACGTTTTTCACTTCCTCTACCACAATTGAGAGTAGATTGCAAGGAGATAGGAGGGGTTTTTGACCAATTTCGAGCCAAGCATGGAAAGGAGCTCTTGGAGGAATCTCTTCAAGGGTTGTATCTCCTTTTACTCATTCTCTTTGTATTTCTTATTTTCTTAATTGTGTAACCACCAATTTGGGGATTTTGTAAACCTTCACATGTGTAATATATGTATGTTTGTTCTTAAATTTGGTTGGGTTTTGTTTCACTCTTTGTTAATTTCATGTTTTAAGCTTTAATTGCAATATCCATGTGTATAGAGGTCCGAAATTGATATGTGTCCATGATTGGGATTAGGAGTAGAGTAATTTAATGTAGGAGTAGTGTAATTTAACTTCCCATGATTGTTGATAGATTGATGGAAGACCAAAATGCCATGTTTAGAGTAATTGGAGTGTTAGAGATTTAGCTCCAAAGAGTGGGAAAGGTTTCAGTTCAGGCATTTAGTTGTTAAATTGGCCTGGGTTCCAATTCTTGTGCTTAATGGGTCTTGTTATCAAGGCACAATTGCTCATCTTTGGCCGGATTGGGTAATAAATTGATTTAGGGAAAATTCCCAAATCAAGAGAATGAACCATTAACCCATATTGAATGGTCTTAATGAATAACAATCAACTTATTGCACATTATTGTTTGGTAAACTTGTTTTCCATTTTTAGCCATCCTAGGGAGATTGATAAAACCGAATCCGTATCTAGAGTTAAGACAAACTGAATTCCTCTTGTGCTTGTGTAGTTATATGTTATTTCATTGCTTAATGCTTTCACTCGGTTAGCCACCTTGTGGATGATATTTAGGCTATGTGTTATATATTGCGTGGTTCACATTAACATGTCCAGCGTGATATCCTCTACATTTGACCAGACAGTGAGAGATACACTAGGCTGGCGTGTAGAGCTCGTGTGTGTGTCCCACAGTCCTTAATGAATCCAAGCATTTATGCATGGATGTAATCTCTAAGACATCGAGAGAGATTAGAGATTAATTAAGGGGACACGAGCATATAACATACGTGTTGTATGGGTATCTCGTATTCTTAATGCTTTCACTTGGTTGCCATCCCGTATTTGGTTAGCCATTGTGAATGAATTATTGGCTGTAGTATGGCCCACGCGGTTGCGCATTACATGCCCAACGAAATAACCACTGTATATGACCAGACAGTGAGAGATACACTAGGCTGGCATACAGGGCTCTTGTGTGTGTGCCACGGCACTTAATGAATCCATGCATTGTGTGGATGTGATTTCTAAGACTCGAGAGATATTAGAGATCAATTAAGGGGACACGAGCCTATGATATACTTGCACATTGAGGGACTAAGTGAGTCTAGCGCTTAATTAGGAGGATTGTTACGGTTGAGTCGTTTTCCTAGTGTACACCACATTTCCTGCATCTCTCTATTCCATTCTATCCATGTATATATTATGTTAGTTAGTTTATTTATTTATATTATTATTTACTTTTCCACAAACGCAACACACGAGTTCTCTCGGAGTGTTGTAATAATAGCTAGAACCGGTGACAGTTGGCGAATCCCACCTCCCTGCGGAACGATACCCTCACTTGCCGCTGTGCTAGTCCCTGTGACTCGCGTGCTAGCGAGGTCGAACTTAAATGTTCATCTTTTGACCGACATCGCAACGACGTGTCGTCAATTTGCACATGGAATATTGAATCACAACACCAATTTGAAGCTGAGGACATTATTTTGATGCAGCAACAACATAAATGAACTCGAAAACAACATAAGAAATTATGCTCTAATAATTGTTATTCTTTAAAAACTAAATACTTTCAAATGATGTTCGATCATGAACAGGAATATGAAGGCACATTACTTCAAAAGCTCTACAAAAAATTTCAATATCAGAAATGATTGCTTTCAATGGAATCAAAGAAACAAACCTAAATATGACTTTCAAGCACTAGAATTTGATTATAACGATAGAAACGTTAGCATTGCTCTTAAGATAGCAAAATAAAACTTTTTTTTCCAAGCGGTTTGTGGTGCAAAATGAGGTCCAACCCTAGTCCATCAAGCCAAGCAAATAGTAATTCATAAAAACTATGATTTATATGTTTTAGCATTGCATATTTTAAAATCTCAAGAAAAACCACAAATAATTCTAAATCGTAAACTCACAATATAGCAAACTAACTTCAAAAATAAAAAAAATAAAAAAATTACTTCTTAAAAGCACATAACAAATTCAACTCAGTGCAAGCTCATCCCCCTTGATGAGAGCAACAATTACCAGGCAAAAACAGAAGAGGAGTATTTTTCATAGAAGAACCACATTCAACAGGACAAAACCACCTGGGAGGCCCTCCATCAGGCTTGCTAATCTCTGTCGCCGCATCAAGTTAATCCTTCACACTGTGAGTTTCATATCCATCCTCCCATAGCGCTTCTAAATCTTTTGAAACAACATCTTTAACCAACTTTCTCTACACGATGACACTATGCTTTAATTTCCCATTACAATCAAGGATCAATTTTTCCCTTTCTCTCTAATTACACAAGCTCCTGCAACTGAGTCAGCTGACAACACTATTGAATCACCACCACCACTTGTACTCAGAGCTCTGACTTTAAAACAAGACTTGTACTCTGAATTTAACAATAAACTACATGATACCCGGAAAGCAGCAAGTGATACCATGGTTTCTACGAGGAATTGAACAACTTAAAACCCTTTTCAAGTACTAGAAACTTGAAAAGGTTGTAAATAAAATGAGCTCATAAGATTATTGTTCCCTATAACAATCACACCCAAATTTATGCTTCTATATATTGAAGCACAACAAACAAAAATCTCATAAAAAATGGAACTGTTTTTTTGAAACAGCTATTTTATTGAAAAGAGCCTATAAAAGCAAAATAAGGGAACCAAACAACACCACCAGTCCAAGATAGGAAAGCAACAAGCCACCAGAACCCCAGACAAAACAACAAAACCCCAACCCCACGCTAAACACTAAAACTCCCACCCAACGGAAAATGAAAGCAAAGACAACCGAACTGAAAACAGCCAAAAAACGAAAGAAGACCAGAGCAAAGCAGAGGATAACCAAAACAAAATCATTGCATCACCAGAAAAACAGAACCCGAACCAAAACCCAGCAGCAGCAAGCAAACCACCACCCCACAGCTGCGACAATACACCAAAACCTCATACGTCACCCCACTCCAGCCTATCCCCACACTGTATAGAACCCAGCAAATTCAATATAAGAACTAAATCTGAAGCAAACCCAGAAAGCAAAATGGAGTCTACTGTATTCCCCACAAGTACATATACTTCCAGACTTGATATTTGCTATGGTAAATAATTATACAAAATGAGTAAATGACCACAATTCATTAGCAGAATCTAAAAATGGGAAACAAATTAATGGGCAAGAAAATTTACCAAAACAAGTTGACAACTTTAAACATACAAATATATAAATTTCTGGTTTCGAAAGATTTTGAGAAATATCAATTTCAAACTTACAAGTGATGGTGGTGGGCCGGTGGCGTTGGCAATGGAACTAGAACTCAGAACTGAGAAGAATGGAAGTGATGGTGGTGGCGGTTGGCGACGGTGGAGGTGGCGATCAGCCGGCGGCGGCGGTCGGAGCAGATATGAAAGCCAAAGAGAGACAAATCGGTGAGAAGAAAAACGTGAGAACTAGAACTGAGAACTGAGAAGAATGGATGGACGTCAACAGATGAAGGAGACAGATATTGTGTTAGAACTTGTAACCGGTTAAACTTGTTTTTTAGTTTTAAGTTTTAAACTTGATCAGTATTTAGTTAAAACTCATATTGATCAGTTTACATTGACATACCCAATGTATACCCATTTGATACAAGGAGTTGCTTGCAATTATTTTCTTAAATATCTATAAAACGTTACCCATTTAAACATCTGAAGAAACAAAAGGCTTGGGAGGTATCTCCAGGGTTTGTAAGTCATCTTCAAGCTTTTGTATCACCATAGTCATGGAAGGCCTATCTGTTGGATTCCACTGAATGCACCACAGTCCCACAATTGCTAGCTTCTTTGCAATTTCCTCATCTCTATCTTCCTCAATTCCTAAACTTATCTCGCTTCCTAGACTCGTTCTGTCATAAATCCACTCAGGAAGATGAACTTGGCTTTGATTTTCAGTTGTAACATGAGTGTTTTTTTTTGCATCCAACCATCTCTAACAACATCATTCCGTAGCTAAAAACATCTGACTTGTAAGAAACCTCTCCAAAGTTCCTGGAGTATAACTCAGGTGCAATATAGCCATCAGTTCCTCTTACAGCTGTCATAGATACTACACTTTTCTCCTTTGAGCATAGCTTGGCCATCCCGAAATCCGGAATTTTTGGCTGAAAATTATGATCAAGTAATATGTTGTGAGGTTTGATGTCAAAATGAAGGATTCTCTGCTTGCATCCTCGATGCAAGTAGTCGATTCCACGAGCAACCCCAATTGAAATCTTTTGCAACTTCTCCCAACTCAAATGCTGATGAGTTGATTTGTTTTTCTCACAGAAGATGAACTTCTCAAGTGATCCATTAAGCATGAACTCATAAATGATAGCCCGCCGAGTGCCTTCTGAGCAGAATCCTAGAAGTCGAACAATGTTAAAATGGTGTATTCTACCTATAGTAGCCACTTCATTGATGAATTCATGTCCATTCCCTTCTGAACCTTCGAAAACCTTCACGGCAACAGGAATTCCATTGGAGAGTTTTCCTTTATATACACTTCCATAGCCTCCTTGGCCCAGTTTGTGCTTAAATTTACTGGTTATTTTCTTAAGATCGCCATAAGTATATCTTGCTGGGTTGAGAATCTTTTAGTCTTCTAAGAACTTCTCTACTTTTAGTTGAGTTTCTTTACCCTTGTCAGGTTTCCTTGATTTGTAGATAACAAGCATGACAAGTGTAAAGAAGATGGTTCCTCCAACACTTGTGCCTATGATTACTAAAATTGGAACTTTAGGACCAAGAGAATCTGCAAATGAATTAACAAAAAGAATATACTAAAAAGTTAATTTGGTTAAATGATTAGATGAAACAAAAAAACAAACCACAATACAAAATATGAAGAAGATCGCTTGATGTCTGCATAAAACTACAGCATTGTGATAAATGAAATTTCAACTGTGTCTTTGTTACATACCTTTTTGTTTAAAGCAGACAGTTGAATTGATTGTAAAGTTGAACCCACAAAAATTCCCATGTTCTTCACAGTCAATGCATCCATCAGGAGATTGCCAATCAACAACAATCCTTCGTGTCCTCAAAATTGCCATGACAGTATTCTGAATCTGATTTGCGTAGCCCATAATCGGAGCTGTCTGCGATGTTCTACAAGTTGAAGGCATCATATCCATGGAGGCCATAGAAGAGACTACATAAACAAAAACTTTATCATCACTCATACAATCAATTGGTCCCACTACTTGCTTTGTATAACTCCAATAATCAAACGGTCTCACTGCTTGATCTCTATCACGGGTAGTTGTATTAATCTTCTCATTGCACTTCACTACCGCGATGTCATTGCCGCCTGATAGGAAAAATTTAGAGTTGGTGAGATTGAGAGAGAGAAGGCTTTGTAATGGGCATGTGGTGTCATTAACATCCATAATGGTAACAGTGCTGTCAACATATGAAATTTCTTGGACATAGTAACTATTATTGGTAGAAGAAGGAAGCTGTAAGAGAGTATTGTTGTTGAAGCATGATAGTTCAAAACCTTCAAGGCCACAAAAGGCAGGTTGTGTTTTGAGTCTGAAGGGAAATCTGATATATGGACCTTTTCGGGTGCATCTTGTTGGTAGTGGACAGAATTCACTTGTAGTGTTTCCATCACAAGCGCTTTTGGCTCCTGTGTTTTACTTGATTAATTTGATTTAGAGCATATTTTCCAATCCTGGAGAGAAGGAACCATGGGGAGGGAAGAATCATCAAATTTCTCAACTTTCTTTCTTTTTTCTCTATTGAGCTTTCTATTTATCACTGAAACACAAGCAAGAAAACTTCAACAAGTAGTCTGTTCTTCTTCATGTGGAGATATCAAAAACATAAGCTACCCTTTTCGCCTGAAGAGCGATCCAGCAGGATGTGGTGATCCAGACTACGAACTTTCTTGCCAGAGCAACAAAACCATCCTGGAATTCCATTCAGGAAAGTACTATGTGAAGAAAATTTCTTACAGTGAACAGATCATCCGTGTTGTTGATGTTAACTTAGCCAGTGGAAGCTGCGGCGTTCCATACAAATCTCTGTCAAGGGATGTAGTGCTCAATGACATTCGTTACAGCGGACAAGTCGATACACGCATGAAAACTGCCAGTTTCGTGAATTGCTCTAGGAATATCAGCGATATGGGCTATAGAAAAGTTCCTTGTTTGAGTGGAGATCAGTCATTTGTTTATGTTATTTCTGGAGGCGACGCGATATCTCTTCTTCCAGAACCATGCTTTTTCATATCAATGGTTCCCATACTTGATGCAGGTGTGGACTATCCTTCTTATGAAACAATCCGGAACTTGCTCAAATCAGGTTTCGATCTCAGATGGTCAGTTCTGTGCAGGGATTGTTTTGCTGCTGGTGATACATGTTTATCTTCAGCAAATTCAAAACCATATTGCTATGATAATGGTAATTAACTAAGCTTAATTATCTGCTGTGAATCATCTCTAGGATATATATTTATCTTTAAATGCCTTAAATTATTTTTCTTGTGCACTTATGCAGGTTCCAATTTTATATTAGCACTAATCCAATTAATCTTTTCATCCGTCGTGATATTTCTGCTGGGTATGATTTCTAACTCTGTAATTTCAGTTCTTACATCATGTGCAGACTAGTATAAAGAACCTGGAATTAACTCTCTCTTTTTCTGGGCTTGCAGCAATGTGTTTAATTTCTCGATTCATCGTTATTCCGATTGTTTTGATTGTGTTTCTGATCCACAAGTATAGAACAACAAGGAAGACAGTCGATAACGTGGAGAAATTTCTGTACAAACAGCAATCCTGGATGCCTAAAAGATACTCTTATATTGAGATCATTGCAATAACAAACCACTTCAGAGACAAATTAGGCCAAGGTGGCTTTGGCTCAGTATGTAAAGGACAGCTTAGCGATGGTAGCTCAATTGCTGTTAAGGTGCTAGAGAACTCCAGCTTCAGTGGGGAAGAATTCATCAATGAAGTCTCTACAATCGGTAGAATTCACCATGCCAATGTAGTACGATTATTGGGATTCTGTTCCGAGGGATCAAAACGTTCACTTGTTTACGAATATATGCCTAATGGATCTCTCGATAGGCATATCTTCTCAAAGAAAGGTACCGGAGAATCATTTAGTTGGGAGAAACTTCACGAAATTGCTTTAGGAACCGCACGTGGGATCGAGTACCTCCACAATGGATGTGATATGTGCATTCTTCATTTTGACATTAAGCCTCACAATATCCTGCTAGACTGCAATTTCATTCCAAAAGTTGCAGATTTTGGCCTAGCGAAATTTTATCCAAAGGAAAGGGATTTCGTATCTGTTAGTGCCTTGAGAGGAACAATAGGGTACATAGCTCCAGAGTTGATTTCTAGGAATTTCGGTGCGGTCTCTTGCAAGTCGGATGTTTATAGTTTTGGGATGTTGTTGTTGGAAATGGCCGGAGGAAGAAGGAATTCTTATGCAAAGGCAACTCGTTCAAGCAAGGCATATTTCCCTTCATGGGTATATAATAAAATAAATAACGGAGAAGACTTAGAGCTTCCTGATGTGAGTGAAATTGAAGTTGTGATAGCAAGAAAATTATGCATAATTGGGTTACGGTGCATTCAAGTGGAGGCAACACATCGTCCCTCAATAACCAAAGTTGTGGAAATGTTGGAAGGTAGCATTGATGATTTGCAAATGCCTCCTAAGCCTTTCTTTTCTTCTTCTCCTCAGCATAACTCCATTAGAGAGATTCAATCAGACTCTTCAACGGAGTTGCTAGAGTCTGAATCATTCGAGGAATGCTCGTATAGTCATCAATCATAATATTCATGATTCTTAGTTTCACCATCAAAATGTGTAATGATTAAGCTGGATTTGTTTCAGTTTCTTGAACAATTATTATTTTATATTCAAACTTATCTTAAAGCTTAAACTGCTCAAATATTTCTTGAATTGACCTTGGATACATTTCACCGTGTCAAATTTGTTCACTAAACATCAATCCTTGTAAACAAAATAATACAACTTAGTTGGGTAATTTATTTTCCCAAAACAGCAATTAAAACAACTCCGCTGCTAGAAAGAATCAATTAAAGCTCAAAAGCCTTCAGGTCCTTCAATTCAACAATCTCTAGTCTCTACAAATGAAATAGAGACATTGCAGAGTCTAATAATAAGATACTATCTCAAGAAACTTATGACTTGAGTATAGGAAGGAATACGTGTTATCTTCTGTCAAATCTCACATTGTGAAAACAAAAGAGAGAACCTACATTATCATTATTATTATTTTGTTTATGACTTTCTGCCCCACAACTCTGCCTAACATGCGTGTATACTCAGCCTCAGGCAGTCAGGCTGGTGTTTTTCCAAAAAGCAATAATGAATGAGATGGGTCATGGGCCATGCTATATTCAATTATTAATGATATTTCAATAATTTCACGTACCGTTGAAAGAAATAAATGAATAGGTTTGGTCATTGCTGTTAATAAGGCCACTTCTGGCGTTCTGCTTTCTACCAGAAGTCCCAATTCTAATTTTCTTGGGTTTGTTTTAGGATTTTGCAATCCAAAACATTAACTACCTTTAGTAGCATTATTTAAACACTCTAATACAATCTAGCTAGCGTGCCAGACCGACAGGCAGCTTAGCCATAACAATAGTATTTAAATGTTCGGACTCGAATCCAAAACTCTTGGTTAGGTCAAACTTAACTTTGATACTATGGTAATAAGTAATAACCATCCCACCCTAAAGTTTACCATTTAAGCACCTTAATAACTAGAATATAAATATACAGCTGACACCATACATTCATTCAATAGAATAATGTCATTTTATTGAGAAAAATATACCTATGGTATAATTTTATTAGATGAATGCACTAACATATATCGTTTTTTTTTTCCTGTTACCGTATAAGTATCAATTTCTAAAATAAATAATTCCATGAAGTGATATAATAATTGAGATTGGGGTGTAGATATTGCTACCTAGAAATATGATTTACACACCCAATTTACAAGTTCACCCATTAATAAAATTTAAAATTTGATCATTAGTATAAGCACCTATTCAAATTTCAAAAGTAACGTAACTTATTAAAATTAATTAATTAATTTTTATATATTGCATTTGTAATTACCCTGATGGCCATCAACTTTTGCTACTACTATCAAAATGGCCACCAAATGGGGAAATTGATGGAAAATGACCATTTTTGGTAAACATTGTTACACTAATGGCTATTCCATCCATTTTCATCCAATTCCATCCAATGAATGGCATTTTGGTAAATAAGGGGGTGACATTAATTTATTTTAGATGTTTTTTGAAAATCAATTTTTTCTTTTGTTTTTTGAAACAAATAATTATATTTAGTGTGTATATACGTATAGCATATCTCAAACATATATATATATATATATATATATATATACAGTCTTTCTATTCAAAACTTCTCCATAATCTGTGGTCCACATTCTTCGTCCTAATATATTTATTGTCAGGACGAACTGATAATAGAAAATATGTATATATATATATATATATATATATATATATATATAGTTTTTCTATTATCAGTTCGAACTGATAAAAGATATGTCAGTTCCTTGCATATGGGCCATTGGATTTAAAAGATGCTTTGACAAGTGCATGCAGCCAAGTCAAAGTATTTAAATCCAATGGCCTACATGCAAGGAACTGATATATCTTTTGTCAATTCGAACTGATAATAGAAAAATTGTATATATATATATATATATATATATATATGTATGTATATATATGTATTTCTTTTTTGAGAAGATTAAGGCTACAAAATCTAAAAATTCTAAAAAATATATTTGAGATAAGTTGAAAAGAAATATATATAAATATATATATATTTTCTTTTTTGAGAAGATTGAGACTATAAAATCAAAAAATTCTAAAAAACATATTTGAGATAAGTTGAAAAGATATATATATATATATTCTTTTTTGAAAAGATTAAAGTTACAAAATCTAAAAATTCTAAAAAATATATTTGAGATGAGTTGAAAAGAAATATATATGTATATATATATATATATGTGTGTGTGTGTGTGTGTGTGTGTGTGTGTTTTGAGATATGTTATATGTATATATACACACTAAATATAATTATTTGTTTCAAAAAACAAAAGAAAAAATTGATTTCCAAAAAATATCTAAAATAAATTAATGTCATCCTCATATTTACCAAAATGTCACTTACTGGATGGAATTGGATGGAAATGGATAGAATTGGATAGAATGACAATTAGTGTAATAATGTTTACCAAAAATGGCCATTTTCCATCAATTTCCCTATCTAGTGGCTATTTTGATAGTGGTGGCATAAATTGATGGCCACCGGGGTAATTATCCTTATTTGTAACCCTAAACAAATTATTAATTAAACATCCAGTTTAATCCAAATAAAGTCCTAAATTCAAAAACACCATATGGAAGTGAGGGAAGGGAGAGAGTCGAGGTAAGGTTCGGAATGAATGTCGATAGGGAAATCAAGAAGGGTCTTAATGCATGATGTGGACGTGTACTTGGTGCAAGTGAATCCAAGTTCTTCAAGTTTCATTTATCAATATATATATACATATATCTCTTCAAGTTTCAATTTTCAACTAGGTTTGGATTGAAGAAATGGGAAGGACAGGTTTTCATTTTTCTTTTCATGGTTATTCTTAGGGATGGCAAAATAGACCGGGTCCATTGGACCAAAATGTTATGTTTGATTTTCATTTTTCTTTTACAATGCAACAATTGATGTTTGATTTTCCTATCTGCTCACAGGCCCGGCCCTAGGGGGAGCTCAGTGAAACAGCCGCCTAGGGCTCCCGATCTGTAAAGCTCCAAAATTGTAAGAAAAAAAAAAAAAAATTGATTTTAGATATAACCCATGTATGATTTTAAACTAACAAACCCATAAATGAGTTTGAAATAGGCCCATTAAACATATAATTTTTTAAAACTAATAAACTCATAAATGAGTTTAAAATAGCCCCACTAAACATTTTTTTTTTTTTGAGTGACGATATTTGCACCCCTCTAAAATCGTATGTGCACCCCAAATCAATGTATTTTTAAAATTTCAACATTACCCTTAAATAAATTAATTAAAATTATTAATATAAATATATCTTTATATCATAATAATAAATTATGTATTACTTTCAATATTTTAACAAATATTATAATTAGTTACATGAATATAAAAACTATAATATCTTTTGATTAAAATATTATTTATTCATTAATTTAAATTTAAATAGTGATTATTTTAGAACTATAAATATTAAATTGCGGTAATATATATATATATATATATATATATATATTTTGAGAGAGTAATAATTTTTCTCAAAAAAAAAAAAAAAAAACTGTTATTAAAAATACTAAAACTAAACTAAAAAGATAAAAGGTAAAAGAAAATTATAAGAAAAACGAAAAGAAGAAAAGCCTGCAGAATAAGAATTTGATTTGATTTGAAATTCATCCATCTTTAATATGGAGATTTTGGATTCGTGGAGGAGGTGTCCTCCATACTTTTTTTTTTCTTTCCAATTTTCATTTTAATTAACTTATAACTTATTAATTTAAAATATTTATTCAAAAACTAAGAAAAAGGGCATATATGGTATTATACGGGGTGTGTTTACGAGATATAATATTTTTTAAATTTTAAAGGGAGTGTATATACAAAAGGGGTGTACATACAGTTTTCGAGGGGTGTAAATATCGCTACTCTTTTTTTTTTTTTGGTAAGAAAAGCCCACAAATTATAAAACCCAATTATCATTATCAAGTTCTTACACCAAGTCAAACGTGGGTTGAATCCTATTCCTAACACTAATTGTCTTTTATATATCTAAAACGGGAAAACAACAGTATAACACTACTAATATCACTTATCAGACAAACAGAAGCAGACATCGAACAAAAATCAAAAATCAAATTAGAGTTCTTCAAAACTCTCTTAAATTTTGCTATGAAAATTCATGATTCAGATACAAAGAAATCTTTGGGCCCCGTAAATTCATTTTCTATAATTCGCCTCGGGTCTTGAAAATCTCATGGCCGCCCCTGTCTGCTCAATGTTATGTTTAATATTGCAGAGGTGAGGTTTGTGCAAAGATGTGCTAAACATGTAACAGCCTATGATATCCTAATGTATTAGCTGTAACAGTCTATGTTAGGCAGCAGTTTTTGTGATTTATGTATTAAATGTGTTAAATGATGTGTTAGGCAGCTAAACATGACTAGTTTCGAAAGAAGTCAAGTAAATGTTTCAAAGGGTAGTAGTAATAATGATGTTGAAGATGTTGAGCCAAATAGTGCTTTAGGTGGCTCTAAACGGAAGAGAAAAACATCATTTGTTTGGAATCACATGATTATGGTTGATGTTAATGGTGTTATGAACTTATGATGGCAAAATGTAATTCTCTATAGTATATTAGCCTTTTTAAAGAAATTTCATGTCAATGACTTGATATGATAGACAGCTTGCATTTCCATTTATTTTGGTGTTCTATAAGCCAATGAAACAGAACATGGTGGTCCATTAAAATGGAGGTCTCGATGATGAAGATGACCAATTTTTTTTTTTCTTTTCATTTTTGGAGGTCTTTCAATAATGGAGATGAAAGACCTTCATTGGAGGTTGAAATCGATCTCCAATGGAGGTCGAAATTGGCCTCCAATTAGAGGTCTTGATGAAGAAGATGACCAAAAAAAAATAAAATTGGAAATTTTATTTTTGTCCAATAAGTTTCGGAAATTGCAAATATACCTAATAAGTCTCGGAAATTAGAAAATAAGTTTTGGAAACATCAAAATAAGTCTCAGAAACACAAAAATAAGTCCTAGAAACACAAAAAAGTACAAGACTTACTTTTGTGAGTGTGTTTTAAGAGTATTTTTATCAGATCCACACTTTATGTTCTATTAACACTTAAGTTATTAAGTTTGTGATAGTCTTAAAAACTCATTCTTTGAAGTGTGCTATTAAAATTTTGAACCCTATAACCTAATGTAGCAAATAGTTTTTATTGAAATATTTACTTATTTTTTATTTTTAACACAAAAAAGTTGTAGTTATTACCGTTCAATGTGGTTTTTTGTAAAGAATACTCATTTATATTGACAATGTCTCAGGTTCGAGTCGTCATATACACATGAGGTATATCAAAAAATGTTTTAGTTATCTATCACAAACTATCTAATCTGAAGGTAAATCTATTGCAGTAAAATTTGATCTGATGATAAATTAAGTACTTTATGATTTGTGCCCCAAATGTGAATGAAATATGACTACTGAATATTTCTGTTTTATTTTTCACCCATTTTTCTCATACTTGCACAAAATGTTATTAATTGATCATGAAAGTGAATTGATAAATAAAAAATGCTTTTGTTTATCTTATCCAAACACAATCTCTTATAGTTGTTTAATGAGACAATATACAAGATGGGTATTGAAACTCCAAAACATCATTTTGGGCCCATTTCAAGCCCTTGATTGATTAGAAGCCCAAGCCCTGGCTCCTGACATCAACTGACTCACTTTGTTACAAAGCAGAGAGCAAAACCCTGCTGTTCAGAAAGAAGAAGAAAAATAAAGGAAAAAACAAAACCATTAGGGGACTGAAAATGACAATTCACATCAATGCAATTTCTTTCTCATATTTTTCTCAACTTACTATAGAGGCCAAAACATCAACTATAAACATCTTTTACAAATAATTGAAAAAGAGAAACCATAAAATAATTCAAAATCCAATGATAAAGTATTAATATGAGGTTAATTGTAAGCATTTGGATTTAACTGATATGTATGATTTACGAGCATGTATATATGGAAATTTGAAGAATTTGAAAAGAAAAAGAAAAAGAAAAAGAAAGAGACTGCTGTCATTTCTTTATCTTAAATTCATGACAAAAGCAAAGTACATGATAGGTGTAAGTGATGCATGCCCAGTAGCATTACAAACAAATCCCAAACCCTAAAAATTTAACACCAATTCAAGACTTCCAACTAAAAAAAAAAAACAAACCAAACCAAACCAAACCCCACATTAAAAGAGACTAGCTTAGCTACCTTGTATGCATCTCTTACATCACATGTTGATAACATAAATAACCCAATAAAAAAAAAAAAAAAAAGAACTAAGGACAAATATGTAAAAAGCCAATAACAAAGCCAAGGTTAAACATGGAAACTAGAAAGGAAAAATTTGAACACTAAAGTTAATGTAAATTGTAAATCGGACCGCTACCCTCAATTCCCCGCAATGCAATGCAATAATACCGCTATCCCAATTCTGCCCTTTTTTTCACTAGGCTAGAAACTCAGGAGAGCGAAATTGCAAAGCTTGCATTTTTTTCTTCTTCTTTTTTTGTTTGTTTCTTTAGCCATTGGCTTTCACCCGTAATTACGAAAAAACCCTTTTCGACGTCTCCGCTTGCTGCTTCCTCCTCCATAGCCGCCACCCGACTCCACAAACCCTTGTCGAAAACCCACCATCTTTAACATTTATAACAATATATACCTAGCTAAGCTAAAATGTGTACCAAGTACACAAATTAGCAAAGTATAGCAAGGTAAGTAGTAGCTAGCAAGCAAGAAAAAAAAAAAAAAACAGAGAGAAAGAGAAAGACTAGAAAGAATGCGGTGGATATAAGGGTAAGGAGACATGATGGGTGGTATATAAAGGCAAGAACGGTAGCTTTTTGGTTGAATGAAAGTGGGATTTTTTTTTCTTTCTGATTTCATGTATTTTTTTTCTCTCCTTTGATAAAGTGAACGTTGAAATTTTTGGTCCAAGATGGGTTTTTAGGGCATGTTTGTGGGGAATGCAAAAAACTCCACTAACTCGATTTCCAAGGCTCTTGGAGTTTTCATATTATTCTCATATATGGACGAGAAAAAGAGAGGGAAGGAAAGAGAAAGAGTGTGGGGTTTGTTTGTCTGAGTATGTGAACGTGGCCTTGTTTGATGTAATTTATAGATGGGGTCGTCACCATCATAATCTCTCATTTATTTATATATAAAAAAAAATAACAAATAAATTTTTATGATCACTCAGCTCAAGACAAAGGTCTTGATGGCCAACTTTTTAGTTTTATTACCTTATTATTGAGAGTTGGGGAAGTGATAAACCGTTAATGGAGTAGTCATCACCTAGATTGGTGTGCATGCAATTTGGAAATTGACAAATTATTGGCCCATTAAAAATTAAAAATGTAATTAATATTTACTATCCTCGATCCGCTTCATTTCTCGTGCATCTAGTAAATAATATCCTATCCGGATGACTGAACAATGGAGGAGCTCCTGATAAAGTAAAGCAAGCAGCCTTTTGGGAATATTTTGTAATGTTTAGTAAAATCAGAAGTGTTATTTTGTAAAAATATAGACATTAAGTTTGTTATTTGCAGAACTTATTTATTCTGTAACATTGCATAACTAAGATTCTTAAAGTTTTTTTTCAGGATGGTCCCTAACAAAAGAAGCAACTTTCAATTATATGTTTCAAATCCAATAACTGATACTGTACGTATCGCCAAGTTGACCAATTGCTTTTTTTTTTTTTTTGTAAAAGAAAAAATCTATTATGATATATTTCTAAAACATACTGTACAATGAAGCAATAATAGAACATAATTGAAAAGCATTCTATTTTATTTTTTCTTTCTTCTTTTTGGGTACTAAAAGCCACATAATTGAATATCAAGCTTGAAAAATATTAATTAGAAACTTTTTAGGGTTATGATTATATCTCTCCCACCCACACACGATAGCATTATGTTTAAAATAATTAAATTATCTTTTTAAATCAATTAACAACTTTAAAATCAAATCATTGTTGTTAGGTGATTCGGGTATTGGCTTTCTATTAATCTAGCATATTAAATCTTCTTTACCATTGATATTGTCGTTTGATATGAGAGAAGAAAAAAAAAAAGGCAAAAAAAAGGAGCCAAAAGGGATATGTTTCTTCGAATTGAAGTATAATTATTTTTACTTTGGGAGCTTTGGCTGTTTTATTAGTTTTGGGCTCTGCTGTTGTGTGTTTCTTTTCAGCCTTGTTAGGCTTTTTGGAATTAGATTTACCGTTATATACCAAATTACCCATTTTGAAATGCTAATAATTTTGATAGTGCAATTACAAAAGTATGTCTTTTTTTTTTTTTTTCTATTAGAAAATGGTACAACACTACGACATACAAATTCGTCGAAATTGACTCATATATCCCTTGGAATTCAAGAAATAAATGATCAATTATTTAACTATGGCCAGCCAGCCTTTTTCTTGTAGTTTAGCTAGGACATAGCTAGAGAGAGATCATGTGTTTAGCCATGAAAACACCCTTTTTTGGAGATTCATGGAGAGAGGTTGAAGAAGAAGAAGAAGAAGAAGATAGTGGGTAAATCAAAAAGATAAAAACACAGATGGTGCTAAATTCACATTACTATAGATTTGTTCAATACAAGCACAAAAAAGCAAAGATCTAAAGCCTTACCATAAGTCAGCGGTTAGATTCTCTTTTTTGAATTCACAGTCATGTGTATCATTGAGCAACTCAAATCGGTGATCTTTATAAATATATAAATTTTTTAAATCTGACACCGAATACGTCAATGGTATGCTATCCTGTAATATTATAGAAAATACTCATCACACACTTATAAAATATGCGTACTCATACGATATGAAAGGTCATTCAAATTTCTTAATTTTTGCTATCATGATTTCAAAAAGTCTTTGGCTTTAAAATTTGATAAAATCGATTATGTTCTCACAAAATTCAAATGAAATTAAAATTGTATTATGTCTCTTATCTTTAAGATAAACATCTCAATTTTATTAACATTAAATTAGATTATACATTTAATATGTGTCTTAAAAGTACACGTTAAAAGTGGAATGTAAACAAAAGAAACCAATTATATGGTGCTAATCTTAATTTTCAATCAAGTGTTAATCACAAACTTGGTTTAAATTCAATGAAAAATTAAATTGAAAGAGAGTCCATGATCTTAATGATGAACAACAGTTGTGAATATTTTTTTTTTTCTTTTTTTATGTACAACAACCATAAGCGGGGAGAGAGCATCCACAATTGGTGGGACAACACCCACAGTTGGGATTAATGGCCAAGGAGGACAAATAATATAAATATATATACATGTACACACCGAGCATTGAACCGTTGTGGTGGAGACTCCCAAGGAGGATCCAACCATATTGGCAAAAGGCCCAAGTGTAACGGTTGTGAATTTTGATAGATAGAAATAGGTGATGAACTGATGATAAATCAAATCTGTTCAAAGTTGACTCTTGTAATTCACACTTTCTCACTATATGATAGAGCAATAATATAAACAATGGGACCCAACTCACGACAATCAAGAATTGAAGACTACATGCACCATTAAGCCTTTTTCATTCTTTGTGAGTGCTCCACTTCTGCTCTGCTATTGAATCTCGACCGTCTGATTGTTTTGTTTGTTTATTTTCATTTTGATCAAGAGATAACACTGTGTTTACGTCACCAATGCACCACTCTTACATCAAAATATATTTTTGAATTTATTTTAACACTAAGCAATCTTACAAGATGTGCTATCTACCTTTCCCATTTGTCTTTCCCATTTACCTTTCCCACTCATTGTTTGACATGTGTACATGTTTTCATTTAATAAAAAGCTCTCACTTTTTGCTACAAAGCTTGTTTACGTCTTTACCCTTGATGGTTGCTTTTATCATTTCATTAATAAGGGGTAAATACGTAAACAAGCTTTGTAGCAAAAAGTGAGAGCTTTTTATTAAATGAAAAAGTGTACATGTGTCAAACAATAAGTGGGAAAGGTAAATGGGAAAGGCAAACGGGAAAGGTAGATAGCATTCCCCTTTTTGTAATCCCATACATATTTCAAAAGTGTCCATCTGGTTTAAACAAAATAGATATTAAATTTAATCTTTTGTGTCCCAACTCCCAAGTATAATGTTAACTATATGTGTTGATGTATAATTTCATGGACACAATTCAAGTTTAGAGAACCATTTTATAAAAACAAAATTAATTAGGGAGGCAAAGCTTAAAAGTTTAAATTCCAGTAACAATTTTCTAATTATTATTATTATTTTTTTAAATGGATTATAAAAATATTTTAGTACTAACAATCTTTGTTAATCAAGGACGTTTTTGATCAATTTTACAGGAGGTCATGTTTCGATAATACAATCAGGTGTGACATATTAAAAGGGTACCAATCTTATTTCAGTAAAATTCACATTAAAGTTTTTCACAACCATTGGATACAAATCATTGGATACTCGAGGGCGTAATCTAGAACCTCCGGAAATCAGTCGACGTGGGAACCTGATAAAGTGCCAAGTGTACAGTCAGTGTCTAGTAATTGGCTGACAAAGAGCGGCGCATGGGCCTCGAAACATATATTAAAATTAATTCAATTCCAACAAAATGCAAACAACACATTAAACAACTATACACGAGCGTCGCGTTTTAGCCGTTTCAAGTCGTCAATCTGGAAACTATATATACGGCGATTTTAGACCAGGAAACAGAAGAAAAATAAAAAGACTAAAAAGAAGAGAGAGAGAGAGACAGCTGAACACGCACGCATGCCTCAACATTGGATCCCGTTTGGGTGGGTGATGTTTTCTTTTCTCTTTCTCATGCCTCAACCTTTTTAAAAAAAAAAAAATTATTTTTACACTGTGCAGCTGTGCTGGATCATGAGGGTAGGTATGGAAAGGTAAGAAAAGGTTAATGGGGTATGGAGAAATTACAGCCATATGATTGAAAATGTTTTACACTAATTCTTTTCAATTTTTTTTTTTTTTTTTTTTTTTGGAGTGTGATTACACACCAGAATAATACAGGATTAGGGATTAAGGTTTTCGTAATTATCTAAATGAAACATATATAACTAAGTCGATCAACCCATAGTTAAATGGTGTGCAATATCTATACATTTTTATTTGTTACGATGTAAATGTTAGTGAGAAGAGTCGTGAGTGTATGTCATACTCAATCTAGAAAACAAGTTATCATGACATGATCAACGACCGTGTTTAATTTTTTATATAATCGGGGTCTACAGTTACAGACACGTGAAAATTTTTATTTGTTAGGTTATAATTGTTTTGAGTGTGATTAGTAATTAATTGTAACTTGTAAGGAGGATTATGAATGTTGTAAGTAATTACCAAATATGTATCATATACCGTATTTTTAGTTTATCACTCATATCTAATAGTTAAAGTATTTGGATAAAATCAGGTTGGTTCAGTGGTCAACACTATGAAGTTGTGTGTTCGAATCTATCCGCCTTCTAAAATCCTGAATTATTGTAATATTTCAAATATAATTCGAACATATTATTCACTTTTTCAATTTTAATGGTATCCTCGCGAATTTTATTTGCATCTGGAATACGTGATAAAAAATAAAAATAAAATAGACATCCCAAGTTCAAAAATGATTGGCCAATCTTAGTTGGCTGGAGAGCTGAGTTGATTGCGGCCGCGGGTCCCCTTGATTGTCTCCTTGTATAAAACGGGGAATCGCTTGTCTCCATTGACATGCCCTACCGGCCTACCTTAGTAAAAAGATAGTACCCAATTCATCAAATTGATAATCTTATTATTTTGTTAGAGTAGGGAGTAGCTTGTGAGTTGACTCTACAAAAAAGTCAGATGAGGGATGAAAATTTTAGGTGATTAACTCAAATCCCATTTTGAATTAAATCATATATTATTTCAACGTACACATTTAAAACTTGTGATTGGTTATTAAAAAAAAAAAAAAAAAAAAAAAATCTTATTTCTTCACAAAAACTTTAGAAGAATTAATTAAATCAATGGAACCTCTTAATTCTTCTTAAATTTTGGTACAAATTCATCTAATAGTGTAAATAATGTTGTCATAACTTTTGTAGTACGGTTTAGAAAGCAACTCCAATCACACGGGACAGATCTCCTCAAACTTTGTGATTTTATAGAAAAATACGAGACTTGAAACCCTATATTAATAGATGTAAAGGATAAGTCCACAGCCACTTGAACTATGAATGCATGTGCATAAGTTTAGGGATATCAAAAAAAAAAAAAAAAAAAAAAATCAACCTAAACTATCCCATACAAGGCGGGAACAAAATAAAGGGATTTGGAGTGGGTTAGGTTAATTTCAAAAACCCATTTCAAAAGTGGGGTGGGTGTAGGGTCAGTTGTCCTTGCCCTACACTACAAGAAATTTAGTCTAAGACAATGTTTAATGAACAATGTACATTACGTTTATGTTGCCAAAAGTCATATATTGCAACATGCAAAAAACGTGTGTTGTGAAAGTGGTTTACAGCAATACACAAGTGCACATTGTCGATAAAGGGAGACATATTACATGTTATAATTCACATATTTTCTACGTCGATAAAGATGACTGATTTCACAACACATAAATCTGGACGTTAAAATTTTGTCTTTTACAATGTGCCCTTGCGCATATTCTGATTTTTTTACAAATAGATTATAACACCCAAATATTCTTCTTGTGGTAGGTTTAACTTTAACAACGTATTTTTTTTTTTAATGTCTTCAACATGGTTGTTCAGTTGGTGAAGATGAGAATATTTGTTTCTATGTAGGGTTGCACATTGGGGAAATGAGGATGGATATAGGTCCCCCCATCCCCATCCCCACTTCCTAGACCCTTCCCCATCCCTCCCCATTTCCTTATTTGGGGAAAATAGGGATGGGGAATTTTGGGGGGAGGTACTTCCATCCCCAAACCAGGTTCCCCATTTTCCCCATTTTTCCTCATTTCTCTGTTTCCCCATTTCTCCGTTAGACTAAAAATTACGAATTTAAAAAAAAAAAAAAAAAAAAATCATTACAGATACAAAATAAAATCCATTAGTGTATTACAAATATAAAAGAAAATCCATTACAAAATAAAGTATTTCAATAATCCATTAGTGTAAATGAGGTTTATATAGTTAGGTTTTCAAATAATAAAAAAATTATATATATATATATATATATATATATATATATAAAATTATATTTATAATGTTTTGGGGGAAATGGGGAAATGAGGACCTCCCCCCATCCCCATCCCCATCCCCATCCCTATTTCAATATATTATTGGGGAAAATGGGGAAATGGGGATGGGGGAGGGTCTCCCTATCCCTATCCCCATTTCAATTTGGGGATGAAAATCATCCCCATCCCCACCATTTCCACATTTCTCCCCAAATGGGGATGGGTATGGTGATGCGGGAAATTGGGGATCCGAAGGAATATGTACAACCTTATCTCTGCGTTTTTCTTTTCTTAGTTTATTACACACGACACACACATCTATTGCAGATTTGCAGTCTTGCCTCTTTTTGTTTTCCACACACATAGCATATCACTCACTTTTTCATTGTGTTTGTCGGCCATATATACATAAACTATATGAACAATTTTTCCTTTTGCTAACTGCTCATGCAGTTCTTTTCATTTTCAATTTTGAAACAAAAAAGGAGTGCATATGCCAATAGTCAAGTATTAGAATTATGGTTGATTTGGAAAAATTATATATATATATTAAAATTAGGGCTCATGTGGTTCTTTTTGTTTTCGATTTTGAAACAAAAAAGGAGTGCATATGCCAAAAGTCAAGTGTTATTGGTGAAATTTGGAGAGATGACAAGTCAGCATAAGCACTGGAGAATACGGTTGTCAGATGCATCACGTCACCAGAAGTCAAAACCAGGAAGATGACCAACCCTAATTAACCAGTAGATGATTTTTACACCCAGTCGGGATTGTCCAAACGATCAGGCTAAGATAACGCGATCAAGGTAACTAGATCAATCAGGTTAAGATAGTCTAATCGGGACAACAAGGTTGGTCAGGAATAAATAGCCTATTGGGGGGACAATGTCTGGTCGAGTTAAACAAATGACTAGTAAAGTGACACATGGATGATGTCGTATTTAATGCATCCATGACTCAAATAAGCAAAGAAAGATCCTTATGCAAATAAGACACCTAGAAGAACACTCTAGTAAGAAAACAACCTTCCTTATAAGAAACAGAGTTTAAATCCAACAAGGACTTGTTTAAATACACAAGAAGCAGACCAGGAAAGAAGATCAAGACGACTCCTACAAGTTAGAGTCTAATTAAATTAACCCCATCATATGTAATCACTAGTATAGTAAGAATTAGGGTTTCTATATATGTATAAATAGACCCTCAAAACACCAGAATAGGGATACAAGGACAATAGCTGCAGATATACGACAGAGATTGAGTGTGTAATTCAAAAAGATTCATAGTGCACTTGTTCTCGCCGTCTCTGGCAACCGTGGTTTTTTCCCTCTTTGGGTTTCCACGTAAAATCGCATATTTACATGCCTCCTTTTTTGTTTACTTTTCAGTTTACATCTTGATACATATTTGTTTGTGTGACGCGTGGTAGATTTTACTTAATCCAAAAATCACCATTAACAATTGACGCTAGAAAGAAGGGGATGTCGTTTCAGAATTAGGATTAAAACTAACCCCATAGACTTGTGAGAGATGGACATGTCTAACAGTAGGGATGGGAGTCGATCCCCACGCAATACTGACACCCATCGCGGCGTTAACTCTGCTGATCCTATAGATGCCAACGTTGATGGTGGGGGTGTGATAATTTCCACAGACACACCTATTGGCATCACCCTAGACACATTCAAGCAAATCCAGAAGTCCTTGTGTAGAGTGATTAACGACGCAGCTAGACAGGGG
The DNA here is from genome assembly GCA_030490815.1 of Acer saccharum. Lineage (NCBI taxonomy): Eukaryota > Viridiplantae > Streptophyta > Magnoliopsida > Sapindales > Sapindaceae > Acer > Acer saccharum. The sequence continues at coordinate 37,775,659 of CM059873.1, forward strand.
ATCAATATAACCGTAACCACCAACCTGACCTTTCCTTACCAGCTATCAACCCAAACAGTAGCCAGGACCCTAAATTACGCTCTGAGATCGTGGGTGCAACCCTATGAGCACTGTGCAAAGCCGGTTTAGATAAGTCAGATCATCACAAAAAAAGGGGATATCACCAGAGAAAGGATTATCACCAAGATGACCAGAGTCCTAAGGGAGACAATCGCCAGTGGAATCGGGATCATGCAAGGTGAGATGATCGGGAGGAAAGAGATCATGACAGGCACATTCTTCGAGAGGATACGAGGAAGTACAACAGAGATGCCCTAGATTACACCCGTAAGGATTAACACGACAGGTATAAAGGAAGGTCCAGATCAACCTCAACCAATGAAGATGCCCAACCTAGAAGACGCCGAGCAAATGGTCCCCCGATCAAATACAACCAACATAACACTCAAATTACTGGGCGGATATTAAGGGATCCCTACGAGATTACCATTCATCAAAAATTTGATGAACGCGGGGAACCGGAGGGCGAAAGAGAAGTCTTGCTACAAAGGATAGAGGCATTGGAACACAGGCAAGGCTAGGGGAATCTGCTAATTGGTAACTCCAGTAGCCCGTTTTCTGATTCCATCCGAAGGGCTCAAATTTTAGAGAAATTCAGAATGCCACATATGGAGCAATTCAAGGCCAACACTGATCCCCGAGAGCACGTGAAGAGGTACCAGAGTGCAATGGCACAACATGACTATGACGATGCACTCATGTGCAGGATGTTCCCCTAAACTTTGGGAGATCAGGGGTCTAGATGGTTTGAGAATTATTGTTGATTTAAAAAAATAATTATATATATAATAAAATTAGGGTTTAATTAGGTTTTATAGTTAACTTTCTCTTTTTTCTTAAAGAGTTTAATATAGTTGACAATACGATGGATGTAATAAATGAATGTATATATTATTTGATTTACTTTTAATTAGAGTAATTTATCTTTTTGATCAATTTGTATTGAGATATTTTTGTAATTAAATTTTTTAATATAATATAGGTATACAAATCATATTTATGAGTAGCAATATGGATACCCTAAGTAAATATATAATTTTTTATATAGAAAGTTTAAAGTAGCAATATGGATGCTAGAGAATTGAGAACATTTTAAAACCAAACTTGAAATAACACTTTAGCAAACGTGACTAGCTTGCATTGGAACCTTATTTGTATTTAGCAACTTTTTACATTTTTATTTTTATTTTTCTTATGATTGAGGACTTGTAACTTTGTTGTGTTTTCACAATTTACTTTATCTTGTTGTTTCTTATTAATTATTTTCTTAGATTTTATTCTATTATCAATTATGAGTATTTAAATTATATTTTGTGTATTTATTCAGAACCTAGAAATTCCCCGACCCCAACTTTCTTTCCATTGTTAGGATTGGGGGAAAATAATTTCATCGGTCAAGGTTTCGAAACCCTCCATAAACCTGCCTCATCGACATCTTTATTGACAACTGACAAGTGACAACTGACAAGTCTAGAGATTTTAAATAAAAAATACTCATAAAATGAAATAAATTTAGTAGTAATTATTGTATACATTGTATTATAATATATAATATTAATTTTAATCCCTTTCAACACAAGCTGGAATAGCTCAGTTGGTTAGAGCGTGTGGCTGTTAACCACAAGGTCGGAGGTTCAACCCCTCCTTCTAGCGTTTATATTTTTTGCAATTACAAAACAAGCACTGCTTCAATCGCACACCAATTAAAGCAAAAGTTATTGATTTTTTTTTTTTTTTTTTCCGCAAACCACTTAAAAATGGCGGAGGAGGAGTGCTAATTAAGGCCATATTTTCTTTGTCGAAGCTCTGGCTTCGTCGCATTTGCATCTGGGGAAATTCAGGAACAAGAAAATTATTCAAGCAATTGATAATAATTCTACAATTGAGAACCTGTATGATAACATAATCAACAAACGTAAATATACCTTCTAAGATAATAATTCTGCAAAATAATCTATAAGAAAAGTATGGTTCTGGTTCAGTATATGATTTTGGATATTATAAACACAGATGAATATTTTTGTTTGAGTATTTAAAAGAACAGAAAAATTAGCTTCCAGCTTTTGAGCACCGGTCACCGTAACCAAGTCAAGTCTCATGCGTATTGATGATTGCATTTTATATCATTTTTATAATTCTTAATTTAGATTTGTTAGCTCTTGAATTTAATAATTTTAAATTAAAAGTAGTTATTTTCGTGATGCAAGCATGGACGAAACCATTAACTTTTCTCTGTATGGGCTGTTATAATAAAATATATATTTTTTAAAGGTCAGACCATTTAAAATTAAATAACATTTTTCATTTTATCGGTGAATTTTGACAGTATGAGAGAATTTTCATTAATTAAAATAAAATGTACGCCTAGTTGAAAAATTGACAAATTAATAGTAAATCTTTCAAAAACAACACTAATTCAATTATTTTCCTTAAAATACAAAATTGAAAGATAAAAATTAAAGAAGTTATGAAATTGTAGCACTTGGAGAAAAGAAACCGATCCATTAAGTGTTTATTGTCATGATCTTCTCATCTCATTATTTAAATATTTTTAAAGACTAAATGAGACCTAAGAACTTTTAATCCTTATATGGGTTCAAAAGAAATTATATAAAAATTGGTATTTTAAATTTGTTAATCCTAAGTTCCTAACAAAGATGAATATGTTTTTCAAAAGAAAAAAAAAAAAAAAAAAAGGAAAAAAAAGAAGATTAATGGGTTGTTAGAGTGTTATAAACTTATAATACGCCTAGTACCAAGTTAAGTATAATGGGTTTGTTTTTATTAAATTATTTTGGGTCCTTAATTCTATTATTTTTTGCAAAAAGTTTGGCTAGGCATGATTATTATTTTAGAACCGAATTTCTTATTTAATAGTGTCTGATAAAATGGATGGTTACTGGTGTAATTTTCACTCAAATCATGGATGAAGAAAATTTTGCAAATTTTAGCTCCAAAAGCTTTAAAGCTCTAAGTTTTGCTTTTATTCGATTTTTTTTTTCGGACCTTATTTTTTTTTTTGGTAAAAAGGAGGCAAACAGCCCAGCGAACTAGACACAAGGGATCATTCTAGTAGAAGCCATGCCCTTGATGTCATCCTCCAAAACAGGGAGGATCTGAAGAGGCGGAGCATCAAAAACCGATAGCCCCAAATCCAAAGAGTGCCCGAGGTTAGCAAGAGCATCTGCAACTCTGTTCCCTTCCCTATAGGAATGATGCACAATGCAGTTCCAGTCCTTCCTTATGAGAGACTTACAATCTTGAATGATATGGAAAAGAGGATGAAACGCAGGAGTATCATTCGAAAGCAACAACACAACACATTTCGAATCTGACTCCACAATCACCTGCCTGAAACTAGACTGCCAAGCCAACTTTAGGCCTTCAAAAACACCCCACAACTCTGCTTCTTCGATCAGACCAGCTCCTTTATTCAAGGCGAAGCCAACCAGCCAATCTTTCCCCTCGTTCCTAATGATACCACCAGCAGAAATAGACCCCCCCTCAGGTTTCCAGCTGCCATCCACATTGAGCTTCACCCAATCCCTCGGAGGGGGAATCCAAGAGATGTGACAAGTTTCTTTAGGAGGGCTGTTGGCAGTAATGGAATTGGCCATCAACCGGTCATCCACATAATTCAAGATGATCTTACCAGGGCACGCAGGAAAGATGAAATTCGTGATAAACACCTTCTCGCATCTCTACTTCCAGATGAACCAAAGAGTGACCGCAAATAGGAGATAACCAGGCATACAGCCTAAAATCATCTCATTACAATTAAGGTTGTCAAAGACCCAGTTGTTCCACTCAATACCATAAGAGAGACTCGAGGTAATACCTCTGCAAATGTCTTCCCATATACGGTTGGCAATATTACACTTCCTGAAAACATGATCAGCATCCTCTTGACTCACCATACAACTGCCGCAACAGGTATCCACAGTGAGACCTCTAGCAGCTCTGCTCTCATTAGTTAAAAGTTTATTGTGCAGCAGGATCCATAAAAAATGGCAAACTCTAGGAGGAAGCTTGAGCCTCCAAATAAAGCTCCATTTCCAGTTATTAAGGTGGAACTTGTGGAAATGGATGTCATACGCACTACGCACCGAGAAGTTCCCCAATTTATTTAAACCCCAGATGACCGAATCTTCAATGGAACTGTCTGTCGCAACATGAACACTGAAGATGCGATGAACAACTTTCCAAGGCAACATACTGCAAAGCTTCGGGGTGTCCCAAGCATGGTCAGCTAAATAATCACCAACCTTCTCTGTTAGTTGAGCATCAGTGAGAGGGGAAATTGCATGATCTTGGAGTCTCCCAAGATCAGGGAGCCAAATGTCAGTCCAGAAGCCTACTGTGGCACCATTCCCAATTCTCCAATGTATCCCCTCAGAAAGAAGTTTAGCACCAAAGGAGAAACCTCTCCAGGTGCTTGAACAAACCTTCGAGTTAGAGGTGTCATGGGCAGCCATAGACCCCCCCTTGAGATACTTAGCTTTAATCAAATTGCCCCACAGACCACTGTTCCTCTGATGCAACCACCAGCCCGCCTTAGCAAGCAGAGCTTGATTCATACTCTTCATCCTTCTAATCCCCAAACCACCAAGGTACTTAGGTAAGGTCACCGTCTCCTAGTTGATAAGATGGATTTTCTTTTTTTCAGAATTACTCCCCCAAAGGAAATCTCTATTTAATTTGTCAAGAGTATTGCACACCTCCGCGGGGAGCTTGATTGACTGCATAGCATAGGTAGGAAGAGCAGAGGAGACTGCCTTAATGAGAGTACATCTCCCCGTGAACGAGAGCGAAGCACTCTTCCAAGACGCCAGACGTTTTTGAGTCTTCTCTACGATTTCATTGTAGGTCTCCTTCGTGACCCGGCCATGAATTAGAGGCACCCCAAGGTAGTTCCCCAAATTTTCAGTTAAAGGCGAGCCACATACATTCGCTAAGTCATTAGCAGTGGTATGGCTGACATTATTCGAGCAATACACTCTAGATTTCGAAAAGCTAACTTGTTGACCAGATAAGTCGCAAAACCTGTCAAGAGCCTCTCTCATGGTCGCAGCCTGTTGAGTAGTGGCATGACCAAAAAGGATAAGGTCATCCGCGAAAAACAGGTGGGAAATCTCCGGACCTCCTCTCGTAGTCTTACCCGGTTTCCAAGCCCCATCAAGAAGTTGTTGATGGATGATGTGGGAGAGCTTCTCCATGCATAGCACGAATATGTATGGAGATAAGGGATCGCCCTGACGAATGCCACACCTAGGTTGGAAACTCTCTGTCATTTCACCATTAACAATAACCTTATAATTCACATTGGATATGCAGCTCATAAAGAGGTCATTCAACTTGCCTACAATCCCCACTTCTACCAAAATGTGTTTAATAAAATTCCACTGGAGTTTATCAAACGCCTTGGCCAAGTCGATCTTCCAAGCTATGAAGCCTCTTTTACCTCGCACCACCTTAAACTTGTGGAGAACCTCTTAGGCCACCACGATATTGTCCTGAATTTGTCTCCCGGGCACAAAGGCAACTTGGTTAGGACTTACCAAATCCGGAAGCAACCCACGAAGTCTCTGAACAAGAATTTTACTGATGATTTTGTAAGAGGTGTTACACAAACTGATCGGTCTGAACTGAGCTAAGTTGCTCGGGTTGGGAACTTTAGGAATGAGGGAGATTAACGTGCTATTCACATCACTGGGCACACAGCCTCTCCTAAAGCAGTCGGTCACCAGAGTCATCACATCAGATTTGCACATATTCCAGAATTTCTGGAAGAAGATGGCTGGGTACCCATCCGGACCAGGCGCCTTAATACCCCCAATGCTGAAGACGCTCTGTTTAACTTCCAATTCAGAGGCAATCGCACTAAGTCTCGATAACTCACTCTCACTAAGCTTGGGAAAGACCATGGGAAAGTTTGGGAAGTTACCAGTTGCTTGTTTCTGCCGAAATAAGTCTTGGAAAAAATGAACAACCTCAACCTTCATCTCATTGGTGTCTTCCAACCATCTACCATCAGAACTCATGAGCCCCTCAATCTTATTTCTTCGTCTTCGAATAACAGTAGAGAGATGAAAAAATTTAGTATTTTTGTCCCCCTCCTTAAGCCAGCAATTTCTGGACTTTTGTTGCCAGAAAACTTCCTCTTGCTCAAGGATCTCCTTATACTCATTCAAGAGGCTGACTTCAAGGTCAGCTAGGAACGGGTACGGATTGTGGCTGAGGCCCTTTTGCACTCCCTGGATCCTGGCTAACAACTTCCTCTTCTTGTGGAAGATATTTCCAAATTTATCCTTGTTCCAGTTTTTAAGGACAGCCGTGAGATTATGGAGCCTAGCAGACACTGGAACTTCCTTCGAATTCCAGTTAGCATGGATCAGCTCTTCAAACTCCTTATGTTGCAGCCACATGGCCTCAAAATGAAATGGTTTACAGTCCTGTCTCGGAATATGAATGCTATGAAGTTGGATGAGAATAGGGCAGTGGTCAGACATAACCCTAGGCAAATGCCTCACAAACCCCTCCCCAAATTGGATTCTCCAATCCATTGAACACAACGCTCTATCCAGCCTTTCCCAGATTTCTTCACCAATGCCCCTCCTCGTCATCCACGTGAATTTCGGTCCTGAGAATCCCAGGTCCACCAAGTTATTTCTGTCAATCCAGTCCCCAAACCCACTATTCGAATATGTGGTTCTACCACCTCTCTTCTCCGAGTTATTAGTAATCTCATTAAAGTCTCCAGCCACTAGCCACAGAAGAGTAAAACAGTTCCTGATAGCGTCAAGGTAATGCCACAACACTCTCCTGGAGGTCACACATGGGTTAGCATAAACCACAGTCAGGATCCAGAGAGACGTTTTATCGTACACCAAAGCTGTCACACTATGACTGGAACTAGCAATAACATGGAGTTTAACTGAACTTTCATTCCGAAGCAGCCATATACCTCCAGAAAAACCCACAGCATCCACCACAAAGTTCTTGGAAAAACCTAACCTACCAATCACACTAGAAGCCTTCGAACCACTGATTCTTGGCTCAAGGATAGCCAAAATCTCAAACTTATACAACCCCTTAATATTTGCAATGTTCCTAGAGAACCCTCTCTTACCAGCACCTCTCACGTTCCACACACAGATCATTGCGCAAACAGAGGAATTATTGTTCAGTAATGGCCGCCATCGCCTCTTCCAGGTTCGTGGCAACCACATCAAAATTTTCACCTAACAAGCCCGAATTCTTCACACTGGTATCACACTCCTCTGTACTAGCATTGTCCACCAACATTCCTTTAAAATTACTGACTTCTAGATGAAGATCCTTTAGCACAGCCGAGCTGTCCATCTCTTCGGAATCTAGCGCACAAGGATCAGGGTTGGGAGTCATCTTCTCAGTGCCTGCAGAAACCTTATAGAAATCAGCATCTCTCCTCTTATCCTCTCCTCTGCCAGAGTCAATACCCACCCGATACCCCTTATTGGCAGGCATTTTACTTTTAGGAGGGTGACTCTTAGGCACAAACTTAAGATGGGAAGTTTTATGGTTCGTGATCTCTGTTAGGACAGACTTCCCTTTCTTCTTGATACCCTCTCCAGTGATATTGCCACTTTGGCCACCACTATCCACCATAGGAGCATCCACAACCTCACTCAGGACCTCAAATCTCGACCCACTTGAAACATTAGTAGAAGGTTTGCATGAATTCTGATTACTTGGTTTGGTCACATTCTTCGTAAGGTGGGCCTTGCCCCCCACATTGGTTGCAGAAGCATATACCGATTTCTTACTAATGGAAGGGCCATTCTCCGAAGGTTTCCCATTACTCACATTAGTCATTGGAGCACCCATATTGCTGTTTCCAACCTTGCCATTCCTCCCTTTATAATCACTGTTACCTTGCTTACCATAAGACACCAAAAGCCAAGGACCAAAAGCCGGCATTTCCTTCCCACAGTTATCCATTTTCGTATTGCTAGCATCTGGTTCTGCAGGCACTGGAGCCAATCCCACTTTGCAAGACTCCTTGCTATGACCATAACGACCACAGTTAAAGCAGACTAACCCCAAGCTTTCATACTCCAGCTTAATGGCCCTCTCCTCAACATTAAGCGTAGCAACTAGGGGCTTGGAGATGTCAATTTCTACACAAATTCGTGCAAATCTGCCGCGGGCTTGAGTGAGCGTAACGGGATCAACTTTACACATCTGACCCAGCATTCCCCCTATGTTCCAGAGCAACTCCGAATCCATCCATTCCATAGGCAACCTAGATAACCTCACCCAAATCGGCATACTTAGAATTTGGTCCTCGCCAGGAACGAAATTTGGCCTCCAACGCTGCACAACCAGGTACTGGTTCGAAATTATCCAGGGGCCATTAGTTAAGACATAGTCCAGATCTTCTTTCACTTGAAACCGAGCTACAAAGTACCCTTCACCAAGATCTGTTAGTTGCCATTGTCCTAAAAGAGGCCATTTCATCGATAACTTGGTGAGCATAAAACTCAAGGTATGCGCACGTCCCATGTTATTCAGGATCAGGGCATTATTCCATGGTTTCTGCAACTGATGTTTCAAATTCTCAGATAGCGACATCTTGGGACCATTAGGACCCTGGGTAATCAGGATATCCTCACTACCAATTTTAATTTTCTCCTTCGAGTTACCTGAACCAGCCCAAGTGCTAGGACTCGCCATATTCATCAACTTGGATTTGAAACTACCCATGGCTTCAGTCCTTTCAGTATTATTCACGGAATCGTTACGGCCAAAACAATCAGATTCTGCTCTGGCTCTTTTGGCAGATCCGACGCCATCAGAACCTATGGTAGAATCCATCATGTTGCTGGTAGGGGAGGGTTGAGCAGAAAACACAAACTTCTCACTTGGGTTTTCCATTCTAATTTGGATTAAGGGAGCGGAGCCACGAAAAGGAAGAAGAAACTAAGGCAAAGCGAAGAGAAACGGAGGCGCGTGAACAGAGCTTGCGTCTCAGGTCAGATCCAGAGACTGAAACCAGGCGCGTACAAAAAATCAACCCCACGCGCACATCTTTTTTCTAGAAACTCGATATGAATTTACCATGTTTCTTTTCGGACCTTATTTCCTTTGCTTACAAAAGCGTCGACCCACCCGGGCCACCCTTGATCAATTTTTTTTTTTTTTTTTTTTGGCTCAATTGCCAAAAAAATGTTTGTTTTGTACGTAAATAATATGGTGAAAGTTTGATACTTTATTTGATTAAAAAAACATTTGATTTTAATTTTAAATTTATTTCAAAAGCTGTTTTTATTGTGTTCCATATGACAATACTTTTTAGACCATCTCCAATGCATGTGCTATTGCCAATGCCAAATTTGGCACAAAAAAGGGTAAAATGCTATATTTGGCACAACAATTTACCATTGTGCTCCAATGCACAATTCTGATTAAAATGCTATTTGTATTATTTTATTCATTAATATTGTAAAAGTCAATAATATCATTAATGCTTTCATTAATTTTTACGTCTCTTTCCCCTTCTCTCATCGTCTTCTTTGAGCTTTTTATTTTTATTTTTGCTTCAAACCAGAGTCCAGAACACATTATTCTAAAATCTCCCATTTTCCTCATCTCCTTCAATTATCATATATCAATCGCTCTCTCATTCAACTCTGTCTCGTCCTACCACAAATTTTTTTACGCCATTTGTTGTCATTCAAATAATTCAAAGCCTAGCTACCCAGAATCTCTAACCTCCCAAGCCATTTTCGTCTCTTTCCCCTGCTCCCTCCCATTGTCTTCTCTTCTTTGAGATTATTTTTATTTTTATTTTTATTTTATTTTGCTTCAGACCAGATTCCAAAACACAAATTATAGGTTGCCATTATTTTCGTCTCTTTCCCCTGCACCCATTGTCTTCTTTGAGAATTTTTTTTTCTTCATACCAGATTCCAGAACACAAATTAGGTTTCCAATAGCAAGAGTTTCATGAGCAATTTGTTAAATAAAATATTGGGAGGAGATTTTGATGACTCCTCATCTGATGATGAAGATCACAAAACTAAAGTGGTTCACTTTGTGACATCCAGCTTTCACATGATGACAACATAACGAGGTAAACGTTTCGGTTCAATTATTGGTCGCAAATATATATATCATGATAGAATTTCCGGTAATGAGCGATTATTTAGAGATTATTTTTCTGTCAATCCAGTATATCCACCAAATCTTTTTCGAAGACGCTTTCGAATGAATCGCTCTTTGTTCCTCCATATTTTAAATGAAATTCAATTATGTGATGATTACTTTGTACAAAAGAGTGATGGATTGGGGAGACTAGGGTTGTCTAGTTTGCAAAAAATGACTGCATCAATTAGGATGCTAGCATACGGCATGTCTGCTGATTGTGTTGATGAGTATGTAAGAATTGGTGAAAGCACAACTATTGAATCTTTGAAAAAATTTTGTGAAGCAATTATTTTCACTTTTGAAAAAGAATATTTGAGATCACCAACAGAGGAGGATGTTTCAAGATTGCTAAAAGAGGGGGAAAAACGTGGATTTCCTAGAATGTTAGGGAGTTTGGATTGCATGCATTGGTAGTGGAAGAATTGTCCAAGTGCATGGCATGGACAGTACACTGGGCATGCTCAAAAGCCAACAATTATACTTGAGGCAGTGGCTTCATATGATTTGTGGATATGGCATGTCTTCTTTGGAATGCCTGGATCTCACAATGATATTAATGTTCTTGATCGATCTCATTTATTTTCTGAACTAGTTGAGGGACGAGCACCTCTTGCCAACTATACCATAAATGGTCACACTTACAACATGGGATATTATTTGGCCGATGGCATCTATCCAAAATGGGCAACATTAGTTCAAACAATTTCTCAACCTCAAGGTTTAAAGAATAAATTATTTGCAACTATGCAAGAAGCATGTAGAAAGGATGTAGAAAGAGCATTTGGGGTACTCCAAGCACGATTTGCTATTGTTCGAGGGCCTGCAAGATTTTGGAGTCATGAAGATCTTCATTCTATTATGAAAACTTGCATCATTTTACACAATATGATTGTTGAGGACGAGCGTAATGAATCTCTAGATAATGAGTATGATTCATCAGACCTGTTACCTATAGTTGAAGTGCCACATGAGAAAACACTCAAATTTCTTGAGTTTATTGCTCGTCACCACATGATTCGATCTTCTGAGCAGCATTATTCATTTCGCAATGATCTTATTGAACATTTGTGGTCACAACATGGACAAGAAGATTTATAAGTATTAGAGATTGTACTTAACAATCATGATGATTCAAAATAACACTGCTATGCAGTTTATGCATTGCGGTTTTGTGTTGGAACCTGGCAGGCAGACCTTTGTATAATGTTATAGAATCTTGTACTACTAATGTAAGAATGAAAGTTGCTTTGCTTTTGTGCAGTGATAAATAAAATTATGTTGGTAGTTTCAAAAATATATATATATACATTTTGATCTGTATCATGCATATCCTAAGTATTGTACTGTTTTTTCAATGACTATAAAATCTTAACTTTTGTTTAATTGTTGGGTACAAGTGAACTCAGGATCTCAACAGGAAATAACAGGGATGATGAAATCACAAATTGATTGAGAAAATTTAGAAAATTTGTGGAGGCCGATGGTCGGATACAGTTCTCTTTGCAATGTTGTTGATTTTGTATTCTCAAATCAGTATTAGCAAATAAACACACTATTCTGTTGTGTCTTTGACCTTGATTATATAGGACATGTGACTGGGTCTGGGATCAATTGATGCTTGTGATCTTGTTCTAATCCTTTGATTTCATAATATTTAGAATAATTAAATAAGCTCTCTCATTCATTCCAGGAACTTTCAGAGGTCCAACTACGAATGTTATGGTGTCTCTTAAGTTGTGCTTTTCTTCATTTTGTTTCTACTGCTGAGTGAATGTTACATTTCATTAATTAATCAAACATAGCAATGTTAATACATTTGTAAGTAAATAAATAGTATAATACAATGATAAATGGTCATGAATTGGGGTATGTGTGAACAGATTTTTTTTTTTTTGTCAGTTCCAAATAGACCAGAATTTTGAGATACTCCAAATTTGTGGAGGCTGATGGTCGGATACAGAATAGTGTGTTTATCTGCTAATACTGATTTGAGAATACAAAATCAACAACATTGCAAAGAGAACTGTTCCCAATTATATCAACAAAGAAAAAAAAAAAAAAATCTACATGAGCATAATTGACAGCTGAGATAATTGCATGATGCTTCCATTTCCTTACATTCAAACCACAACAAGCTAGAGATCTAAATTACTGTCAATAATTCAATTCAACAATTAGCATATCCAAGAAGACAAGGTATAACATCATAATAATACCAAAAAACTGATAGCTAGACCTGGCACGATTCCGGTTCGAACCGTTGGAACCGGCCCGAACCGGAACTGGAAAAACCGGAACCGGAACCATTTTTCCGATTCTGGTTCAAGAACCGAAACAGGAACAGGAACCGGTTTCGGTTCCAAGGTTCACAGAACCGGTGGTTCCGGTTCCGATTCGAACCAGCGGTTCCAAGTTTTTTTTTAAAAAAAAAAATTACACTTTATTTATAAAAATAAAATGTTAAAAAAAAAATGATATTGAAGAGTATTGAACCATAGTCCATAACCCTTGTCAAAGTAATTAGTATATTTTCCTTTGCATTCTCTTCCTTTTTATATAGGTTAGGTCTCTCTCCACTTCCCTCATTTATCCGATGTGGGATGTGAAATTTTCTTTTCCTTTCTATTCTAGTTGTAGCTTACTAAATTCAAGTAGAATTGAGAGAGTTAACTTTAGACATTTTGATCTTGGACCTAGTACCATATTTAAGTACTAATGAGTTCAATATGTATTAGCATAAAAATTGGATATTGTTCCCTTCTATTATGGCCATAATGACAGTAACGCAAATGAAGAAAAAAAGATGATAACAATAACAACAAAAACTTTAATAGACTTCCAAATCCAACAAATGAACAAAGAAATAGACTAGTAAATATCTGGTCAAAACATGAACAAATGAAATTTTAGCAATAGACTAGTAAATCAATTTCACTCAGGTTTCTACCAAATCCAACAAAAGTAAGTAGTGAGGTATATTATGTGGCATATTATTCATCGCATAAACCGAATTAAGTATATAGCTTACTAAATTAACCGAATCTGAAACATTAAGTTTTAATTTAGAATATTCCTCCCATATTTCATAGAAGGAAAAATACTATGATAGAATTAACAACAAAGAAAAATAAAACAATTAGAAGAGAAAGGATAAAAAAATCTCACATCCCACATTGGAAAAATATGAGAAGTGGAGAGAGGCCTAACCTATATAAAAAGGAGGAGAATGCAAAAACAAAATATAATTATTTGGACAAGGGTTATGGGCCATAGCCCAATGCTTTGTAATGTCCTTTTCTAACATTTTATTTTTTAATAAATAAAATGTAATATTTTGTAATGTAAAAAAAAAAAAAAAAAAGGTTCCAAACCGCCGGTTCCGGTTCCACCAAACCTTGGAACTAGAACCGGAACCAGACCGGAACCGTGCCACGTCTACTAATAGCTGACGTAATTACCATAAATTCAGTTACACATAACTTATCAAAACATGATAAAACTTTAATCTTGTTACAGAGAAGGTGGAAAAACATCATAGCCTTCTGAGTCCGTTGGATGATCCATTTTAGCAAGAATTTGAGCCTTTCGATGCTCATAATAGGCTCTTGTACAGGGATCCATATTGGAGGTGTCCATCAACATAATTTTATCATCTTTCTCTGTTTGCTCTCTTTTGTGCTTCTCCATCATTATTTTTAGTTCCATTTCTGCCTTTCTCTTCTCTCTTTCATTTGCCTCTTCCAATATTTGTAATTTTCTTTCTTCTACACGAGCTTTTCTTTCTTGAGCCTCACATGTTTGCTTATTAAATTCAGACATCAAATCACACAAACAAGTGCTTGAAGCATCGACTATCTTATTTTTTTTTTCGTGATTCTTTTTCAGCTTTCCTACCGATGGGTCTTTTATTTAAATAATTGATATCGTTTTCAAAAGGAAGATGATTGGAGTCTTGAGAATTAGGTGTTTCAGGAACATGGGAAGGTGAAGTTGGGTGTGGCAAGTCATTGGTTTTTGTAATTGTATGATTTTGTTTAGTCTGCATAGCTAAATCATGCCACTTGACGCCTTGTTTCAACACTTCCCAACAATGATCAAATGCAAATTTTTTCTTCTCAATATCAATATACAACAATTTTGCTTGAAAAACCTACAAATGAACTACGTATTAGAAATAAAATATCAAACACTAAATAATAAACAAATGAAGAGCAGCAATAGCCTGAAGCCAGTTGCAGAGCATCAGCAAAAGAGTATGAACACACTCAATCATCACCTTTTATCTTTTTTTGAAAAGCAAATTTATTAAAGGCCAAAGGACCACACCCCAGCAGGGGAACAACAGCGCAAACCCAACAACATCAAAGACCAGCGACAGAGGCAGCACAAACACAATCCATGTCGCTGACCTTTGACAGGGCCACAAAACAAAAAAGGAATTATCAGCAGCTGATCATATGTGATCAGTGATGATAGTCTGGTTAAATTTAACTTTTAATGAATATATGAAATCAATAACTGAAAAATATCAATACCAAGAACTCCATTAATGGTGTCTCAAAAAACTTCTCTGTTCTAATATTTCTTTTAGGAATTTTCACAAACACTTTAGTTACATTCATCATACACCATCATTCATATCAGACATGCTAAGAACTCCATTAATGGAGTCTTAAAAAACTTCTCTGTTCTAATATTTCTTTTAGGAATTTTCACAAACACTTTAGTTACATTCATCATACACCATCATTGATATCAGACATGCTAGCTCAATATATCACAACACATTTGTTTAGTGTTTGCAGGCATAGTCGGGCTGTCTACCTCTCAAATATTCAAAACGAAAAATAGATAAGAAAAAAAAAAATCATAGTTTACCTTATCGACTTCAATCATTCCAGATTATTGCCTATTTTCTATTTGAGAGAGATATCCACGATATTTGTTGCAACTTCTCATAATTGTGCCCCAACGAGATTGAATAGAAGTTTTTGTTCGCACGGTTTGATCATTAACATGGATAGTGTAGTTCTCCAACACCCGATCCCAGAAATTATGTGAAGTCTGCAAGTTACCAACAACAGGATCTTGGGTGATGACCAACCAAGCATTGCAGATGGCTATATCTTGGTTATTTGTAAATGATTTTCCACGTTTTGAAATATTTTGATTCTCTTCCATTGAAAAAATATTTTTGCATATACAAATGAATGATACGAAATTTGGAGATGAATTAAAAAAAGAAAATGGAAGACAGAAATAGAAGAACATTGAATTTCTGTAATAAACATTGATTATGTGCATTAAATTTAAATTATTTTAATGATATTTTTATAATTAAAAAATAAGCATTTATTACTGTGCCAAATTTGGCACTGCATTGGAGGAAGCTTTTTGTACTCTATGCCAAATTTTAGCATTGGCACAACAATTTGGCACTGCATTGGAGATGCTCTTAGGGGCATTTCATCAAACACATTTTATTCTTTTACTATTTAAGCAATTCCCGTTAGGTTAAAAAAAAAATTGGTTTGATGGTTACAATGAGTTGAGAGAGAGACAACAAGAGGGATAAAGCAAATAGGCTATCAAATTGAGATGACAAAATGAAATTGTCACTGTTTCAAATTCAAAATTTGTTCAAAAAAGGACATGGTAGCCTTAGAAAATAATGAAATGCTTTGATTGTAAAAACAGGAAGATGGGGACGAGATGAGGTTGGTTTAGTAGCATACCCCTCATGCCTATACTACAAGGTTTTGGATTTGAGTCCCTGTATCTCAAGCATAATCTCCCATGATCACGATCTCTCAAAGATCTCGTGGAACTCAACCACGTATGGCAGACCTCACTCAGTAGCCTATAAATACTAGACCCCTCATTCATAAAAGGGGTTGGCTTTTCTCCTATCAAACTCACTCTAAAGCTATGCTCTTCTTTACTCTCAAATACACTAAGTCTCACATAGCAACTCGAGTGCTCAACTCGATGCAATAGCTAGAGTTTCCTAGCTTTAAAATCACTATATCATCTTTTTATCTAAGCTTAGCTGATGTAGGATAGTTGGCTTTAGAGTTTAAAGAAGAGATGTACAGGAAATTGTCCAAAAGAGGTGCTCCAAAGAAACGGGCATAACTTTTAACTCGGTTGTCAGATTTCCTATTATAATATGTTTTCGGAAAGGGTTTTCAGAGATCTATAGCATGGCAATCAAGGTTCCCCGGTTAACGTCATTTGCATCCTCTTCGGAGCAGTTTAAGTTAGGCTGTCAGGCAACCGAAGATTTTGTGCTTTTTTTATTTTTCCGTTTTTAGTTGTTTTTGTTTAGTTTGAGGATATTTTAGTCTTTTTGCTTATTTTAGGGTTTCAAGAGGCTATTTAAGGCTCTTTGTTATCAGTTTCAGAATTATTCAACAATATTATCAATTTTCGGTTTATATACATTCGTTCTTTGCTGGTGGATTCCAGTTTTGTTACTTTAGGGATTACGCTGGTAAACCCTAGAACTTCTGTTTTGCGTCATTAGCTCAGCTACTCGAGCATTCAACTTGACACGTTAGCCAGAGGCTCCTTGCTCCTCTAGTACATTCGACATGATGCTCATATACTACGATCAAATTTACACTGCTTTACTATTCATTATAATTTACTTTGATTCCTCATTTCAATATCTGACTTGAGCGTTAGAGAGTCCCCCACATGGACCACCCCATCCTGTGGCTCGACGATTGCTCTCTTTTCTTTCTCTGTTCGCAAATTGTCAGAGCCTACCATATTACAAATTTAATTGCAAATTCGAGCAACTACAGATATCATCAAATGCCTTCCAACAAAATGCTGACAACCTACATGATTCAAACACTATATATATATATCAATAACGAAAACACAAGTAATATAAATAATTGCAAGGTTTTGATATAATATTAAAATACACAATTTCTCAATCAAACATTTCATCAAACAGGTTGTATGCAAAAAGTAAGTGGTTTCACAGTTTACATTCAATAGGATAATATCAACAAAACCAGACGGTCTTACACATCAACAATGTTTTATTAGAGAATAAGTAGATTAATAATAAAAAAAATATTGCAAAAGTTAATTAAAAAAAAATGTCATACCTCTTACCCAAAACGTGGAATAAGCACATTGGCTTGGAGATTAATTCAAAACAAACTCAACGATGTCCATTAAAATAGTACACAAGATAAGGTGTGGATGAGCTTATAGTATTATTATATGACCACCTATCATAATAAACGTCATAAAGTTATGACGCTTTTTGAAAACTGTCATAATGTTACGACGCTTTTTAAAACCCATCAAGACGTTATGATGGTTTTTACATATTGTCATAACGTTATAATGTTTTTTTTTTTTTTTTTAAATACATCATTATTTTTTGTCATAATTCTTCTTTTTTCTAGAAGTGAGTGGGTCATGGAGTACATCCCTCATTGGAGGGGGAGATTGGAAGGCTTGGATGCCCAATAGGGTCCATAGAAATGAGAGGTTATTTGATGGTCCAAATTATTTAATGGCAGTTTGGTAATTTGGGGTTTTTATTATCCCTAAATAGTTGGTATAAAAGTAAAGATATATTGTTTTTTGGTGGTGAGTGTGGCCAAGGAAAAAGTAGAAATCAGAAAGTGCGGCCAAGAGAGGAAGAAGAGAAGAAAAGAGAGAAAAGAAAAAGACTTAGGTGTGCATTTTTTCTGTCGTTCCACCTCCATTTTCGAATCCGTTTGAAGCAATGAGCTCCTAGGATTCGTGTCTATCACAATCCTTAGTGTTTGAAGAGTTATTTGTGGTGTGATTGTTCTTATTTTCTTTTCTTATTCCTCTATTGGTTACACTCTTTGATTTCTTTTTCATTGATCGCACTCTCAACCAAAATCAATGTCTTTGCTTTTATACCAATTATTTAGGGTTATTAAAAACCCCAAATTACCAAATTGCCTTTGAATAATTTGAATCACCAAATAACCTCTCATATGGTAAGACCCTATGAGGCCTCCAAGCCCAACACCAACTTCTTAGAATTCATATCATGATGTAGTTATAATTGTGGTTGTCCCGCACCTAAGAAATTATTTATCACTTTGTACCAAAACCAATAATAGACCAAACAACAGAAACAAAACGAAACCAATTTCTTCTTTCCAAAAAAAAAAAAAGGAAATCAACTTCTTTGATCGGTAGCTTTGTTCAGATTTTTACTATAATTATTAACCCAACAGGCAATAGCTACAGACCAACTTTGCTTTAATTTAAATGAAACTTTGTTTCGGTTTTAACTTTTGATATCTATAACCTGTCATTTGATTCCAATTTGTCTTAATAATGGCAAACAGATCAAACTCTGGCAATGACTACAATACACGATCCATACTATTTGTAATGCAAAGTAAATCCTTGACAAATGAAATTTTGCAAATAATATCACCATAAACAAACGCAAAGAATATTTCATCATCCATACGCTCGTTCAGAACAACTTTGCCATGTTTACAATTAAGAATGAATTTTTAAAAATTCATAAATACATATATAGGAAGAGTGATGCAAAGCCTCCTGGCTCAACCTCGCGTCGACAGCCAATAGAGGGAACAAAACACAGAATCTCTCTGCAATTGGAATATCTCTAATATTTCAATTAAAATGTCAAAGATGGCCCAAAAAAAACTACTCTCGTCCTCCTCCTTCCCATTTTAAATATCCAACCAAAGAACGACAATCTAGGAAATAAACTAGGAAAGAAATAATAAACAAATAACCAGATTTGAAAAAAAGAACAAAATAGGCTTCCTAAAAATCCTCTGCCTATGAGTTGAACACCATGATTTAAGGGACAGCTTCCTGATTTGCATCAAAGAGTATATGAATGACGTGGTATATCCGTCTTATTTAAGTTTTTCTTGATTTAATATACTAACAAGTCATTTCAATAAGCCTAATATAAGCTTGGAACATAATTAAAGGTTGTTGAGAAAATTATGTGGAAAATAAGATCGATATAGAGATTCTAATCAAACAACACAAGCCTTTTATGTGGAAAACCCATAACAAACAAAACAAATGGCCATCAAAATGATGAGAGAAAAATATCTCTATATAGAAAATTGTTACAACTACACACTCAATATTCTCTCTCAAACCTCAAACCTTAATTACAATTGAGCCCTACCGAGCATTAAATCCAAAGCTCTCTTTAGGTGCCCCCTAGGTGTCCCCCAAGATATTCTCGAAGTGTCCTTTCTCGGATGTTTCCAAGTGTCTCTTAGTGTTTTCTAAGATATGTATATATTACAGATTGAGAATACTTGGAGCCAAATTAACATACTTGGACCAAAGTAACATACATTGAGCGAAAGTAAAATGCTTGTAACCAAGTAAAATACCTGGGGTCAAAGTAACTTTCTTGGAGCCAAAGTAATCCTAAGACTTTTTAAACAAGTGGTATCATAATGTTGGTTGTTTCAAGTCTGTACGGTGGAATTATTCACAGGTACAACATAGTCTGTTCACAAAAACAAGTACTGACATGTATAGGGACTATACTTGTAAGTGCTTGGTCAGTAGTTTCCCAGTTGCCTACTATCAATTTAGCAAAGCAGATGTCAAAGAGTTAGTTTCAAACTCATTTGAAATTTGAAGTTGAAAATTTGATGTAAAGAGGAAATTTGGTTTGTTGCAAGTACAAATCATTGATATTTTGATCCAATCTAGGTTAGACATGGCGTTAAAAGGAAAATCAACCTCTGGAGGCTCTGTAGACGTTGGTAAGGTATGGAGCAAATCCAGTAAAGGGCTCTGCAAGTTTTGTTAGCGTGCAGTATGTCTCTTGCTTTCACGAGAGATGGTGATGGAATGAACATACACACCCTCATGGCATGTCGTTAGACCACCAAGTTGCCATGGAAGAGAACGTGTGGGTTCACAAGTCTGCATATGGGCATTTTTTTTTTTTGAAATATCACAGTAATTCAAGAATTGGGGAGTGAGACATTTTTTGTTGAAATATTACGGTAATTCAGGAATTGGGGAGTGGGACATAGTCAAACCTACAACCCCATGGTGTAGGTATGAAGGGTAAACAAACATCATCTTGTCTTTGCACATAGGCATTAGTTAGATAAAAATGCAAGATTTGAGACACCGGTGAGGTGAGGTGTGGAACAAGTCCAGCAAAGGGCTCCAAAAGTGTTGTCACTAGTATGTCTCTCACTTTCGAGGGAAATGGTGATGTGACGGACAAGTAAATCCTCATGGCATGCCACTCAAATATCAAGTTGCCATGGAAGATATTCTGTAGTAGCTAATTGGTTCATAAGTTTGCACATGGACATTCATTAGAAAATGATACAGTATTTAAGATGAAGGTTCACCATATTTTTCAAAAGATTTGTTCGACATGTAGCAGAAGAAATATTATGATGGATTATTCCTAAGTGGTTGTACATTTATAGTGATTCTCGGTATTGAGAGTCCTGGCTTTCAGATAAAGCTTGAAGGTTTGGAGAATTTTTCACCAAGGGGCCGGTGGTTTGTTGGAAATTTGGTTGGTAATCTCAAAGTGCTCCAAACGGAATAAAACCAAGCATAAAGACACTGGTGTGTCATTGAAAAGAGAATACTAAGAGGTCCAAACAGGTCTGATTGATACGAATGGTGTGTCATTGAAAAGAGAATACTAAGAGAAAGACAACGACGAAATCAACATCAAAACATAGAGGTCAAATGCGTCGTCACACATTGTTAGACGGCAACTGTTCCGCTGACTTTGTGAAGGACACCTCCATGACACAAGAAACTTCTGGAAAACGCGTTGGGACACATGGCAAGCATGTGGGGGCGTGTGACTTGGTTTTCTTATTTAAAAAGCCTTCGAATTACATTGGCTTGAAGAAAGTTTCTTTGACTCAAAATAGTTTACTTTGACTCTAAGTTTGATTCTTTAGCTCCAAGTATTATCGATATATAAATAAACACATCCTAACAAGCACCCAGAATGCTAAATATACCAAAATTATGTGTTACATTATGTTGATAAAAAGTTATATTCATGAAGATCTTATGAGAAAGATTTCAAGATGTTTACTAGTATTGGAAGGCAAAAGTGTCTTAGATCTTGTTTGGTTGAACTTTTGAAAAACCTCTATTGGTAAAAGATCTACTTATAATAAATCTATTAGAAAAAGAGTTTTTGAAAAAAAAAAAAAAATTATAGTTGTTTGGTTGATAGACTTTTTTTATAAAAAAAATGTCTATTTGGAGAAGCACCTCCCCAAGAGCTTTTGCCTAGTAGAGGTTTAAACTCTACTAGTCTCTACTCAATTTAAATAGACAATCTCAAAAGCACAATCAAACAACTAAAAAAAAAACTCAAATAGATGTTGGTAGACCTTTTAAGGCAATAGAAAGTTCAACCAAACAAGCACTTAGATATTGATAGGTCTCGACCGCTAGTAAACGACTGTCTAAGATACCCTTGATGTCCTAATTTCAAAGTTGTAGTGACTACCGACTGAATACCGCGCGCACTATAATTTGTGCAGGGCCTTGCATGGACTGTTATGAAACAACAGGGAGCAAAACGTAAGTTTCCCCTAGAACGGTAAAAAACGCAAAGTTCATATTTTTTTTCCCTATAAATGCATGTCTCAGACCTTATTTTAATGACTCCCAGTAACTCTTTCCTTTAAATATTACGTTTTTATCGGTTATTGAATTTGTTATATAGTTTTTTATTTTAGTTTTTTCACTTAAATTTTAAACTAATTTTTTCATACAATCTTACTTACCTAAATTTTCTCACTTTCATGAAATAATAAAAACGTAATATTTTCTTTTCAAAAAAACAAAACATAATATTTTCTTATAAGTTTTTAGTTATTTTTGTTTTATCAAACATTTTTCTAGCTAATTTTTACCTTCTAACATTTTTCAACTAATTTTTCTTATCTAGTTTATTGTTTTAGAAAACTCTTTCAATATGATTTTTATCATCTAATATTTTCATTAAAATTATTCACATATTTTATAATTTTTCTTATAAGTAAACATTGATAAATGAAAAATTATTAAATAAAAAATATTATTAAAAAATATTCAGTGTTAGACTCATTCTAATGATCTAGACGATACATTTTTATTAGTACAATTTCTATGATAATATAAATTATAAATTAAAATTTATTATATATTTATTGAATTTAATAAAAATATGAAAAAAGATATCAACATCAAATATTTATATATTTATTTATAACTATAAAGATGAGATAAAAATGAATTATAAAATTATAAAAAAAAAAAAATGAATTTAGAGACTCAAATTTCATACATTTGGCATACCGAACAATGGGCTACTCTATTTTAGAGTTATTAT
Source organism: Acer saccharum (assembly GCA_030490815.1). Taxonomy (NCBI): domain Eukaryota; kingdom Viridiplantae; phylum Streptophyta; class Magnoliopsida; order Sapindales; family Sapindaceae; genus Acer; species Acer saccharum. The sequence continues at coordinate 37,798,301 of CM059873.1, forward strand.
TCCATTTAAGCATGCTGGTTGGACGAGATAAGGTATAATTTGAAAATAGAGAGATAAAAGCATGATTAAAGATGCTTTAAGGCAGCATGCTGAGTGCAATATGAAAAATATTGATTCATATTGCAGTTCATAAGGCTGCCTAGTGGTAGGGGCAGAGTCTCTAGCTAGTTCACCATGAATAACTCATAAACATTCTTTTTTTAAAAGAAAATTTATAAGTTTTATTAACTCATATAAAATATTTTGTGTTGAGTTACAGTGTTGCACCATTATAGATCAACATAAAAATCGTTTTTTAAGCCATCTCCCATGTACAACAACAAACTTTACACCAAATGTGAAATATTTTTACATCAATTTTTTTTTTTTTTTTTTCACTCCAATGTTCCATATCAAATTTTACACTAAAAGAGTATTTTTAAAAAATATTCTTTCAATATTTATTATAAAAATTTAACATTAATTAATAAATAAATTATATATTATTATTATTATTATTATTATTATTATTGGTATCATTTTAAAGATTTTAATGAGATCTTTCCAACGGTATATTTTATAAGAATACATATTATTTTAATTAAGTATAAAAGAGTTAAATTAGGAAGTTTAAAAAAAAATAAAGAATGATTTGATTAATGGAAAAAGAAGATAAAAAGAATATTGGTGTTCTACTGTTCATCACAGCACAAATTTTTTTTTTTTGGAAAATGGATTTTATGCTTTGGAAATTGTGTTTTATGCTATCTTAAAGGGTTGGAGTTACTCTATATTGGCGCTCTAATGTTCATAGACGCAAATCTTTCTTCTTTTTTTTTTTTTGAAAAGAATCACATTAATCAAATCATCCTTTATTTTTTTAAAAATTCCTAATTTAACCATTTTATATTTAATTAAAATAATATGTATTCCGAAAAAATATGACACCAATATTGATATATATATTTAATTTTTATTTATTTATTAATTAATGTTAAATTTTTATAATAAATATTAGAAGAATATTCTTTAAAAATGATCTTTTAGTGTAAAATTTAGAGTGGAACATTGAAGTGAAATCTTTTTTTTAAAAAAAAATTAGTGTTGAACATTGTAGTAAAAAAAAAAAAGAAATTGGTGTAAGAATATTCCTCATTTGGTGTAAAGTTTGGTGTTGTACAATGAAGATGGCCTTAGAGCATCTCTAACATTGCACAAAACACCCCACAAACTCCAAATTAAAGCTTACTATTCACCAAATACACTTTCCAACATTGCTTCAAAATGTGTTTCCCAATAAAAAAAAATTGTGTTGATGAACATAGCACACTGGCTATGACGAACACTGTTCCTCAACACAAAACTCTTAGAGCGTCTTCAATGTTCAGCACTAAATTTTACTCCAATTTGAAGTTAAATGTGAATCTTTTAGGAATATGTTAACACCAAATTTTTTTCCACTCTAATGTTCCACACCAAATTTTACACTAAAAAATAATCTTTAAAGAATATTCTCTTAATAAATATTTATACAATAACGTTGATGTGACAGTAACAAAGAAAATAAGAGTTTTATGCTAAGGAACAGTGCTCGTCAAAGCCAGTGTGTTTCTTAGCACAATTTTTTTTTTATTGGGAAACACATTTTAAAGCAACGTTGGAGAGTGTATTTAGTGAACATTAAGCTTTAATTTGGAGTTGATAGGGTGTTTTGTGCAACATTGGAGATACTTTTATTGCACCAAACTCTACTTCAATTTGGAGTTGAATGGAAATTTTCTAGGAATATACTTACACTAAATTTTCTTCCACTCCAATATTCAACACCAAATTTTATATCAAAAAAAAAATTTGTAAAGAATATTTTCTCAATAAATATTTAAATTATTATAAAAGTTTAACTTCATTTTAATATATAATTAATAAGTAAATTAAATAAATTGAATATATATATATATATATATATCAATATTTGTGTCATTTTAAAGATGTCGTTGAGATCTTTTCAACGGTATATTTGTTGGGAATACATATTATTTTAATTAAGTATAAAATGGTTAAATTATGATTTTTTTTAAAACAATAAAGGATGATGTGACGGTTAAGGAATTAAATAAAAATAAAAATAAAAAAATAAAAAAGCTAGTGGCTTGATGCTATGAATAGTTTCCGCCAAATCTGATGCACTACTGTGTAGTGTGCACAACACAATTTCTTTTTTTTTTTTTAGGGAATCTGGAATTTTACGCAAGGTTGGAGTGCTCCTTTTTCAAGAGTATACGCTATCTTAAAGTTTGATGCAATGTTTGCCGTATGGTTGGAGTTGCTCTCAACTCCAACCATACGTCAAACATTGTACCAAACTTTAAGATAGTGCATACCGTTCAGAAAAGAGCTCTCCAACCATACGCCAAATTCCAGATTCCCTAAAAAAAAATTGTGCGGTGCAACAGTAATGCACCAGATTTGACGTAAACTGTTCACAACAACAAATCAATGTTTTAATTGTTTTCAAATTTCTAATTTAACCCTCCTATACTTAATTCCTACAATGGAAAGATAGATCTTTAAAATAACATCAATATTGATATACATAATTATTTTATTTAATTTATTTATATAAGTTAACTAATAGAAATTAATTGGTATTAATTGGTATTATATAAATATTTATCGGAAAAATATTCTTTAAAGATACTTTTTTTGTGTAAAATTTGGTATGGGACATTAGAGTAGAAATTTTTTTTAGTGTAAACATATTCCTAAAAGATTTCCTTTTAACTTTAAATTGGAGTAGAGTTTCGTGCAATACATTGGAGTTGCTCTAAAGATGCTATTTTGGTGCATTTTAACACTAAAATGGTGTCAAATTTGGTGGTGCACATTGAGGATGCTCTTGAGAGCAATATGAGAAATGAGTGGTAGGGCACAGTCTCTGGTACAAACTATGAGTGTCGACTCTGCCCTACAAAAGCTCAATCTCAAATGTGAAGACTCTTGCTATTCAAATTGAGATACATCTAATAGATAAGAGTGATTCTATGCGTAACCGGGGTCGCGCAACCTTTGCGGCCCCATAGTGCAATTTTTGTGAAAAACATGCGGAGTCCGTACATTTAATACGTGGGATCCACATGTTGTTTTTTTTCAAAAATGCACTACGGGGCCGCAAAGGTTGCGCGACCCCGGTTGCACAAATCATTTCTCAATAGATAATAGTTGTTTAGTATTTGCATTCTATGTTACAATTGGATAAAATTTCTCAACCATTATTAAACGGCTAAGCTTATGTTGAGTAATAAATAAAATAAAAATATGGACATGAAAGGTTGTAAGGTCAAAATAAAGCTGCATAGCTGCAATGCAGACAATTACCTTATTGGTAAAAATGCTAGGCCAATAAATAAACCTCACAGACCTCACATACATTTTTTATTTTTAAAACTTTATCATTTAGCATAATTTCAATTGTTGGATACATCCAACAACCTTAGAATTCATATTTAGATGTAACAAGAAATATGGATGACCCAACTTATAATACAAAACTACTGATCGCATGGATATTCCGAGGACACAGACTCGAATAAATAGCACCATTGAGTCATTGACCATCGAATTAGTAAGTTTTAATTTGTTCTGGTTTAAAAAAATTCTTGTACCAAAGCAATACACCAACCAACTTTTGATATCAATATAATCTATCATTTGATTCCAATCTCTCTTGAAAAATGGAAATAACTTCTATTTGTAATGTAAAGTAACAATGCCTTCACAAATGAAATTTTGCAAAGAATATTACCATATATATACAAATAGGAAGGGTTCCTTTTTAACCAAATAGATGTACTTATCCACTCCTAACCTATCCTTTATTTAACATAAACTTCATAGAGAAATGTTTTAATGGGACGGACGTACCACGTCATCCGTACGCCCGTTCAAAACAACCCTGCCACATATGAGTTTAATTATTTCAAATAAAAAAATTGAGGCAAAATTTTATTGGAAGAGTGTATGAATGACGTGGTATGCCCGTCCCATTCAAGCTTTCCCCATCTTCAAATGCTAACAGACTATATTTCACTCAGCATAATATAAACTTGGAACACAATTACAAGGACACAGTAGCACTTCATTTCAACATCATGGCATTCCAACCAACTTCTCGGAAGAGAGTAATTAAAGCTTATACTATATATATAACCATGAAATAGTTAACACAGGCAAAACATAGATCTATAGTCTCAAGTATCACAAACATGAGTTTCAACAAAATGGTTTTCTACATAGCAGCACATAGAGTTGCACATTTTCCCCCGGATCCCTATCTTCCCGCATCCCCATCCCCATTTGGGGAATTTTTTTATTTTTATTTTTATTTTATAGGAAAAATGGGGAAATGAGAGGGGATAGGGATGATAATCATCCCCAAATTGAAATGGAGATCCCCAAATTAAAATGGGGATGGGGATGGGGGACCCCTCCCCATTTTCCCTACAAATATATTCAAATGGGGATAGGGATGGAGATGGGGGGAGGTCCCCCATCCCCATTTTCCCACTTCCCTCAAACATATATAAATATAATTGTAATATATATATTTTATTTTTTTTATTCTCTATTTTTTTTTTTTATAATATATAATCATCTTCTTGTATTGTACTGTTGTTTGTAGGCTTTAAAGTGAATTGGGTGGAGATTTTTCAAAGTGAAGTGGGTGGTGATTTTTCAAAGTACTGAGCAATGAATTGGCAGTTAATTTGTTGTGTGAAGTTTTTTTTTTTTTTTTTTTTAAAAAAAAAAAACAATTTGTGTTACTTCACATATGAAGTTGGCTTAGTTTGAAACTTTAAATTATTTGAAACACTTTATTTTGTATTTGTAATGCACTAGTGGATTTTATTTTGTATTTGTAATTAAATGTTTTTTTTTTTTTTTTTTAGTTTAATTTGTAATTTTTAGTCAAATGGGGAAATGGAGAAATATGGGAACGGGGAAAAACGGGGAAAATGAGGAATTGGGATTGGGTATAAAGATTGATATACCACCCCCCAAAATTCCCCATCCCCATGTGGAAAATGGGGAAATATGGGGGATGGGGGAAGGATCTGGGAAGTGAGGATGGGGGGACCTATATCCATCTCCATTCCCCAAATGTGCATCTCTAAGAGCATACCAAGAGCATCTCCAACCTAATATACTAAATATTACACCAATTTGTCATAAAAAGAACATCTTTTTTACACCAAATTTTTTTTCACTCCAATGTATCCACACTAAATTTTATACCAAAAGAGCATCTTTCAAGAATATTCTCTTAATAAATATTTATAAAATATAAATTACTTTCTATCAGTTAACCTGTACTATTCAATAATTTTATTGACATAAAATATATATCAAAGTGGGTATCATTTTAAATATCTCAACGATATCTTTATTTATTGGGAATACATATTGTTACAATTAAATTAATAATTTTAACAAATTTAATTGTTGATGTGACATTTAATAAAATTAAAAAAAAAAAGGGCTTGGTGTAGCTATAGTGCACACCAGATTTGGTGAGCACTGTAGCTCCACTAAATTTAATTTATGAGTTTGGTGTGTTGGTCGGAGAGGATTTTTTGGTGTGTTTGGTGTGAACGGTGTGTTGGTTGGAGATAAAAGCATCTCCAACCAACACACTATCTCCACCAAACACACCAAATTATCTCCTCCAACCAACACACCAATTGCACCAATTAAATTTGATGAAGCTACAGTATTCACCAAACCTGGTGCGTACTGTAGTTACACCAAATTTTTTTTTTTTTTTTTTTTTTCTGGTAAAATGTCACATTAGCTTTTAATTTTTGTTGAAATTACTAATTTAACCATTTCATATTTAATTATAACAATATGTATTCCTAAAAAATATACAGTTAGAAAGATCTTATTAAGATCTTTAAAATGATACCCACTTTGGTATATATTTTATATCAATAAAATTATTAAATATTGTATAAGTTAACTAATAGAAATTAGTTGGTATTATATAAATATTTATTGAGAGAATATTCTTTAAAGATGTTATTTTGATGTAAAATTTGGTGTGGATACGTTGGAGTAAAAAAACAATCGGCGTAAAAAAGATGCTCTTTTCATGATAAATTGGTGTAATATTTAGTGTATTGGGTTGGTGCTTATAGCATCTCCAATGAATACACCAAAAAATCCTTTCCAACTAAGAGCATCTCCGACCAATACACCAAACACACCAAAAACTCTTCTCCAACCAACACATTAAAAACACCAATTAAATTTAGTGGAGTTATGATGCTTATCAAATCTGGGCAGAACTATAGCTATACTAAATGCCTCTTTTTTTATTTTATTTTTTATTATTGTTAAATGTCACATCAGCAATTATGTTTGTTACATTTACTAATTTAACCTTCTCATGCTTAATTATAATAATATGTATTCCTAAAAAATATACAGTAAGAAAGATCTCGTTGAGATCTTTAAAATGATACCCACTTTGATATATATTTTATACCAATAAAATTATTGAATATTGTATAAGTTAACCTATAAAAATTAATTGGTATTGTATAAATATTTATTTGATGAATATTCTTCAAAAATACTCTTTTGGCATAAAATTTGGTGTAGATACATTGAAGTGGAGAAAAATTCGGTGTAAGAAAGATACTTTTTTTATGACAAATTGGTGTAATACTTGATGTATCATGTTGGAGATGCTCTGATACGCCGCCTAACACACCAAATATATTTAGTGTATTTGATGTGTTAGTTGGAGAGGAGTTTTCTTTGTTGTTTTTGGTGTGTTAATATGAGATGCACAAATTTAGTGAGCACTCTAGCTATACCAAATATCCCCCCCTCTGATACGCCGCCTAACACACCAAATATATTTAGTGTATTTGATGTGTTAGTTGGAGAGGAGTTTTCTTTGTTGTTTTTGGTGTGTTAATATGAGATGCACAAATTTAGTGAGCACTCCATCAACAATTATTATTTATAAATATTACTAATTTAACTCTTTAATACTTAATTATAACAATATGTATTTCTAAAAAATATACTGTTGAAAAGACCTCGTTGAGATCTTTGAAATTGTACCAATATTGATAATATTTAATTTATTAAATTTAATTATTAATTAATACATATAACCAATATAGTAATTATTATTTTTTTACATTATATGAGTAATTATTTAAGAATAATATTGTTATGCCAAAAAAATTAATTATTATTTTATAAGTTAATTTATAAAAATGAATTAGTATTATATAAATATGTATCAAGAGAATATTCTTTAAAGATGCTCTTTCGGTATGGATACATTTGGGATAGAAAAAAAAATTGTTGTAAGAAAAATGCTCTTTTTATGACAAATTGGTATAATATTTGATGTATTGTGTTGGAGATGCTCAAACATCCATCATCCATGTATGCATCAAAGCATATAACAATACTGACTGTTCGAGTATAAAAAGAGTATAAGTGACAGAAAAAATACATGATTGGAAGCTAACATTAGTTCAGATTTGTGAATTGCAATCAATAACATTACACAACAAATTTTATTAACTTAATAAGAGACACATGATATTCTTAACCCAATAAAAAAGTTGTTTCATCCAAATAAAAATAGTTCAATCGATTTATGCATTCAAGTATAACAAGAGAACAAGAAACAATAAAAAATGTTAAACACAGAACAATCTTACCAAAATCCCCACTAGAGGTTGAGAGATCTGCTTTCTTTTGTTTTGAGCAACCCAGAAATCCTCCGAACCCACTTCGCGAACTTGAATTTGAAACTAATAAGAGGTTAGGAAGAGGAAGGAAGAGCTTGAAATCAACGGTATGGGAGGTGTTGGAAAGAACTTATATACCTGACTTATATATGAAATTAAAAATAAAATAAAAAAAGGTTTTGGTTCTGTCCAATCCTCCCACACCCCTGACTTCCAGCAACTCTCTCCTTTTCCCACACTCTATTGCTTTGCTCAAACACTGTTATTTTGTAAAATAGACAACTAAACAATTCACAGAGAACAAACTTACCAGCAACCCCACAAGAGTATGAGATCTGTAGTAAAATTAATTAAAAGAAGTTAAGAAGAGGAAGTAGTAGATGGAAATCAACGGTATGGGGGGTGTTGGGAAAAACTTATTACCCTCATCAACGGATCAAAGGATAGTCTTGCCCAATCCCTCCATACCCAAAACTTCCACCAACCCTCTTTCCTCTTCACTGCCTCTCTCTCAACTGCCTGCTTCAGCTTTTGCTCAAAACACTCTTATTTATACATAGAAGATGAGGTGAAAATGAAAGGGTTGGTGGTAAGGTAGTGTGAAACTGAAAGCATCTTTGGAAAATAACCATTTTTTTTTTTCACCAAAATAATAATAATGATGTATATCTCTCAACTTATGTTTATCTGACACGTCCATATGTCATTATTAATTAAGGGTAATTTGGTAAATACACTGAATTCCCCTGAAATTTAACTTAAAAGCAGTTCGAGATCAAATATGAATTTATCTACTCAAACTTTCAAACTTTCTCCACCGTTAAAATTGAACAAATAAAAATATCATATTACTTATTATTACACTTAGTTATTAAAATTTAAGAATAAAGATAATTTTTTTATAAAAAAAATTAATAAAAACTAGTATAAATAATTTAAAATTTATAAACAATTAATTGTTAGAATCTATATTTAAAAAACAGTAAAAAAAATTAATTCAAAATAAAGATTTTTTAAAAATGAAATTTTTAAAGGAGGATAATTTAAATTTTAAAAATAGTTTTTATTATTTTCATTAACTTTTTTGAATTTTTATTCCAATTATCTTTAATTAATTTAATTTAATTATTTTCTTAGAAAAAAAGATTATTTTGTATATTTAAATTTTAATAATTATAGATAATTTGATATTTTATTTAATTCAATTTAAAGAGTATGCGATACAATATATACTTGCTCAGTTGCTCTAAAGTCTAAACTTGAGGTGAGGTCTTGCCCATATTAATTATTACTTTGATCACTTGTTCTTTGTGTTTGTACCGATAAATAACAAGTGATATTGATATATATATATTTTTTTCTTGAAGTATTACAAAAATTATTATAATAGAATTTTTGGATATCTACTTTATAACTGGTATAGAAAGAAAACTCTCTATCTATACTTATAAAATATATATATCGGATTTGAACCCCTTATCATCTATATGAAATTGAGATATACTATCAGCTCTATTAAGAGGCTATGTGCATGATACTGATATCTTATATTCCACTTAAAAAAAATAAAAATAAATAAATAAATAAATAAAAATTGGATAAACATTGTTTAATATAGATAGATCATGTCAGAGTTTGAAGAGGAAAACGCGTAGGCAGCACATGGAAAGCAGGTGGTGGGTGGGAATCTAAGAAAGATTGCGAAGGACGAAGCAACGGACAAGTTGCTCTGCCTTTTCTCGTCTTTTAATACGTGTGAAATGGACAAATTTTGATGCTTTCCTTTTGAATACGTAAAGAATTTAATTTGGGTCCCCACACCAAAGACTTTGCTGTTCCAGTAACAGTAAATGCACGCGGCAGCATGCGAATTCTTTTAAATGAAAAAGATAAAAACTTTATTAAAAAATACTCACAATTCCTAATTGGTCAAGAGTCCTTTCCTCGCCTCACCTTATCTTCATATTTTCTTAACATATTTAAAGCATATGATTGGTTGTTCATAAAGTGTCAATTACATCATCACCATTCATTCATTGCAATGCTTATGTGTTATAAGATTAAGTGAGGTAAGTATTAGGTGAGGTGAGGAGAGGATCCTTGTCCTTCCTAATTACTTGTAAAAAAAATATTTTAAATATTTACCAATCAATACCTAAACATTATTCATTTTATCTATTACAAGTGAATAAGATGAATATAAAAGTTGTTTAGGTAACCTTTCAAAGGTGAGCAAGAGCCAGGGCCGGCCCTGGGCATAGGCCGACGAGGCGGCCGCCTAGGGCCCCTAAATTCATTTACTGTGTATTCTATCTTTAGGCCCAAATAGAGTTTTTTTTATTTTATTATTATTTTATTTTATTTTATTAAAATCCACATGTCAATTATTATTTAAAAGGTCCACCAAATAAATATTTATATATAGCTCATATGTTTTTTTTTTTTGTTAAAAAAATGCCTATTAAAGAAACAAAATCATTATGCTTTTTTTTTTTTTTTTATATAGACAACCATTATGCTTAGCCCACTACAACATATCAAATTGCAAATTGCAATTCATTATATCATACATTCGAAATTTTTTAGGGTTCTTTACTTCTTTGGTACTTGGTAGCTCTCAGCTCTGTTCTTGGCTTCTTACAAAATTGGGAATTAGTGGGAAAGTAATTGTTCTTGGATTGGAATTTGGAAGCTCTCTTCTTGAAATCAATCATAGTCGTTTTAGAAGGTAATTTAACACCTCTTTTCCTCCTTCTTCTTCTTTTTTTAATCCGAAAAACCTCTTTTCATTTTTCTATTTTAAGTTTTATTAGAATTTTGTATGTATTATATATTATGGAACCTAGAACGGAAGTAAGGATTCAAGAACCCAACTACCCAATATAAAAAATTGTTCTTGAATTTTTATGTATGCATTGCTAGAATTTTTCTTGAATTTTGTATGTATTATATTCGAATTTCGTTTTTCTATTTTAGTTTTGTTAGAATTTTGTATGTATTATGTATATGGAACCTGGAAGTTGGGATTTGAGGGCCTCAATTTTTTAGTTCGCCTAGAGCCCTTGAAATCTCAGGACCAGCCCTGGCAAGAGCGGACCCAAGAAAGGGCTGTCCCGAGCCGTAGATGATAAAACAACTTCATATTGTTAGGTTGATAATTAGTGTTGGCATTAATTCCATATCAAAACGTGTTTTACTTGTAATGTTTAGTGGTTAGTAAATGAAGGATTTCGAAGACGAAGGACGTCTCAACCATTATTCGTTCAAGTTGCCGGCTTTTAAGAGTTTCGGGCATTATCGGTCTACAAAGGTATTCTAAGTCCTCTTATCTCTTACAAGGCTAGGCACACACTCACACATATCATTCTTGTGTGTCCCTTCATGATTTTATTTTATTTACATTTCACTTTCACACACTTGGCAAAATATGCTCATGCATTCACATTTAGTTAATAAACTTTGTGTTTTGCATTTTCTAGGACTATGTCCGGAAACTAGCATATGTGTGTGTGTTTGTGTTTGTATGTTTCCGTATTTTGTGTTTAGGACTTGAACATGTTCTTATTCAATGCCTTATTAAGTTCCGGTCGTTTCGGTTACTCATTCATAAGGTTTCGAGTCCAAACGTGTTGACTATGCCACTTTACGTTCTCTTACGTTGTGTTGACTTCATCGATGATTTCCGAGATGATTTCTCAACCGTTTTTCAAAGTTGTATAGTCGTTTTCGTGCGTGAGAGAGTCACGGTTCGTAATCCGAAAACGGATTCGAATTCAGAGTTCGGACACCCGAGATACGGGCCGACGAACCGAGGGAGCGCGGGAGAGGACAGCCCAGGCCGTGGGCCACATGGGCTGGCCGTGGGCCACATGGGCTGGCCGTGGTTGAGGCCGTGGGCCCCACGGCCTGGAGCACCCTCTGCTCCCGTGTGGGCCACACGCCCCCCACGGCCTGGGGGTGATGTGGCACCACGTGATTGGTCGAAAATCTTCTTCTCTCTCCTCCTATTTCTTCCCTCTCTCTCTCATTTTGAATTTTTAAGAAGAAAAATTCTGGTCTTCCCGTCAGCCCTCTCCTCTGAATTTTTAGATTTTCGAAACACCATATCTTCCTTATCCGGAGTCGGATTTGAGTGATTCAAGTTGGAGAGTGTTTGTATTTGAGTCCTCTAACATCTCCAAGTGGTTTGGTAGCTGTTGGATCGTGATTTCCAGTGGTTGATCACTGAATTCCGAACCAGCTTCAAAATCCGAGGTAATGGTCTCATCTTAGGGATTTCTTGTTATTTGACCTTCCAAATGCTTGGGGTTTCTTCTTCTATATCTATGTTATTGTTTTATGAAAGCTATTTGAAAAGGTAGCTTGATTATCATTCCAATTGAAACTCAATTTGTGGACTTATGTTGACTAGATTTTATGATTCTAGGTTTTACATTTGTTTGTGAGTTGTATTGTGATTAGAATGGCTTTTTAGGTTGTTTGATACTTAATTGAATTAATTTTGTGTTAAAATGACTTTGAGATTTGATTTGGTCCTTTGATTGAAGAAATCAAGGATTTGTGTATTTGTTTGTGATTTAGAGAATATAGGTTTTGATTGATGTAAATCTCAAAACCTTGCTCTATATTTTTGTCTAGTATATTGATTGATTTTAATCTCATATATCTAGCCTTTGATTGTATATTGATAGCATCTTGAATTAGGACTTAATGAACATTTTGCGATTCAAGTGTTATGTGTGTGAATGAGACTTTGAGTGTATGTGTTAGGTGTTTCACATGCTTAGGTTTCTATTCATGTATTTTTGCATCTAGACTTGATTAATTGTGTTTTCACATGTTTAGGTCTATTTGTGCCATAGAATATATTGATCACATGTTCTATGTTGAAATGAATGTTTGCATCATTTGCATTCACATGATCACACTAGGAAGTCCTTGTAAAAGGCAAGAAGTCTTGGCTAGAGTCGGGGTGACTTGGATAGCCAAGCAAGAAGACTTGCCTAGAGTCAGGATGACTCGGATAGGTAAGCAAGGAGTCATGGCTAGAGTCGGGAGGACTCGGATAGTCATGCATGGGAGGCTTCCTAGAGGCAAGAGTGCCTTGGATAGGGAGTTGGCTAATATATTGGTAGGCCTAGGCGTATGGTTAGACATAGACTCCGATAGAGCGGGGTACACGGGATGTGTATGCACTCTTGAGGAATTTCTAATCTTCCATCGATGTTGGTTGAGTGTGTTATCCAATATATGGTGGTTCCGCATCATTGAGGGATTTCATACTTTCCAATAGGGTTGGGTAGGCTTAGACTTCACTAGGTTGGGTGAGCTAAAGATTGGTCACTTTGTGAATGTTCTATGTTTACTTTCCAATAATATAGTACCCAATGGTTGTAGTTCAACCCGTGGATGTTTCCTCCTTGGAGGTTTTACCACGTTAAAAAATCCCTTGTGTTAATTCTTTCTATCTCTTCTCTTATATTTTAATTGTATATTTTATTGTCTTGATTCATAATATTCACTTGTGATGTAATGTGAACCAAGTCTTTGTATAGTGTGATTAGTGTATTCATTCTATAGATCAATTTGTATCTTTGATTCTTTTGCATATTGTAATATTTGTTTAGTGACATTTTGCTCACTCTTGTAACACATTGAACATCTTATGAAATACAAGCTTATTTTGTTGTTATGTTTATTTGATATTTTACCTCACATGACTTGTTGATATACTTAGACGTTTCTCTTATGATTGTGTCATTGTATTGTCTATGTATGTCTACCTTGGCTTATTGTGTTGTGTGTAAGGCTACCTTGAGGGACAAACGGATGTTTGTTCAAGGGTTTGAAAAAAGGTGTAAAAACCTATTCACCCCCCCCCCCCTCTAGGTATGCTTTAAGCAATTTAACTTCGTTTGTGTACATTCAATTGGTATCAGAGCGGGTCGTCGGACGGCACTCGACGAGATCCGGGTTACACTTACGAGTGGATTGCTTAGGTATTTGCTAGAATGGTTTTCCAAGATGATGTGATGACCGAAGGGGCTTCGAATTCTAGGCCTCTCTTCTCAAGGGTCACAACTACGGGTTTTGGAAATTGAGGATGAAGGCCTACATCCGATCTATTGATGAGAGAGCTTGGATGACCGTTGAAGAAGGTTACCTTGCTCCTAACAAGATTGTGGATGGAGTGACCGTTTCCAAGCCTAGGAGTGAGTGGTCTACTAATGAGTTTGAGTTAGCAAAATGGCATCATCGGGCGGTGAATGCTATTTTTGGAGGTGTTGATAGTAGGCAATTCTCCTACATTCAAAACCTAGAAACCGCTAAGGAGGCATGGGAGGCTCTCCAAGTCACCAATGAGGGGACTAAAGCGGTGAAGAAGTCTCGTCTTCAATTGCTCACTTCCCAATTTGAGGTTTTGCAAATGGGTGAGGAAGACAAGTTTATTGACTTCCAAGATAAGCTTCTAGACATCGCCAACCAATGCCAAGCTCTTGGTACTCCTATCTCCGGTGAGAGGCTAAATTGGAAGATTCTTAGATCACTTCCAAAGAGGTTCAAAGCCAAGGTTACCGCCATTGAAGAGAGCAAGGACGTTGATGTCATGAGCATAGATGAGTTGCTAGGATCTCTTCAAACTTTTGAGGCGTACATGAAACCAAAGGCTAAGAACAAGGGTTTAGCTCTCAAGGTTGTCAAGGAAGCTAGTAGTAGCGATGATGATGAGGAGATGGCGTTATTGGTTAGGAAGTTTAGGAAGTTCATGAGGAAAGGTGCCAAGTCAAGTGGCAAGTACTCAAGGGACAAGGAAGTCAAGAAGTCCTTTACTCCACCTCATGAGAGGAGTGGCCATGCTAAGAGCAATAGGAAGGTTCAATGCTTCAAGTGCAAGAAGTTTGGACATTATGCTTCGGATTGTCCTAGTGGTGATTCTAAGAGGGACAAGAAGGGAAAGGCTATGGCGGCTACATGGAGTGAAGATGATGTCTCTAGTGATGAGGAGAGCTCAAGTGATGAGTCTTCTAGTGAAGAAGAGCTAGTAAGCAACTTTGTTGCATTCATGGCTTCTCACTCTACTCTAGAGGATGTTAATCAAGATTCATTGGATAAGGAGATTGATCAAAGTCATCAAGAGTGTTTAAATGATAATCCATCCTACATTGATCTTTTGGCTAAGGTGAAGTTTCTTGAGGAGAAGTTGAAATTAGCCTTGAGTGAGATTGATGAGAAGGAGGACTTGATCAAGATTCAAGTGGATGAGTTTGTTGCTACAACTCGTAGGCTCTTGCGTGAAAAGAATGCTATTGAAAAGAAGCTTTGCGAAGTTGAGGGTATTTTGCTTGAAAAGGATAGGATCATCTCAAATATGAACTTAGAGAGCTCAAGTGTAGTGGTGGTTGAAGAGAAGCTCATAAAAGCATCACTTCCTACTAGTGAAGCTATCATTGAAGAGAAAGCTCCTAAGAAGAGACGTTCCAAGAAGAAGAACAAATTGAAGAATAAGGTACCCCTTGAAACTCCCACTTGTCCTCCACCACCACCGGAAGGTAAAATCTCTCCTTTTGTTCCCATATGTCATTTTTGCAATACCTTAGGCCATATCAAGCCCAAGTGCTATAAATTCATTGAATATTGCAACTTAGAAAATGCATCTAGGAATAGAGCGATTGGACCTAATTCTATGCATGCTAAAACTTTTGAATATGGAAAGCATGATAATTTGTCAAAGCATGCTAAGAATATCCGGAAGGTGAAGAATGCATATCCTACAAAGTTTGACCATGCATGTGTTGCTAACAATGTTGAGAAGAAAGAGTATTAATGATATTATTGTGAATCAAGTTGTGGAAGAACTTTACTCTAGGTTCAACATTGTGGTCAAAGAGAATCTTGATGATGTTCGTGTTTGTCCACCTAAGACAAAATTTGTCAAGGGTGAGTGCTCTTACCATTAGTGTAAGTTGCACATGTGAGTTAGCTTTAAGACTAGTGTCGTTGATAAGAAGCTTAGCTTTTTGCTTTGTATCTTTACAACTTGACATGAACTTAGCTATCTCACTTTGTTTGTTTTGATAGTCAAAATTTGTTGATTAACTTTTGAGAAGTTTTTTTTGGAATCTATATGGTAACATAATTGTTATGGCTTTTAGAGAAAGTCATTTTTTTTGTTTGTTTGAGTTGGATTACATTGCCTTTAGTCTCTTGGAATCGACACACCTATAACTTGTAGTCATGAGGACTCACAAGCCAAGAGGACTCATAAAAAGGGTGAAGGCTTTGTATTTGGTGAAAATAGCTTGCGAAGGTATCTCTATATCATATTGCTTGCTTACTTGATTTTTCATCTATCAACTCATTGTTTGTATCACATTCATGAAGCATGTCATAATTGAGAACTAATATAGTGTTTATATGGTACTCTTTGACATTTGCTAGTTTAAGATCTTTTGGTGATAAGTGTTCACATTGATCTTATTTCATGAAGCGTGTTGTTATTTGTATGATTGTTGAGTGGCTAATTTTTGAATAATGTGAGCTTCATATTCTTTGATAGCTACTCTCTTGAGAAGTAGAGATCTTAAGTAAGTCTCTTTACTTGCTTCTAGATCATGTGCTTTTAAGCCTTTAAATTGGTTTCAAAAATGCACTTTGCTTCTCTTGTATGTTTTGTTAAGTATGTTGAGCTTGATTGATGTTCGCTTTGGATACACCTTGAAGTCCTAAGGACTAGTACATTTAAAAATGACCAATGGTTGGTATCCATTTGCTTCGGCAACATAGAACTCAACGAGCACCCTCATGGAAAGGGCTACACACCTTGGTTGTGAAGCCACCCAATGTTGGAAAGGGCTACGTCATTGTGATGAGTGAAAGCCGCCATGAGGTGTATATGTTTATGTTAAAAAAAAATCAAAGAAGTGTTGAATTGAATCATAAAAAAAAAAAATCTTTGATTCAAGCCTTAATAAAAAAAAAATAATAAAAGGCTTTTGGAGTATAGTTGAATAATCAAATGAGCTCGGGTTGACAAATAGAAATGGGTTGACGAGCCACATGCACACACACGCTCACATGTTGAAATCTATTCTCTTTATAAGCAAAATTTTGGATGATAACCGGTTTGACCTTTTTATGGAAAGGCCTAAGATGAATAGATGTTGAAATTGTATGCATGCTTGATTATCAAACTACTTCTTTTCATATACTTGAAGCAAAATCTTCACACACTCACTTTTGCTTAATTAGTATTTGTGATACTTTAGCAATTTTTGATGACATATGAGAGTGATTGAAAATCTTGATGTAACTCTCTTAGATATGTGAAGCTTATTTGCAAATCTAATAAAAATTGCTTGTGATGTGATTGTGTGGTGATTTTTGTGAACATTTGTCTATCTTGATTTTAGATGAGGCAATTGTCAAGGGGGAGCATAGTATGCTAAATTCTTGTTCTCTTTTATGACATGTTCACATGTTCTTCAAGGTTGTTAATTGTTGGCATTATTCTTATTTTTGATAAATCATGAAGATGCTATGATAAATTCTTACTTGCATGGTGATTTATTAAATATAGTGTTTTGCCTTTGTATATGTTTATTGGTTTCTTATTTGTTTCTTTGTTTCCTCTCACTTTGTTTTTAGTTTGTTTTGTGTTGCAAGATCATGGGTAAAGCAAAGAAGGTTGGTGGAAACACTTCTTCAT
The DNA here is from genome assembly GCA_030490815.1 of Acer saccharum. Taxonomy (NCBI): domain Eukaryota; kingdom Viridiplantae; phylum Streptophyta; class Magnoliopsida; order Sapindales; family Sapindaceae; genus Acer; species Acer saccharum. Next base: position 37,815,761 of record CM059873.1, read on the forward strand.
CTCCCATTGCCAAGTCGAAACCTACAATTTCGTCCAAAATTTCCAAAGGTAACAAAGTTGATGAATTGAGAATTTTTGAGTGCAAAAAGATAATTCAAGAAAGGGGTATTGACTTGGACTCTTGTATTGGATCATATGTCTATGATGTGCTTAAGAGTAGGAATTGGATTTCATGGGTCAACATGTTAGGAGTATCTAATGAGACCATTGTTAGAGAATTTTATAATGCTTACAAATCCGGTTCTACTGTGACTAGTGCTACTCTTAGCATAAGGAAAGTTGTCTTTAGAGTTTGCCCTAGGAAGGTTAATGAATTTCTTAACTTGTCCGATGACATTGAATCGGATTTCCTTGATGTTGATGTCTTGGAAAACCTTGATTTAATGGGTAAGACTCTTTGTGATGATGATGATTTTGTGTGGGGGAAACAGTGCTTTTATTAGGCAAGGTGAGCTAACAAAAATTAGTGCATTTTGGCATTTATTTGTATGCTCCAATCTTATTGTTTCTACTAATGCTTCGGAGCTTAATAGAGACAAGATTAAGATTGTGTATGCCTTGGTTACTAACCAACCTATAAACCTTGGTGAATTGCTTGTGGAGCAAATTCAAAGTGCAGCTTGTACTAGTCGTTTGGACAAGAAACTGGCTTTTCCGGGGTTTATAACTCAATTGTGCTTAGCTAAAGGTGTGAGGAATCTTGATGGTGATGTTATGCTTCCTCCCTTAGAGAAGTTGAGTGAGAAACGTATGGCAACCATGTCATACAAGGACAAGGGAAAGTCTAATGATGTACTTAGGCTTTTTGGTGATTCTCTTGATTCTAACCATGTCCCTAACTCACCCGCTCTTCCTAGTTGGGCTTTAAAATTGAGGAAAGAGGTTGAAGAATCTCATAGGTTGATTGAGGCGTCACAAAGGAAGATTGAAGACCTTAGTGCAAAGCTTGTTGCTCAAGATGAGAGGATCAAAGAGTTGGAAGGAAAATCAACTCCAATAAGGCAATATGTGAGATCCGCACACCGTTCTTCTTTCCTTGGTGGCACAAGTGGCTAGAGAGCTTCATGAGGTATAATTTCTTACTCTTTCCCTTTGGCTTCATATCATGTCAAAAAGGGGGAGAAATATGAGAAACACATGGGAGATATCTAGCTTACTTAGTCTTATGTTAGTTGTTTTATATTTTGTATATTTGGTATCTAGCTTGAACTATATGGCATGTAATATTTTTGTTGAATCTTGGCTTAGAATATATTGATGGATAGTATGTATTAAGGGGGAGCATACTTGATCCATTTGAACTTATATGTTCTTATTTTCTTGCCTATGATTGGATACTTGGATATTGCCATACTTGTTGTCTCTTGGATATTCTTGTGCTTTCAAGTTCTTTTTTAGGTGATATCAAGAGAAGACCAAGATGAAGTTCAAGACTTGATTTATAATTTGTGTCTATATGTGTAACTCATTGTATTCATTGTGACCAAATTTTCTTTGTAATTGTTTTAGTGTTTGTTTAGGGGTTTTGTCATGGAATTTGCCAAAGGGGGAGATTGTTAGGTTGATAATTAGTGTTGGCATTAATTCCATATCAAAACGTGTTTTACTTGTAATGTTTAGTGGTTAGTAAATGAAGGATTTCGAAGACGAAGGACGTCTCAACCATTATTCAGTTCAAGTTGCCGGCTTTTAAGAGTTTCGGGCATTATCGGTCTACAAAGGTATTCTAAGTCCTCTTATCTCTTACAAGGCTAGGCACACACTCACACATATCATTCTTGTGTGTCCCTTCATGATTTTATTTCATTTACATTTCACTTTCACACGCTTGGCAAAATATGCTCATGCATTCACATTTAGTTAATAAACTTTGTGTTTTGCATTTTCTAGGACTATGTCCGGAAACTAGCATATGTGTGTGTATTTGTGTTTGTATGTTTCCGTATTTTGTGTTTAGGACTTGAACATGTTCTTATTCAATGCCTTATTGAGTTCCGGTCGTTTCGGTTACTCATTCATAAGGTTTCGAGTCCAAACGTGTTGACTATGCCACTTTACGTTCTCTTACGTTGTGTTGACTTCATCGATGATTTCCGAGATGATTTCTCAACCGTTTTTCAAAGTTGTATAGTCGTTTTCGTGCGTGAGAGAGTCACGGTTCGTAATCCGAAAACGGATTCGAATTCGGAGTTCGGACGCCCGAGATACGGGCCGACGAACCGAGGGAGCGCGGGAGAGGAGAGGACAGCCCAGGCCGTGGGCCACATGGGCTGGCCGTGGTTGAGGCCGTGGGCCCCACGGCCTGGAGCACCCTCTGCTCCCGTGTGGGCCACACGCCCCCCACGGCCTGGGGGTGATGTGGCACCACGTGATTGGTCGAAAATCTTCTTCTCTCTCCTCCTATTTCTTCCCTCTCTCTCTCATTTTGAATTTTTAAGAAGAAAAATTCTGGTCTTCCCGTCAGCCCTCTCCTCTGAATTTTTAGATTTTCGAAACACCATATCTTCCTTATCCGGAGTCGGATTTGAGTGATTCAAGTTGGAGAGTGTTTGTATTTGAGTCCTCTAACATCTCCAAGTGGTTTGGTAGCTGTTTGATCGTGATTTCCAGTGGTTGATCACTGAATTCCGAACCAGCTTCAAAATCCGAGGTAATGGTCTCATCTTAGGGATTTCTTGTTATTTGACCTTCCAAATGCTTGGGGTTTCTTCTTCTATATCTATGTTATTGTTTTATGAAAGCTATTTGAAAAGGTAGCTTGATTATCATTCCAATTGAAACTCAATTTGTGGACTTATGTTGACTAGATTTTATGATTCTAGGTTTTACATTTGTTTGTGAGTTGTATTGTGATTAGAATGGCATTCTTAGGTTGTTTGATACTTAATTGAATTAATTTTGTGTTAAAATGACTTTGAGATTTGATTTGGTCCTTTGATTGAAGAAATCAAGGATTTGTGTATTTGTTTGTGATTTAGAGAATATAGGTTTTGATTGATGTAAATCTCAAAACCTTGCTCTATATTTTTGTCTAGTATATTGATTGATTTTAATCTCATATATCTAGCCTTTGATTGTATATTGATAGCATCTTGAATTAGGACTTAATGAACATTTTGCTGATTCAAGTGTTATGTGTGTGAATGAGACTTTGAGTGTATGTGTTAGGTGTTTCACATGCTTAGGTTTCTATTCATGTATTTTTGCATCTAGACTTGATTAATTGTGTTTTCACATGTTTAGGTCTATTTGTGCCATAGAATAGTATTGATCACATGTTCTATGTTGAAATGAATGTTTGCATCATTTGCATTCACATGATCACACTAGGAAGTCCTTGTAAAAGGCAAGAAGTCTTGGCTAGAGTCGGGGTGACTTGGATAGCCAAGCAAGAAGACTTGCCTAGAGTCGGGATGACTCGGATAGGTAAGCAAGGAGTCATGGCTAGAGTCGGGAGGACTCGGATAGTCATGCATGGGAGGCTTCCTAGAGGCAAGAGTGCCTTGGATAGGGAGTTGGCTAATATATTGGTAGGCCTAGGCGTATGGTTAGACATAGACTCCGATAGAGCGGGGTACACGGGATGTGTATGCACTCTTGAGGAATTTCTAATCTTCCATCGATGTTGGTTGAGTGTGTTGATCCAATATATGGTGGTTCCGCATCATTGAGGGATTTCATACTTTCCAATAGGGTTGGGTAGGCTTAGACTTCACTAGGTTGGGTGAGCTAAAGATTGGTCACTTTGTGAATGTTCTATGTTTACTTTCCAATAATATAGTACCCAATGGTTGTAGTTCAACCTGTGGATGTTTCCTCCTTGGAGGTTTTACCACGTTAAAAAATCCCTTGTGTTAATTCTTTCTATCTCTTCTCCTATATTTTAATTGTATATTTTATTGTCTTGATTCATAATATTCACTTGTGATGTAATGTGAACCAAGTCTTTGTATAGTGTGATTAGTGTATTCATTCTATAGATCAATTTGTATCTTTGATTCTTTTGTATATTGTAATATTTGTTTAGTGACATTTTGCTCACTCTTGTAACACATTGAACATCTTATGAAATACAAGCTTATTTTGTTGTTATGTTTATTTGATATTTTACCTCACATGACTTGTTGATATACTTAGACATTTCTCTTATGATTGTGTCATTTTATTGTCTATGTATGTCTACCTTGGCTTATTGTGTTGTGTGTAAGGCTACCTTGAGGGACAAACGGATGTTTGTTCAAGGGTTTGAAAAAAGGTGTAAAAACCTATTCACCCCCCCCCCCCCCCCCCCCCCCCCTCTAGGTATGCTTTAAGCAATTTAACTTCGTTTGTGTACATTCACATATATACTTTCAAAAAAAAAAAAATGATCATTTTATATTTTCTTTTTAAATGAAAATTGAAATTTTTAACAAGTATCGATTTATATCATTCATGTGCAGTTGACTTACAATTTTTTTAAAAAAATTCAATTTTTATTTTTAACCTGTAATTGATATCATTAGTCTTATTAAATTATGGTAAATGATTTGTTTTACTTGTAATTCATGAGTGAAGTATAATGATTTGTGAAATAAGAAGAAGAAGAAAGAACAAATACGAAGGCAATGAAAAGAAAACTTGTTCTATTCACTCTTTTGTTTTTATTACAACAAGTTCTTGTATTATGTATTTATACAGGTACACAGCAACGGTAACTAAAGAGTGAATTGACCTTCCCCACCTGACCTTTGCCCTATTAAAAAGGTGATGACATGATTTGTTCATATTGGCCATTAATCCCTTCAAAATTGAAATAATGTTCAAAAAAACCCCCTTCTGTAACCAATTCCGTCCAAAAGCAGTGTTGACCGTTAATGAAGGGGGCAAATTCGTAAACTCATCAATGGGACAAGAATGGTAATTAGGTCTGAAGGTTATAAAGGTAATTTGATTATTCAATTAATAATATATTAAATAAAAAAACAAATGAATGGAGGAGATTATGCCAGGTTGCTCCTCCACCCATCAAGAATCTAAAAACTAACAAAATCTGAAATTCCAGATCTTCTTCTCTCTCCCCAAACCCTAAATCATCATCATCCCACATTCGAATCCATATCTTCCTCTCTCCCAAACTCTAAATCATCATCATCCCACATAAAAATCTGGATCCAAATTCCGAATCTTATCTTCAATCCCCCTCTCTTGATCTCTCAAATCCATCTCTATGACTCTCTAATCTTTTTCTCTCTCACTCAACCCAAAGAACCCATTTTTGAAAAAAATAAAAATAAAACACCCAGAAGGCAAGAACAGAAAAGAACACAATCAAAGGTGCCTTGTTTGAGATGGACTCTAGTGAGATGGACGATGGATCTCCACTATATCTTATTTTATATAATATATATATATATATATATATATGTATATATATATATATATATATATACATATATATTAAATCATCATTCACCAAACACCAAACACCAAAAACCCAACCCAAACTGGATTTAATTCGAAGAGGAAAACAAAGAGATAGAGTGTTCGACAACGATATCAGGGAGATTGAGCCTCGATTTCCTCTGTTGAGAGCAAATCGACACTCATGGTGGTGATTTATAGTGGGTGGTGGTGATTTGTGGTGGTTGTATTTGGATTTGAGGAGTTTTGGAGTTTTGTGGTGATTTATGTGTTTTTCAAAAATGGGTTTTTCTGGGTTGGGTTCTTGGTGGTGTGTCGTGTGTAGTGGTTTTGGGGGGATTTAAGAAAATCTGGATGTTAATGATGTTGGTGGTTTCGTGATGTTGGATGGTTGTTGATGATGTTAGGTATTTGAGAAGGTCTGGATGTTGATGATGTAGAGATCCACCAGATCTTTAAAATATATATATATATATATATATATATTGATATTTTAAATTTATGTTTCAAAATTTAAATAAATAAATAAATAAATATATATATATATATATATTTCCACCGTCCATCTTTGAGATGGATGATGGAGATCCATCTTTTTTAATTTTTTGTGTTTTTTAATTTTTTTTTTTTTTGTATTTTTTTTAATATAATTTTTATTTAATGAATATATTAGAGGGTAAAATTGTAATTTCATCTATTTCATCAAGTGTTGTCTGGCATTTAAAGGTATAAAAGGGCAATTTCATCTGTTTACCCGCTGAACAGTGTCAGAGTTAGCTTTTCTATTGAAAAAGCTAACAGAAGGGGTTCTTTTAACAATATTTTGATTTCCAGGGGAAGACTGACCAATATGGGTAAACCATATCCTCACCTTTCTAATAGGGTAAAGGTTAGAGGGTTAAACGATCTTTTCCCTTAAATTATGATAAATGATTTTGTTATCCAAAAATTGTCGCGGGGACTTTCCGTACAACATTTGGCCGGGAGGTACAAATGCCCCTAGGGGGGTCTCAAGGGTAAGGAGAAGAGATAAGGGTTGCGACTCTGATACTGGTCTCGGGTCCCTGGTACCGGGTTTGTCATCCCTGGTACCATGTCTGTCATCCCTGGTACCCTGTCTGTCGTCCTTGGTACCCATCTCTAATCTCCTATATGGTTTTCCTCTATAGTTCCCCAATACAAGTAGGTATGCAAGGAGGAGGGATAGATGCTCCTCATGGTGGAGGTGGCCACAAAGGATATGACCACCTGTAGATGACTCTTTCCATGCTCAGTTCCTCCGGTCGAGGCCGGAACCCGTCCTGGTTCTTCTAGTTGGTCCAATGGCACTTTAGGGATTCTAGGGCATGCTCCCCCAGTCCTGGTGTCGGATCCTCAAAAAAGGTATCATGCTCCCTCGAAGGAGGTGGTAGAGCTTGGTTGGTCCTCTAATGAATCTAGCGGGGCTCCTCCGGAAATAAATATATATATATATATTTCCACCGTCCATCTTTGAGATGGATGATGGAGATCCATCTTTTTTAATTTTTTGTGTTTTTTAATTTTTTTTTTTTTGTGTTTTTTTTTAATATAATTTTTATTTAATGAATATATTAGAGGGTAAAATTGTAATTTCATCTATTTCATCAAGTGTTGTCTGGCATTTAAAGGTATAAAAGGGCAATTTCATCTGTTTACCCGCTGAACAGTGTCAGAGTTAGCTTTTCTGTTGAAAAAGCTAACAGAAAGGGTTCTTTTAACAATATTTTGATTTCCAGGGGAAGACTGACCAATATGGGTGTTGACGGTGATTTTTGGTGATCACCAAGTCAACGACTCGTTCTCGAGTTACTGCAATTTATATTTGAGTATGGTCAAAGATTGTAAAGAAATAACAGGTGATTTACGTGGTAAAACTCCAAAAGATCGGAGAAACATCCACGGGATCGTTGCCTCTAGCAACAAAGCCAAATCCACTATGAATCACGATTACAAGATCAAGAATGACCAAGAATGATTACAAGCTTTTCAATATGATTCTCTATCTCTCTGTTCTACTTTTTTACGTACCCCCCTGTTTGTGTATAGAGGGGGTATTTATACATGTTGTTTTTAGGGTTTTAAGGTGGCCGCTAGGGTTTGGTATTGTGGTGCCCAAGTCTCAAGCGGTTTTCTAGTCCTAATTAGATTATGTTTCCTCTTTTGGCTGAGTCTGATTCTGGACGAGATTCTTTCTCCTTTATTCGCGGGAGAACTGCTTGTTTCCTTGTTAAACTCTAATAGTCCACATCGTTGCTTATCGTGGATGTGCTGGTCGCTGATTATGATTGGCATACGAATGTTGGTGACTATCTCATTGATTCCCGAGTATGTATGCCCGAGTATGCCCGAATGTGCCCGAGTGAGATTTGCTGCCCGAGTTGATCGTCTTCGTTTGTGGTCGGACTACTTACTCTTTTTTCCGAGTAGGTTATCGTGGGAGGTTTCTGCTCCATAAGTTGACTTATCTTGACTCTTGCTTTCCTGGCCTTTCGTGCTGATGACGTGTCCTTCACCACTAATTTTTACCTATAACAATACCCCCTTAAATATTTGAGCCGATCATGTTGAGTCAGGTCCTCTCGGGACGAATATTTAACTTCAATAATTTCTCACAACTGGTCCTCGCTTGTCGTTTTCCGCATTAATGTATCCTCGTTTGATTCGAAGCTTTAAATGACGTGTCTTAATTACGACCGCACGCATTCGATTCACCACTCATTTCAGAAATCTCTTGATGGTGACGTTTCTACTCTCTGGCGGCTCAAGGTGCTCTCCGGTTGCCACTTGTCTTTTCTTTGTTTGGCTGGGGCACGACTCATTTATGAGACACGACCTCTCTGTTTGCCTGCGTGTAGCCCACGTCATAGCCCACGCCCCTCTATTTTCCCGCTTTACTGTGCTTCTCCTAGGGTTTCGTTCGTTTTTGAAATCAATGTGCCGCCTATATATGTTGGTTATGATCTCTTCTCTTATACCTTTTTCTTCCATTTTTCGCTTTTATCTTCCAGTATCTCTGCGTGTTCTTCGAAGGAGGTTTCATCTGTGCCTTTTGATCCTCTGTTTTCTGTTTGGTTTACTAGCCCGTTTCTTCTAACCCTGCCATCTTTGAGTTTACCTGCTTCAATCCCCAGATTTTTCCTCGGAGGCTTTTTCTTCTGCGATCTGCGCCGTCTTCATTCTTCACTTCATCGAGGTTAGTCTTTATGGATTCCGGAGCTAGATATCGTCTTTTTACTGTTGGTATGATTGCTATTGAGCGAAATGATGCTTTCACTGCGTCGGTTGTTCACAGGTTATTAGACGAGCCCCGTTTCGATCAGCCGCGCTATACCGACGTTGATATTTCTGGACTTTTTCCGGAAAGGCCTGCGACTTCTGAGGTTCCTCCTGCTTCAGAGATCCCTTCTGCTTCTGCCAGTTCATCACCACCTTACTCATACCAACCTGAAGCTTGGTCGGATTCTTCTGCTTGTACTGATATTCGCCCGAGCAGAAGACCAGGAAAGAGGATGACCACTCGCAAAGTTTACAAAGACTCGCATTCTCGGGAAAGCCGAGTGGCGGCCCAAAGGATTATTGAAGACGATATTGAAGAGGAGCACAGGGCCGCTCGCATTCCCTTTTCCCCCGAGCGTATTTGCGTCTATGATGTTGAGCCGAACGTGGTCGGCCCTGACGAGATAACGCGATATATGCGGCGGTTTGATTTGGACAGCAATGAGATTTCGCTGATTCCAGCCGAAGGTCGGGCTGCATGGAACCCACCCCCCGGCCACGTAGCAATTTACGGGTCCATGCTCACCTGCGGCGTCACTCTTCCTCTTCAGCCTTTCATTACTTGGTTCTTGGCTGAAGCCCGACTCGCTCCGGCCCAGCTAACGCCGAACAGTTATCGCATCCTGATGTGCATGTGGCACATGTGGCATAGAATGAAGCGGCCACCTCCCACTCCTCGCGAGGTTCGCCATTTTTATTCGCTGAGGCCAGTGGGGAAAACCGGGATTTATTTTCTCCAGTCGAACCAGCCCGAGTTCTGGATTCCAAAGAATGTCGTGGTCAAGGGCTGTGTCGAACCGACCACGGACGAGAAGATGAAAGGGTTCGTTTGGGGCTTCCCGACCTCGAACAAGTTTTGGAAGAACAGCTGGTTCTTCGTGGGCAAAGACTGGGGCCAGTCGATTAGTTTCGATTTGGACGGCACTCAGATGACCTGCCGGGTTCCTCGGTACTTCTGCACGCCGCAGTGGAACCATCTAACTTCAGCTTTTACTGATGAGGAGCTGAAGACCTTGGCTCGGGCAGCAGTCCGCCCCCTAGAGAAAAGGGGAAAACCCTATCTCTATAGAGAGGGGAAAATGATCAAGGCCCGTCTCTTCCCTCAGATTTCCGCGTGCCGCCGACGCCGTAAGTTTACTTGTATGCATTTTTATTTGCAACCTGACTTCTAAGCTTGCTTGCTAACTCGGATTCTTCTCTTTTTTTTTTTTTTTTTTTAAAGTGTTTGACGTAGATATAGTCAGTGATGGTCTGGCACGCCGGATGAAAGGCATCGTCGAGGCGAGTCGAAAGGCAGTCCTTCGTCAACGAGATGCTGGGATAGCCCCTCCTGAAGACGAATCTGACGAGGGTACTCCCGGGAACGTTCCCGAGGGAGATGATGAAGAGGGAGTACCCGATTATGTGCCCGAGGAGGCTCACGATCAAGAACCGACCGTGTGTTCGGCGGGAGCTGAGGGTACCTCGGGGAACTTTGGAGTAAGTAGGACCTCTGCTGACTCGGGCAATCCCGCAGGTCCTTCCTCCAAGGGGAAAGAAAAAGTAGGGGATCTCCCTGAGCCCGAGCAGGCAAATCCCCCCAGCGGATCTGGTTCTCCCCACTCTGCTGCTGATATGCAAAACGTTCCTTTTGAAGCAGTTGGGGGGCCTTCAGGTGCGGTAGCTCCGGAGTTTCCGACTTCAGTTGAACCGAACCGTTCTTCTTCGGAGATTCCTGCCTCTGTCGATCCGATTTCTACTCCAGGGGACAGCAACACTGAAGCTGGGCCGACTGGGAAAAGGAAGGCTTCGTTTTCTTCTGGTCGCCCTTTCCCAAAGATTCCCCGAGTAGTTGCGTATGTTAATTCCTCTTCGGAGGATGAGGGGGAGGATGATGCGAGCGTGACCCCGACGCGGGAGCAGGTCAGAGAGAGTGCTGGTGGCTCAGCCGGCCTTCCTCGGGCGGCCCCGTCCGCTGAACTCCCCGAAGGCGATGTGGGTGATATGGGCTCCTCTCCCCAAATCGATGATCCCACCCCCGAGACTATTTTCAGGGCCATGGCTTCAGGCCGAGCCTATATTGGGGAGGATCGTTGGAGTCGTCTCAGGACCGGGACTGTGTCTGACCGACTCCACAATTTCTTCAACAGCGCTTCCTACGTGAGTGACTCTCATATGCATCATTTCGCATTCTCCCTTTTTTTTTTATTTATATTTGTTGATTTGTTTGTTGCAGATGGTGGCCGAGATGTCTGGGGCTTGCGAAGCTGGCGAAGCCCAAGCGGAAAAAATAAGAAGGCTAGAAGCCCAATTGAAGGAGAGCGAAGATCACTGTTCTCGGGCTGAGTTAGCTCGTCAGGAGGAGGCCAGGTCGAGTGAGATGCTCGTAAATCAGTGCTTAGCACGGCAAATGGAAGCCGAGCAACGGGCATCTTCTGCTGCGGAGGAGGTCAGGACTCTGCAGGATCAACTGTCATCCACCCGGGAAGCCTTGCTTCGAGCCGAACAGAACGCCGAAGACGCCAAGTCTGCTTATGAACGTCGAATCAACGACTTGGAGTGTCAGGCCCTGACGGCCAAGGAACTGTCGAAGGGATCTAGGCTGGAAATGGAGCTACAAAGCGTTGACCGTTTTAAGAGATCTCCAGCCTATGATGCTCTGCTTCTTCGGGAGTTCCAGCGTGGAATGGTCTCGGCCGGCGAATTTTTTAAGCAAAGGAACAGGGCGACTGATCGGGCCCGGGCCAACTGGAGCCTGTCAATTAGGAAGCATGTGGATACATCCTTGGAGTCTCTCCGGATCCAAATGAAGGAGTGGCGGGCGTATTGTAGAAGTAAAGGAAAAACGCCACATCCCATGCACCTTGAGGTTCCGACCGCCGAGTCGTTCTCTACCTTTTACGCCAGTGAAAGGGCGAGTTTTAGCAACGAGATACCCGACTTGGGGCCCGTTCCTGGTACCGACTACAGTCACTGGATGGATGACGAAGAAGATGTGATCATATGGCCATCGGACGACAGTCTTCTGAGCGAGTATGTGATGGAGCCTGACCCTGATGTTGGCAGAAGCAGCTCACCACCCCCGGCGCCTTCCTCTTGATCTTCAAGCCTTTTTGTAACTATACTTGTACATCTTTCATATATACATCGTACATTGTATCTTTCTATACACTATGAATATAAGACCAAATTTTACTCTTACATTCTACTTTTTGCCGAGTATCTTATGTAACTGGCTTATCAGTTTAGACCGAGTATCTTATTTAACCGGTAACTAATTTTCGGCCGAGTATCTTATGTAACTGGCTTATTGATTTAGACCGAGTATCTTATTAAACTGGTAACTAATTTTGTGCCGAGTATCTTATGTAACTGGCTTATTGATTTAGACCGAGTATCTTATTAAACTGGTAACTAATTTTGTGCCGAGTATCTTATGTAACTGGCTTGTCAATTTAGACCGAGTATCTTATTTAACCGGTAACTAATTTTTTGGGGTTGTTTAACCTTCACGTTGCGTCGGGGCTCGCCGCGACCATACGTTGAGGTCCTTGCACAAGTCACCTAGGACGTCTCCTGGTTTTATCTGCGCAAGGGTTCGTCGAATCGTTGGGGTACTTTGTACCGGCCAACACGACTGCGCATCTCACTAGTCTTTCTAGCGGCGCTCCGAGCATTTTCCCAGTTATCCTGGTGCCTCGGTTTTGCCTTTTTGCTAAGGGACGCGTTTGCATCGCTTTAACTAGGCGGGCATGCTACTACAGCTTTTCCGCCCTTCGAGCACCACTCGTCCGCTCTTTCGCGGCCTTATAGCGCTCGACTTTTTCGGCATTTATTCGGTCGCCTTGAGTGACCTCCATTGAAATATTGCTCATGGATTTTATTGATTCCGCCACATCGTATTTGCAACTGAACTTTATTAGATGATCATGAACATGAAATTAATAAATAAATCTGAAATTTCAACGCAGAAACTAAAAACTGAGCTAAAGCAGAATAAATAAACTGTAGAACCATAACCGGATTCTTTTAGGGATAGAAGATCTTCAGATATTGTGCGTTGCATGGTCGGGGTACCAGGCCACCTTCTGGTCGGGCTATCATGTAGGCCCCGTGCCCTACGATTCTCTTGATGATATATGGTCCTTCCCATTTGTCGGCGAGGGATCCTGATGATTTATCCTTGGTATTCGGTGATACTCTCCTCAGCACTAGATCCCCGAGTTGGAATCTCCGCTCCCGAACATGGGAGTTGTAGTACCTAGCGGCCCTTTGCTGGTATGCGGAATTTCTTACTTGTGCTGCGTCTCTGATTTCTTCAAGCTCGTCTAGGTTCTGCTGCAGCATGTCTATATTGTGCTCGGGACTGTATAGCTGGACCCTGGGGGATGTGAAAGTAGTTTCTGCTGGGATAACAGCTTCTGTCCCGAATGCCAGCGCGAAAGGAGTTTCCCCTGTGGAAGACCTCACAGTTGTTCGGTATGCCCATAGCACCTCAGGCAGTTTGTCTGCCCAGCCACCTTTCTTTGCCTCTAGCTTTGCCTTCAATGTGTGCTTGATTACTTTATTCACGGCCTCTGTTTGGCCATTGGTTTGAGGATGAGCAGGCGATGCGTAGTAGTTTGCGATCTTGAACTCTTCACACATTTCTCTGAACTTCTTATTATCGAATTGAGTCCCATTGTCTGTTATGATGATGCTCGGGATCCCAAACCGATATATTATATTCTTTTTAACGAAGCTGGTAGTGTTTGCCTCGGTGATGTGTACAAGTGCTTCTGCCTCTGCCCATTTGGTAAAATAATCCACTGCCACAATAGCATGTTTGGCTCCTCCCTTCGTTCCTGTGGGCATTGGTCCTATCAGGTCGAGTCCCCACATGGCAAAGGGCCAAGGCGAGGTTAAGCTTCTGAGCAACTCTGGGGGTCGCCGAATGTCATTTGCTACTCTTTGGCATGTTTCGCAACTTTCTGCGAATTGCTGCGCTTCCGCGAACAGAGTCGGCCAATAGAACCCTTGCCGGAGTATCTTGTGTGCTAAGCTTTTACCCCCAGTGTGGTTCCCACATACTCCACTGTGGATACTTCTCAGGATCTCTCCAGTCTTCTCACCGGAAATGCATCTCTGCAATACCTTCGAGAATCCTCTCCTATATAATTCTCCTCTCAGAATCGTGTACCGGGCTGACCTGTATCTGATGCGTTTAGCTTCCACAGCATCCTCCGGTAGTATGTTCTCCTCCAAGTACTTTCTGAGTTGGTATGTCCAGTCGCCCGGGCTAGGTCGGATCTCTGCTATTATGATTTCCTCGGGTTCCGCTGTACTTGGTTTAGTCAGGTGCGCCACTGGTATTGCTTTGGATCTGATGCTTGTGGTGGCTGAAGCTAATTTGGACAAAGCATCTGCCTTTTCGTTCTCTTCCCGAGGGATCTGAGAGATTCTGTATGCTTTGAACTTTTTAAGTAGTCTTTTTGCAATGTCCAAATAAGCTATCATGTGCTCTTCCCTGGCCTGGTATTCATTCAGTACCTGATGGACCACTACCTGTGAATCACTGTAAACTTCCAGCTCATCTGCCCCTAGTGCTATGCAGACTCTCAGACCGGCCAGCAAGGCTTCATATTCTGCTTGGTTGTTGGTTGCCTTGAAATCGAACCTCATGGCACATTCTACAGTATCCCCCTCGGGGGTCGTTATGACTATTCCTGCCCCGCTGCCATGCGTGTTCGATGACCCATCTACATGTAATTTCCACTGGAATTTAGTAGTCTGTTCATCTTCCATTGCCCTCCTTACCTCGGCGTCTGGCTCGGTGAATTCTGCTATAAAGTCGGATACCGCCTGCCCTTTGATGGCCGTTTTTGGTGTGTATCTGATGTCGTATTCGCTGAGCTCTACCGCCCACTTGGTCAGCCTTCCTGACACTTCTGGCTTTTGAAGAATGAGTTTCAGCGGGCAGTCTGTATATACCTCTATTGTATGTGCTTGGAAATATGGCCTTAGCTTCCTGGCCGATGTGATCAGAGCTAACGCTATTTTTTCTGCCGGCGAGTATCTGGTTTCCGCCGCTAACAACGCTTTGCTTGTATAGTACACTGGCTTTTGTATTCCTTCCTCCAGTCGGATCAACACCGAACTCGTCGCCACCTCGGTGACCGAGAGGTATAAGTATAATGTTTCTCCCACCACCGGTTTTGAAAGGATTGGTGCTCTCCCCAGATATTCTTTTAATTTTTGAAAGGCTTCTTCACACTCTGTACTCCATTCGAGCCCTTTCCCCTTTTTTATTGCTTTAAAGAATGGGGCGCATTTGTCTGTTGACTTGGCTATAAACCGGTTGAGTGACGCGAGGCATCCCGTTAGCCTCTGCACATCTTTTAGCGTCCTGGGTGAAGCCATTCCTTCTAGTGCTTTGATCTTCTCAGGATTTACTTCGATTCCCCTCTGGTGCACCTGAAAACCTAGAAACCTTCCCGAAGGTACTCCGAACACACACTTGCTTGGGTTGAGCTTCATCTGATACTTTCTTAGGACGTCGAAGGTTTCCTTCAAATCCTCCGCGTGTTTTTCTGCAGTGGTGCTCTTAGTCAGCATATCATCCACATAAACCTCCATATTTTTTCCAATCTGCCGAGCAAACATCCTGTTTACTAGCCTCTGGTATGTTGCCCCGGCGTTTTTCAATCCGAATGGCATTACTTTGTAGCAATATAAACCCTGGTCCGTGGTAAACGACGTCTTTTCCTCATCTGCCTTATTCATCCGGATCTGATTGTATCCCGAGTAGGCGTCCATGAAGCTTAACAATTCATGTCCCGCTGTCGCATCTACCAACTGGTCGATCCTCGGTAGTGGGAAACTATCTTTTGGGCAAGCTTTGTTCAAGTCTGTAAAGTCTACACACATCCTCCATTGCTTGTTCTTTTTCTTGACCAACACCACATTGGCCACCCACTCCGGATACTTGACTTCCCTTATCGACCCCGCGGAAAGTAGCTTTTCTACTTCCTTCTTGATTGCGACGCTTCTTTCTGGATTGAATAGTCTTCTTTTTTGTACCACGGGTCGGAACTCGGGGTCGGTGGAAAGATGATGTGAAATCACCTTCGGGTCTACCCCCAGCATATCTTCATGGCTCCAAGCGAAAACATCCTTGTAATTTCTCAGTAGCGCAATAAGTGCGGTTTTGACATGTACGCTCAAACTTGCCCCTACCTTCACTGTCCTACCTGGATCCTCCGGGTCTAGTGCCACCTCTTGGGTCGGCTCGTCTTCCCTATCCTCCGGTCCTTCTCTGGGATCCAACTCAAAATCTTTCGGCACTTCTGCCTGTTCTTCAGGTTCTCTATCCTCTTGCTGGACTGTTACCATGTATACCTGGCGTACCTCCCTATCTCTATATACTGATAAGTTTGCTCTACGGGCCATCTCTTGTGACCCTTTGACCACTCCCACACCATATTCGGTCGGGAATTTCATCATGAGGGCATAAGTTGCTGTCACCGCCTTGGCTTTATTCAAAAATGGTCGGCCCAGTAAAGCATTATACGGCCAGTTTTCCGTATCTACCACCACAAAGTCGAGCAGCACTGTTTTCTGGCAAGGGGCTTTTCCGATCTTCACAGGTAGCTTAACCGTGCCGAGTGACCTCACTTCGACCCCTCCAAATCCTCTAAGGGGTGTGGGAAAAGGCTGTAGGTCTTTCCTGTCTAGCCTCAGCTGGTCATATACTTCTGCACTAAGAATGTCTGCCGAACTCCCATTGTCGATCAGAATTCGATGAACTTCTCTATGGCCGATCCGAGCGCTGACCACCAGTGCGTCATTTGGCCTAACATCCACTCCGTGTGAGTCGGCCTCTGTGAACACGATCGGGTCCCAGCCCTCCTTGATTCTTTTCGGGTCGGGCTCAATAGAATTGACGTCCAGGTCTCTCCGTGCCTCCATAGCTTCCCGAATCTCCTGGGTTCTTTCCCTGTTACTCTTGCCCGTTGCTGGACCTCCGAAGATGGTGTTAATTGCTCCTTCATCCTCAGCTTTCTTGGGACTAAGTTTTCTTGCCCGTCCGTCCTGTCGGCTATCTTTCTGTCCATCTGCCCTGTCCGTCTTTTTGAAAACAATGTCCTTCAAATGCCCTTCCCTAATAAGAGTCTCGATATGATCCCTTAGCTGGAAACACTTGGATGTCTCGTGCCCATTCTCTTTGTGGAAACGGCAATATTTGGTGGTGTCCCTCCGAGCATATGTCGATTGCTTAGGTGGTTCTTTGGACATGTTCTTCTCTTCTAGGATTGCCAGGACTTCTTCTTGATCTTTCTTCAACGGGGTATAATTTGTATATCGGCCCTGGAACCTCTGCCGTGGTTGATCGGTTTTTGGGTCGTATGCTCGTCGTCCATCCCGACCATCCCGTGCTTTATTCTTCTGCTTATCACCTTTGGTATCGGGCATCTTGGTCTGGTCCTTGGTTTTGGATCCCTCTGGGCGACCGCCATGTACGAAGTAACCTCCTGTGGCAATTTCCTCTTCTTCGGCCAAGGCGTAACCTCCTGCCATGTCCATCATATCGGCATAGCTGGTTAGTCGGGCTCTTCTGAGGTCAAAGGACAATTGGCCATTCTGAAGGTTGTTAATGAACGCGGCAATTATTGCTTCGTCGTTTGCACTTCCGATCTCGGACACTTCCTGACCGAACCTTCCCAGATATTTCTTCAGCGACTCGTCTTTTCCCTGTTTGAGTTGGGATAAATGAGCCACTGACTTTTTCCTGTGTACATTCCCGAGGAACTGCCTTGAGAAAGCCTTGCTCAGTTCGCCGAAGCTACTTATGCTTGCTGCTGGCAACCTTCCAAACCACCGGGAGCCTAGATCCCCAAGAGTTTGAGGAAAATTCAAACATAGTAGTGCATCATTATGGACATATTGCGCCATAGCGCTCCTATACCTCCGGACATGCTCTTTTGGGTCTGTATCCTTCTTGAACAGCTCGATGTGGGGCATTCTGAATCTTTCTGGGAAAGGCATCCTCAAAACCCCATTGGTAAAAGGGCTTCCGGATTCATCGTCTGACAGCTCATTACGCCCATACCGCCTGACCAAAGCATCCATTTGCCGACGATTATTTTGAACTTCCCGGGTGAGGCTCTGTATAAGTATGTCTCTGTCCCCTTCAGGCTCTCCTGACGCATTGAAGTTCTGGCTTATGGTCAGTTTTTGGCCCCTCTCCTCGGGATTCAACTCTCTATGATCTCGGTTTAGGCCATGCAGTCGGACTGTGCCCCTTTGGCGCTTGCGATGATGGTTCTGCTCACTTTCTTCCGAGGATGACCGGTCTCTCCGGTGGCCACGCCTCCTGGGGCGGTCTCGATCTCCGGCTACCCGATCTTGATAGTACTCTTTGTCGGAATCATTCCCCTCTCTGTGCTCCCTGCTTCTCCTGGCTACTCTTTCAGATAGCATCTCTGGTCTGCCTGTAGGATCTTGCCTCGCCTTTGGGGGTGCATCAGGGGTTGGTATCACCACCGCGGAGCGCAGTCTTGCTGTCTGCTGGCTTGGGGCGGACAGTTCATGAGGTGACATCAATCCTTCCGTAACAGAGAGATCAATTCCCTGCCTTGCTGCGTCTGATATGAGTTGTTGTAGAGAAGCACGGAGTCGCTGCGCGATTTCTTCATTCGCTGTAGGTAAACGTTGAATTCCAGCCAGGGCAGCTGACTGGTTTACCGTCGTCAAAGTTGCATCCGCCGTATTGAGCGCGGTGTCATCTTCCAACTCGTTACTTGGCACGCCCTGACTGTACCTGGAATCGCTACCATCTCCGTCGCCAGCCATTGTTGTCACAAAGTTCTGGGTCCCCCTCCTTCTAGCGCCAATTGTTGACGGTGATTTTTGGTGATCACCAAGTCAACGACTCGTTCTCGATTTACTGCAATTTATATTTGAGTATGGTCAAAGATTGTAAAGAAATAACAAGTGATTTACGTGGTAAAACTCCAAAAGATCGGAGAAACATCCACGGGATCGTTGCCTCTAGCAACAAAGCCAAATCCACTATGAATCACGATTACAAGATCAAGAATGACCAAGAATGATTACAAGCTTTTCAATATGATTCTCTATCTCTCTGTTCTACTTTTTTACGTACCCCCCTGTTTGTGTATAGAGGGGGTATTTATACATGTTGTTTTTAGGGTTTTAAGGTGGCCGCTAGGGTTTGGTATTGTGGTGCCCAAGTCTCAAGCGGTTTTCTAGTCCTAATTAGATTATGTTTCCTCTTTTGGCTGAGTCTGATTCTGGACGAGATTCTTTCTCCTTTATTCGCGGGAGAACTGCTTGTTTCCTTGTTAAACTCTAATAGTCCACATCGTTGCTTATCGTGGATGTGCTGGTCGCTGATTATGATTGGCATACGAATGTTGGTGACTATCTCATTGATTCCCGAGTATGTATGCCCGAGTATGCCCGAATGTGCCCGAGTGAGATTTGCTGCCCGAGTTGATCGTCTTCGTTTGTGGTCGGACTACTTACTCTTTTTTCCGAGTAGGTTATCGTGGGAGGTTTCTGCTCCATAAGTTGACTTATCTTGACTCTTGCTTTCCTGGCCTTTCGTGCTGATGACGTGTCCTTCACCACTAATTTTTACCTATAACAATGGGTAAACCATATCCTCACCTTTCTAATAGGGTAAAGGTTAGAGGGTTAAACGATCTTTTCCCTTAAATTATGATAAATGATTTTGTTATCCAAAAATTATCGCGGGGACTTTCCGTACAACATTTGGCCGGGAGGTACAAATGCCCCTAGGGGGGTCTCAAGGGTAAGGAGAAGAGATAAGGGTTGCGACTCTGATACTGGTCTCGGGTCCTTGGTACCGGGTTTGTCATCCCTGGTACCATGTCTGTCGTCCCTGGTACCCTGTCTGTCGTCCTTGGTACCCATCTCTAATCTCCTATATGGTTTTCCTCTATAGTTCCCCAATACAAGTAGGTATGCAAGGATGAGGGATAGATGCTCCTCATGGTGGAGGTGGCCACAAAGGATATGACCACCTGTAGATGACTCTTTCCATGCTCCAGTTCCTCCGATCGAGGCCGGAACCCGTCCTGGTTCTTCTAGTTGGTCCAATGGCACTTTAGGGATTCTAGGGCATGCTCCCCCAGTCCTGGTGTCGGATCCTCAAAAAAGGTATCATGCTCCCTTGAAGGAGGTGGTAGAGCTTGGTTGGTCCTCTAATGAGTCTAGCGGGGCTCCTCCGGTTTTTGGCATGGATTTGGCCTTACCCCACTAGTTATGGTGGTTGATCCTCTAGAGGGTTGCTTGCTCCCATAGAAAAGGTATGGGGGAGCTACTCGGTTCCCCGACTTCTTTCTTGCTGGTCCAGAGGGTCTTTTTTTTTTTTTTTATATGTAACTTGACATGCAAATAGGTGGATAAAAGAGCTAAGACCAATAGGGTCGAAGGCTAGCTCCCATACATGCATAATAAAAAAGATAGAGGGGAGAATGACAATTTCTTTGATATAATTGGACTGGCCTAGAGGGAAAAAGCATCACATGTGATCATATACTCAAAAACCCATAGGTAGTATCCAGCGGAGAGAGTGGCCATATATTTATGAATAATACATGCTCCGAGGAGCTTATACAAGTAGCAAAGTAGTACAAAATAAGTGCTCCAGAGAGCTTACAATAGTAGCATGTCCATTTTGCTAAGGATAGGAGCATGGGGACTCCCCTTGGAGAGGTACCTCCTCTATGTGTAGGGGCTTCCATAGAGGTGAGGTTGCTGGAGAACACCCTTAAATAATGTAGAAGATAGCCCAAGTCTAAAAGGAGAAAGTGATTGAAGGAGGGATGCGTAGGGGCTACCCATTGGAATGGTACCTCCCACTGGGTGGATGGTCTCTAACGGAGGTGGAGCTGCTAGAAAACACACCAAAATGGTCCAGAATAAAGGTTGTTAGTGGAGGAGGAGAGAACCCTAAAGAAATGCATAGGATTTCACTTATATAGTGGGCTTAGGTGGTGATATGGAGGGCATGTGTCTGGCACATGTGGGCACATGGTTCCCATATGCAAACACACTCTTTAAATGGTGCAGGACGTGCCACATCAGATTTAGGGCATACGTGGCAATGATGAGGCGCTTTGGTGTCATTTGGGTGCCTTTCCATTTTAGGGAGGTGTCTAGGTGGCCTCTTGATCAAATGACCATCATATGGGGCTATTATAGACTTGACGCCGGTTTTGGTTCGATTCCGATTTTGGTTCCAGCTCTAGGGGAACCGTCTGGTTTCGATTCCGACGGTTCCGAACCTTTTTTTTTTTTCTAGTCAAAACTCACAATTCACATGATCATTAATTCATCATCTTCTACATGACTCCACCAGAGTACCAGACCTACAAACCATCACCATGACCCAAACCCTAACCTAATCCATCAATTTAAAACATAATTAGAAAGCTGCGTCATTTTCCATCATTGAACTAGAAACCCATCAATCCATCATCGATATGGAAACCCTAACCTAATCCATCATTTTCCTCAACTTTCTCAGCAAACAACACCCAAAAAAAAAAAAAAAAAAAAAAAAAAAAAAAAAGCATAGAGAATCAGAGATCGTGAAAAAGAAGAAGAAGAGGCCGAAGAGGAGATCGAAGAGGGTGACCGTCAGACGTTTGTCGATCGCCGGTGACGGGATGAAGAAGTGATCGAGTCTTCGAGTTTTTGAAAGAGAGAGAGACTAAGAAAGTGAGAAGTGAGAAGTGAGAATCTGGATTCTGAGATGAGATGAGATGAGAGAGAGAGATCAGAGATGAGTGATGAGTTTTATAATTTTTTTTTAAAAAAAATAGATAGGAACCGCCGATTCGAACCGAATCAAAACGTTGATTCCAGTCTGGTTCAAACCGGGCAGTTCCTTGAAAATTGGTATCGAAACTGGAACCGGAACTGCTGATGCGAACCTCAAAGGACTTGCCTTGAAACCCAACAAACAATTTGGAATACTTGCCTAAGAAAGCTAAAATTCAAATTTTTGTGAAAAGGAAAAGCCCCGACCCACTAATTATTGGAATCAAGAACCGAAGGTATGTGATTTGAACGCCACAAGGGAGAAACCTTGATAAGTTCACAAGTTCTTTGAGGAACCAAGAGGAAGCAACCTCACAATAATTTTTATTAATCAAATTCGTGTCTTACAAAGCTACTCATGCCTTCTTTAAAAGGCTGAAGGTAAAACATAAAAACGGGGAAAAATAAAACATAAAATCTTAAGGCAATTAAAGCCCCTTGTAGGGAAAGGAAAGAAAAGGTCTACAATCAGGAAATTAAGTACACAAGAAAGCAACTAATTAAGTCTAAAAATTAGGCAAGTCAACACGCCCATTAATGCTTTGAAATTAGGCAAGTGATCATCCTATTCTTGGAAGGTCTTTATCACAACCAGCTAATCATCCTCTCCAATTTCTTTTATTACATTGATTAAGCCTTGGTCTTCTTTTGGGTCCAATTTGAAATGCACCATTTTAGAATATTCCCAAATCTCTTGAATCAGCTCATTAAGTGCTTTTTTAAACCTCTTGGCCCTTGCCCTTGTAATAGGCCCAACTAGAACAAGCAATGGTTCATTTGGTGTTGCTCCTTGATTCTCATCATTCCCCCTCTCCTTAAAAAGATTCAACCTCGAATCGTCTCCTGCATCGAAAAGAGAAAGATCAGAAACATTAAATGTAGCACTAATGTTATACTCACCTGGAAGATCCAACTTGTAGGCATTATTGTTGATCCTCTCTAGGACTTGAAATGGTCCATCCCCTCTAAGGTGTAGCTTGGGCTGCCTACGGGCAAGAAATCTTTCCTTTCTCATATGCACCCAAACCCAATAGCCAGGTTCAAAGATAACTTGTCTTCGGCCTTTGTTTGCTTTGGCTGCATATTGCTCATTCTTCTTTTCTATGTGTTGTCATACACTCTCATGGAGTTCCTTCACCATCTCAGCCTTCTTTTGACCATCCAACCTAATCATCTCATTGACTGGTAGAGGCAACAAATCCAAGGGAGTTAGTGGATTAAATCCATAAACAATTTCAAATGGTGAAAAATTAGTAGTAGAATGAACACTCCTATTATATGCAAACTGAATGAATGGCAAACAATCCTCCCAATTTTTCAAGTTCTTTTGAATCACAGCACGTAATAGAGTAGATAAGGTTCTATTAACTATCTTTGTTTGTCCATCCGTTTGGGGATGACAAGTAGTTGAAAACATCAATTTAGTTCCCAACTTGCCCTACAAGACTTTCCAAAAGTAGCTAAGAAACTTAACATCACGATCAGATACAATACTTCTTAGAACACCATGGAGCCGTACTACCTCCCTAAAGAACAATTCAGCAATGTTGGTTGCATCATCAGATTTATGACAAGATATGAAATGTGTCTTCTTAGAAAACCTATCAACAACCACAAAAATAGAATCCCTACCTTTCTTTGACCTAGGCAAGCCTAAAACAAAGTCCATAGAAATGTCTACCCACGGCTCACTAGGTGCGGGCAGAGGAGTATATAACCTATTAGGTAAGACTTTAGATTTGGCCTGCCTATATATGACACATCTAGCACACACCATTTCCACATCCCGTTTCATTTTAGGCCAAAAGAAATGTTCATGCAACACGTCTAAAGTCTTTCTCACACCAAAATGTCCTATCAAACCTCCCCCATGTGCTTCACGCACAAGCAGCTTACGCATAGAACCATTAGACACACAAAGTTTGTTTCCTCTAAACAAGTACCTATCTAGTCTATAAAACTTTCCAAAAGTAGCCCTCTCACATGCCCTATAGACATTAGCAAAGTCAACATCATTGGCATACAAGTCCTTAATATATTCAAATCCTAATAATTTTGCATTCAAGGTAGAAACAAGGGCGTACCTTCTGGACAATGCATCAGCCACAATATTTTCCTTACCTTATTTGTATTTGATGACATAAGGATAGGTCTCAATGAATTCCACCCACTTGGCATGCCTTTTATTCAACTTACCTTGCCCCTTCAAGTGCTTCAAGGACTCATGATCAGTATGTATAACAAACTCCTTCGGCCATAGGTAGTGTTGCAAAGTCTCCAAAGCTCTCACCAATGCATATAGTTCCTTGTCATATGTTAGGTAGTTCAAGGCTGCCCCATTTAGCTTTTCACCAAAATAGGCTATTGGCCGCTTCTTCTGCATCAAAGCAGCTCCAATACCTATTCTGGAGGCATCACACTCAATCTCAAAAGTTTTAGAAAAGTCAGGTAATACTAATAAAGGAGAAACACATAACCTTTCTTTAATCACATGAAATGCATGATCTTGTTCACTACCCCGTTTAAAACCAAAAGATTTCTTTATAATTTCAGTGAGTGGTGTAGCAAGTGTACTGAAATCTTTGACGAAACACTGATAAAAACTAGCCAAACCATGAAAACTTCTTACCTCAGTGATGGACTTAGGTGTGGGCCAATCCTTGATAGCCTTCACCTTTTCCTCATCTACTTCAATTCCTTTTGCTCTAACAACATATCCAAGAAACACAACTTTTTCCATGCAAAAGGAACACTTTTTAAAGTTGGCATCTATTTTTTCCTTTCTTAAAACATCAAGCACACAACGCAAATGTTCAATATGCTCAACTAAGCTCTTACTATACACCAAGATATAATCAAAATAGACCACAACAAATCTGCTTATAAATGCATGCAAGGTATGATTCATTAATCTCATAAATGTGCTTGGTGCATTAGTTAGGCCAAAAGGCATTACTATCCACTCATACAACCCATATTTAGTCTTGAAGGCAGTTTTCCATTCATCTCCCTCTTTCATCCTAATTTGATGATACCCACTTTTCAAATCAATTTTTGTAAAAATACATGACCCATGCAATTCATCCAATATGTCATCTAGTCTAGGAATGGGATGTCTATACTTTACCTTAATATTGTTGATAGCTCTGCAATCAGCACACATCCTCCAAGATCCATCCTTCTTAGGCACAAGTAGCACCGATACTACGCATGAACTCATGCTCTCTCTCACATGACCCTTTGCCATCAACTCCTCAACTTGCCTTTGAAGCTCCTTTGTCTCCTCCGAATTACTCCTATAAGCTGGTCAGTTAGGAATTGTAGCACCTGGAACGAAATCAATTTGATGCTCTATTCCCCTAATCGGTGGTAACCCATTAGGAACATCATCGGGAAACACATCCTCATATTCCTCCAACAAAGAAACAGAAATACTAGGCAAATATTGATTAGGTTTGTTAGTATTAAAACATGCCTTTTTGTGCAAGAGCACAAATATAGGCTGTTTTGCATAAAAAGCACTATTGACATCATTGGCCTTAGTATAAAAACTCACTTGTTTCTTTATTTTTCTCTCAATAGCTTCTTTTTTCACTCTCTCATGTGGTTCCACTTTTTTTTTTTACTCTCTTTTTCTTCTATTTTTTGAACTCTCAGTCTCTCTTGAATTTTTATCTCTTCTCTTTTCATTTTCACAGCCCTCAACCTCACTCGCTCTCCTCAACTCACCCTCTCTCTTTATTTTCAATTGATCCTCATACACTTGCTTTGGGGACAAAGGTACAAGAGTGATGGATTTATTGTCTTTTAAAAAGGTGTACCTGTTCTTGAATCCATCATGGATGACCTTTCGGTCAAATTGCCACGCCCTGTCCAATAATATATGACCCGCATGCATTGGATCAACGTCACAAAGTACTTCATCATTATACTTCCCAATTGAAAAGGAAACTAGCACTTGCTTATTTACCTTTATCTCCCCACAATCATTCAACCACTACAACTTATATGGCCTAGGGTGTTTTAGGGTAGATAAATTTAGTTTTTCAACTAAAGTAATGCTAGCTACATTAGTGTAGCTCCCCCCCATCAATAATCATATGGCATACCTTGTTTTTTATGTGGCATATAATGTGAAAAATGTTTTCCCTTTGTTGTTCCGTTTCGTCCTCCACAACTTGGACACTCAATGCACACCTAACCACAAACGCCTCACCCTCAACCGGATACTCTACATCATCATCACAAGCATCCTTAAGTGGCGGCATCTGGTCATCCTCACTTTCGCTTTCAGTTTCTACCCCTCCATCAGCATGTGCAATCGTAACTCTTTTATTTGGACATTGTGAAGCTATGTGGCCCGTACCAAGACAACGAAAACACTTAATATCACGATTACGAATTTAGGAATCAATTTTACCTTTGTTTTTGCCGAGCACGTCATCCCCTCCTTTAGGTGGCTAGAATTTGGACTTACAAACAGCCCCATCCTTCTTTCTCCAATTCGGCTTCCATGAAGTAACGGAATTTAAGTTTTGAATTGGTCGGCTGCCCTTTCTCTTAAGTTGTCGTTCCACCTTTATGGCCATATGCACCATATCCTCCAACTCCACATAGTGTTGTAATTCCACCACGTTGGCAATGTCTCGGTTCAACCCACCCAAAAATCTAACCATGGTAGCTTCCCTATCCTCTTCTACATTAGCCCGAATCAAGGCTACCTCCATCTCCTTGTAGTAGTCATCCACACTTTTAGAACCTTGAGTAAGGCTTTGCAATTTCTGGTACAAGTCCCTATAGTAGTGACTAGGAACAAATCGCCTCCTCATGATGGCCTTCATTTCATCCCAAGTCTCAATAGGTCTTTCGTGGTTTCTTCTTCTATTCATCACAAGTTGATCCCACCATATGATGGCGTAATCGTTAAATTTGATGACAACGAGTTTCACCTTTTTCTCCTCAGAATAATTGTGATGTTCAAAAATCAACTCCACCTTCTTTTCCTATTCCAAGTATGCTTTGAGATCAATCCTCCCTTGGAATGAAGGTATCTTCATCTTGATGTTCCCTAGGTTTCGATCAACTCCATCTCGCCATCTAGGATCTCTCCTAAAGTCTCTTTCACACCTTTTTCCCTTTTGCACGAACCTGTCCATACCACCCATTGATACTTGATCCTCT
The DNA here is from genome assembly GCA_030490815.1 of Acer saccharum. Classification (NCBI taxonomy): domain Eukaryota; kingdom Viridiplantae; phylum Streptophyta; class Magnoliopsida; order Sapindales; family Sapindaceae; genus Acer; species Acer saccharum. The sequence continues at coordinate 37,842,473 of CM059873.1, forward strand.
TCATCCTCAATCTCATTCTCTAGATTATCCTCAAAATCATCTATGGGTACACGCCTTTCTTGCCTTCTAGCATTAGGAACTCTTTGGGTTCGCCCATCTTGCAAGTTAGCAATAGCAACGTCTTGCTTATCCATCTGGTCCCTAATTTCATTAAACACCACGTTCATGTACTCAAACTATTGTTGCATAGCCTGCATCACGAAGGATGGTTCCCCATTTTCTTCTTTGTTTGTTGAATCACTCCTTGGAAGACATACTGAAAACAATAGAAAATTGTTAGAATTGTTTCTCATAACACTCCCTCACGTGTTTGCACTCAAATCTCACACTCGTGTTTTCACTCTTGATTTGGCTTTTTTTCTTTATAATCTTACACTCTCTTGCCTTTTTCCTCTCTTAGATTCTTGCTTAGTTCTTTATTGAACTAAATAAACCCCTTCAAGACTTCTGCTTGTAGTATTCAAATCAACCCAAACGGCAAAAGAAAGAAAGAAACGATATAAAAGTGAACGACTCAATGAAATATAACAAAATCAATTTTTTTATTTTTTTTTAACAGATTTTTTTTTTGGTTTTTTTTGGTAAATAAATATAAGTAGACCTTGATATGAAACCCACCAGGATATGAGGATATGAAATATAGATTTTCACTTTGTATTTTTTTTTTTTTGTACTTTTTTTTTTATCCAACAGAATCTAGAAGAAAGAAAGTTAATGTTAAAACAAGAAACAATGAGATAACCAAAAACGTTACCAAGAATAATCACGAAAACAAGATAGTTTTAATCTGATTTTTAGAACTTGGCTCTGATACCAAATGATGCAAACCTCAAAGGACTTGCCTTGAAACCCAACAAACAATTTGGAATACTTGCCCAAGAAAGCTAAAATTCAAATTTTTGTGAAAAGGAAAAACCCTGACCCGCTAATTATTGGAATCAAGAACCGAAGGTATGTGATTTGAACGTCACAAGGGAGAAACCTTGATAAGTTCACAAGTTCTTTGAGGAACCAAGAGGAAGCAACCTCACAATAATTTTTATTAATCAAATTCATGTCTTACAAAGCTACTCATGCCTTCTTTATAAAGGCTAAAGGTAAAATATAAAAAACGGGGAAAAATAAAACATAAAATCGTAAGGCAATTAAAGCCCCCTGTAGGGAAAGGAAAGAAAAGGTCTACAATTAGGAAATTAAGTACAAAAGAAAGCAACTAATTAATTTTAAAATTAGGCAAGTCAACACACCCATTAATGCTCTGAAATTAGGCAAGTGATCATCCTATTCTTGGAAGGTCTTTATTTGAACGCCCACAGCCAGCTAATCATCCTCTCCAATTGCTTTTATTACATTGATTAAGCCTTGGTCTTTTTTTGGGTCTAATTTGAATTGCACCATTTTAGAATCAGCCCAAATATCTTGAATCAGCCTATTAAGTGCTTCTTTAAACCTCTTAGCCCTTACCCTTGTAATAGGCCCAACTGGAACAAGCAATGGTTTATTCTCATCAACCGCCCTCCTCTGATTCTAATTCCGGTTCCAGAACCAGAACCATATTTTTCAATTCCGGTTTTTGTTTTTATGGTTTGATTCCAGTTTGGTTCGACGGTTCAAACCTAACCAGCCTCAAGTCTAGACTGTTATGGAGCAATTAATGTTACTAGAAGTTAATGAAAAGCTGTTGAAAGGTCACCATCAATGGGCCTCCTTTGTCCCCAAAATTGGTGGAAAGCTCTTATGTTGTCTTTTATTCAAATCTGATGGGTCTTTATCACTTTGACCCATATTTTCTCATGAAATACAACCCATAAATCACGTGGGAGGAGTTGCTCCCTTTGAAGGATCTGATACCCCAGTACCCAGGTACTATGGTACCCTTAGTGTAGGTCTGATGTAGGGGGAATTTGTTGTAGAAGAGCTGCACCGGTGTCGACTTGCTACCAAAAAGGGAGGACCTAGTAGGGGAGATCCTATAAGGGAGATCCAGAGGGAATCTCGTAGGGGAGAGGCCCAAATGGAGGTTCTCCTATATAGATGTCTTGAGAATTCTCCCTTGGATAAATGACCAAATTTTGTGGTTAACAAATTTGTTTTACTTGTAATTCATGAATGATGTATAATGATTTTTGAAATCACTACAAGAAAATAGTGGATTTGTTGACAGTTAAAAACTGTCAAGAAAAGTGTTATCCAAAAAATTGTTACGGAGACTTTCCGTACAACACTTGGATCGACGGAGCGGTACTCCGCGGTCGGAGGGGCCTTGGCGTGGTCCGGAGCGGCTTGATCGTGCCTCTACCATGATGCAGTGAGTAGCGGGGTAGATGTGGTCTGGTGAAGGCAACCAGGGGGTCGTAACTATTTACGCTAGACCAGGGCGTTTCGGAGGTTAACCAGGACCGGTTCCCAAGGGTGTTGGTACCAATTCTACCCGAATTGGACTAATGTAACGAAGAACTACTTAAGTGGGAACAAGATTTTGTGTAAGAAAAAAAGGGAGGGGAGGGGAGGGGAGGGGGGTGGGGAAGGAAGCACATTTCTCATTATGCATGACTTCGGTTACAATTTTTGCATGGTACAACAAGGAAAAGAAAAATACAATGTAGCTCCCCTTCCCCCTTTTTGGTGTCTTTGTGGGAGCCTAGTCGTTCTATAGTAGCACCATATACATTTTTGGTCTCTCACAAGGAGACTAGTCGTCCTATAGTAGTAAGGATCGCACCTAGGTCTCTATTGGGAGGCTAGTCGCTCTAAGTAATGAGTTCACTCTATTGCTCTTGGGTCCAACCTTTTTTCCCCTCTTTTTCTGGGTGTATTTATAGAGGACCTAGAATTTTGTAGATGAAAGGGCCCTTCCTTGGGGGAGTAGTTGGCATGATCTTCATCGCTTCTCTTCTTAGGTCCCACCATGCCACGTGCCTTAGAGGGCTAGGATTGCTCCAGCTTGGCCCTAGGGCTGACTTGGGGGACCGGCTGGTAGGTGGGAGGTCCTCCTTTTAGGTGGGCTAATTACTGAAGGATTTCCATCGTTAGTCTCGTTGGGCATTGGCAGCACACAAGCCACGGATGGCTGGGGGCGTGTATGCCCTAGTGTCCATGTAGGTGCTTCGTAGGCGATTAAGTGGTGGTTTCCTTGATTTTGGTTGGCTGGGAGTGTTCGAGGTGGGCTGGCGTGTTGCTTTCACATGTTTGGACTGCTAGGGACAGTGGCAGCGCTTGTCACGCTACCACTGTTAGGCGCTTTCTCCCAATAATTTCCCATTTCTGCCTAGGAGCTTTTCATATCCTCCCCGCCTGCTGGAACTCAGGTTCCCTCTTTGGTGATGATTGGAGTTGACCCTTTGTAGGGTTGAGGTGGACCGCGATCGAATTGTTGGAGCCAGCTTGCCGGGGTTGATCAGGGCCCTTGATCTTCCCGCTTTCCTTTTGATTGTCAACTGGGCGAAATTAATGCCCACCTACCCTCCTGACTTCTGCTTGGACTCCCTCTTGTATGGGTTGCCTCTCCCGTGGGGGCTTATGTCACCCTTCTCACGGGTTCGCTTGTACTTCAATGGTAGTTCTAGATTATTCTGGCGGGATTAGGGCAACCTTGTTGTGGGGGAAGGGGGGAGAGAGTCCGGTTGTCGATCGAAGCCGCGGCTCGGGTATCTCTGGTTCTGACTTTGGTTCTGGTTCTGGTTCTGGTCCTGGTTTCGGTACTGGTTGTATCGGGGACCGTGAGTTTTTAGGGGTTTTCGAGGATAGAGGGGTTGAAGGCCTGCTTTCTCCAGGCTCGGGGGTACCCTGTAAGGGGATCTATGTCTCGGCTCTGGTTCTGGTTCGGCGCACTGGGGAAAGCACTCCTTTGATTTTCTTGAGCCATTTTTGGCGGTTAACAAAAAGTATTCTTGACAGTTTTAAAAACTGTCAACAATGCCAATGTCAAGAAAAGTCTTGATCGTTTTTTTTTTTCTTGACAGTTAAACAGCTTTGAACTGTCAAGATATGTTTATAATTTTTTTTTAAAAAAATCATTATTTAATATTTAATTATAATATTTAATTAAATAACATTTTTTATATTTATACACCACCTTCGCTGCCGTCGGACCACCTCCGTCGCCGCGTCCGGCCACTTCTGATAACAATGACAGTTATCATTAGTGGGAATTGAACTTGAGATCTCAAGTCAAAAGTTGTAAGTCTTTAACATTTAACTACAAGATTTATATGAGTTGTTACAAATTAACAAAAAAAAAACATTGTTAGATAAATTTAAATTTATTCAACTAATCAAAATTTTAATTTCTACGATAGACATATATTAAAAAATATTTACTGAAACTTTTAATAAAATTATATTTTTTAAAACATATATAGTCGAGTTATTGGTCAATACTCAATGGTCACGTTTGGTTACATGTTGGAATGATAATCGGAATGGTAATGGGAATGAGAATAACAATGGAAAGAAAAAAAAAAACTAAGTTTTTTATTTGGATGGAACTTTAGAATTAGTCTCTGAATCAGTATTATTTTGTTTGGTTAACAACGGAATGGAATGGAGTTAATTGTATTTTGACCAAAATACCCCTAATTATATTATGGATAATAATAATAAAATATAAAAGTATATTATATATATATAATTATATATATAATACATATATATTATATATAATACATATAATTATATATATTATACTATATAATATAATATAAATATTAATATAAATATAAATATATATATAATATATATAATTTATAATATATATTATATTATACAATATATATAATAATATATTTACATAATATAAATATATAATATATATTATAATATAATATATAATATATAATACATATATATATATATATATTATAATACAAATAATAATATATATATATTATATATAATAATATATTTACATAATATAAATATATAATATATATTATAATATAATATATAATATATAATACATATATATATATATATTATAATACAAATAATAATATATATATATATTATATAATAATATATTTACATAATATAAATATATAATATATATTATAATATAATATATAATATATAATACATATATATATATATATATTATAATACAAATAATAATATATATATATTATATATAATAATATATTTACATGTAGGGAAAAACATGTGCACGCAGCGGAAGCAAGACTAAAAGAGGTTTCAGTATAGTTTAAAATTTTTCCATAATTTGAACCTTAACCCTTTAATTAATTAACATACATCTAAAAGATATCGTACCTTTGTCGCGTGATCCGATTGACGTTGCGTCGATGGTAATCCGTAAGATTTTCCAATCCAATCACAAACGTTAATCACCTAGGAGCGTGGTCTCCCTTCTCTTTGAATTGTGTACCTGATGATGGATAACAAAAGCTTTTTCTTTTTCGTTAGTCACTAAACCTCCAAGAGATAACAAAGAACGTTCCGGTCACTTTTGAATTCTCAATCTAATGATCAAAACTCGCGTGAACCTTATTCGAAGTTGTGCACAAAGCCTATTGATGTATAAGTTACTAGTGCACTATCGAAATAAAACGATCTCTTCTTTTTTTCTCTCTTGGCCGAATTCTCACACTAATCTCTAGAGTTGGATTTTATTTTCTCAAACAAAAGAAAATAACTCTCAAGCCTAGCAAGTAGGGTTAGCCGAATTCTTTCAATATATAATATCTATATCTCTCGCGAATTCATTGCTCAATCTCATATAAATCAAATGTGGCCGAATTCTTTTTATTTCAATATTATATATATGCGTGAGTACCTCTTGCCATGTAATAAAATATATATAATGGACTACTTCTTGCCATATTTTATATATATATCTATATTAGGCGAATTCTTGCACAATATCATATCTTTTGGGTGGCCGAAAACTTCCACCAAATAGGATTTATGTCTTTTGACCTAAATCCTAACCCTAGGTAGATTTCTTTATAATTCCAAATCCAAATCCTAATACAACTCCTTAGTGTATTTGTGACTATATAAAAGACTTCCTTATTTGACTAGATAAATAAATCCCTTATTTATCTACTTACCAAAAAAAGTCTTTTATTTTAATTATACTACCATAATAGTATACTACTAAGAAACATATTTCCTAGTCAGAAAAAGATTTTGATTCTTAATTAAATAATTAATCAATCAATTAATTAACTTCCATTTAATTAAATAATAAAATAAAATAATATATTAGACTTTTCTATAAGCCTTGCTGCCCACATACATATACATGGGCTATATATTATTTTCTTATTTTATTTAATCCATTGGACCTTAATAAAAATGCCCACATGTGAACTAGACCCAATCTTACTAAAAGAAACAAGTCCACATGCCTTAATACAATTCTAGATGGACCCATAAATTAGTCCGGTAGAATATATCAAATGATCCATGTAAGTTTGTGCGGATTGGGGATCTTGGTGGGCTATCTAAATTTAAGTTTCAATAGACATAACCCAATCACAATCAACAAATGATTCACTTAGGTTCGATCTATTAATTTTAGTTCATTCCACTAAAGAACTAAAATTGCACTCTTAAATAAAGATAGAACAAGTAAATGATTCTCATTCATACCCTAGACAATCTTATTGGTGATAGTGAATCCTCGTGAATAATATCAGTAATCGCCAAGAGCTCATAGACCGCCTATAGCTCTCCAAGTTATCATATTTACTCATATGACCACATTTTGAACTTTGGATATTTTGACTTATCCAGAAGCCATGCTTTTAATAGTCACTATCGAAAACTCAACGTTGAGATTTTATATCCAATTACCTCAAAACATCCATATGATGATATTATACTCTCATTGTATAAATGGAGTCACGATGTCCATATCTATAAATGAAGTTCTCTATCGATTAACAAATGAATATCACCAAACTATCGAGGATAGACTATGCTATATAATCGTACTCATTGATAACTCAAATGATACCACTTGCAACCATAAGTCTATCATTTATCTTAAGATTAAGATAGACTCTCCGATTGTTCTCATAATGAAAAGACTTTTATCTATTGACGGTTCTAAATAAAGTATTTCATTGTGATCCAGTTCAATGCACCCAGTGCACTAGATTCTTTTACTCAAAGCCACTTTGATGATTTAGACCCATCATAACCCATTTGATCCCACTCAAATGCTAGCAAAAGAATCTACAACTTTAACATGATAAATGTGCACAACCTTTAACTTAAGTTGTGAACATTATTCAAGACTAACTAAAGAATTGTGTCTACCTCATACATATCCAGATGTACGAACAATTCTTCTTTTCTCATAGTCTTTTGACCTTATGATTATTTACCTTGACAATTATAATTATAAATGCTATAAGATTTTGTTAAATAAATAGAAATCACTTTATTAATATGATAAGATTGTCAATTACAATATTACACTCTTGCTATTGAGCATAATTGAAAGTATACAAACGTAGTTAAATTGCTTAAAGCATACCTAGGGGGGGGGCGGGTGAATAGGTTTTTACACCTTTTTCCAATCCCTTAAACAAACTTTCGTTTGTCCCTTAAGGTAGCCTTACACACAACAAAATAAACCAAGAAAGACATACATAGACAATATGAGAATATAATCATGTGAACAAGGTCTAAGTATATCACCTAGTTGTGTGAGGTATAATAACAAATAAACACAACAACAAAGAAAGCTTGTATTCCAATAGATGTTCAATGAGTTACAAGAGTGATCAAATATCACTATACAAAAATTACAATATACAAAAGAATCACATATACAAAAATGATCAAAAGAATGAATCCATAAATCACACTTTACAAATACTTGCTTCACTATACATCACAAGTGAGTAATATGAAACAAGATAATAACATACACAAATAAAATATAAAAGATAGAGATAAGAAGAATTAACACAAGAGATTTTTTAACGTGGTAAAACCTCCAAGGAGGAAACATCCACGGGTTGAAATACAACCATTAGGGTACTATATATATATTGGATGATAAAAATAGAGAATCCACAAAGTGACCAATCTTTAGCTCACCCAACCTAGTGGAGTCTAAGTCTACCCAACCCTATTGGAAAGTATGAGATCCCTCAATGATGCGAAACCACCATATATTGGACAACACACAAAACCAACATCGATGGAAGATTAGAAATTCCTCAAGAGTGCATACACCTCCCGTGTACCCCGCTCTTTTAGAGTCTATGTCTAACCATACGCCTAGGCCTTCCAATATAATAGCCAACTCCTTATCCAAGGCACTCTTGCCTCTAGGGAGCCTCCCATGCATGACTATTCGAGTCCTCCCGACTCTAGCCATGACTTCTTGCTTACCTATCCGAGTCATCCCTACTCTAGGCAAGTCTTCTTGCTTGGCTATCCAAGTCATCCCGACTCTAACCAAGACTTCATGCCTTTTACAAGGACTTCCTAGTGTGATCATGTGAATGCAAATGATGCAAATAATCAATTCAACATAGAACATGTGATCAATACATTCCATGGTACAAATAGACCTAAACATGTGATATCACAAGTAATAAAAGTCTAGATGTAAAATACAAGAATAAAACCTAAAGCATGTGTAAACATCAAACACATAAGCTCAAAGTCTCATTCACACATACAACACTTGAACAAAATATATTCATGAAGTACAAGTTCAAGATGCTATCAACATACAATAAAATGCTAGATATATGAGATCAATCAATCAATATTCTAGCCAAAAATATAGAGCAAGGATTCAAGATATAAATCAATTAAATCCTAGATTGCTCTAAAACACATACAAATACAATAATCCTAGATTTCATCAATCAAAGGATCAAATCAAATCTCAAAGTCATTTATCACAAAATTGATTCAATCAAGTCACAAACAACCTAAGATGTCATTCTAATCACAATACAACTCACAAACATGAGAAAAACCTAGAATCATAGAAACTAGTCCACATTTGTCTCTAAATAGACTTTTGATTAGAATGATTATGAAGCTATCTTTTCTCAATAGCTTTCACCAAACATAAACATACATATAGAAGAAGAAACCCCAAGCAAATTGAAGGTTAAAAAGAAAAAAACCCCATAGATAAGACCAATGCCTTGGATTCACGAGCTGGTTCGGATTTTTGTGTGGAACCACCAGAAAACTAGATCAAACAGCCACCAAACCACTTAGAAAAGGTAGAGGACTCGATTACGAACCTTCTCCAACTTGAATCATTCAAATCCGACTTCGTATGAAGAAGCTATGGTGTTTGGAAGATGAGAAAATTAGGGATAAAAAAATCTGACGGGAATTTTCAATTTTTCTTCTTAAAATGAAATGGAGGGAATGGAGGGAAATAAAAAAGAGGAGAAAGAAGACAAAAATTGGCCAACCACAAGGGGCCACGTTAGCCCAGCCCGGTAGGGGGCGCGTGGCCCACACGGGGGTAGAGAGTCCCTCTGGCCGTGGGGCCCACGGCTCACCCACGGCTTGGGCCACACGTGGCCTCTTGGCCACTTTCACCCTCGCACGCTCCCTTACATTCTTCAGCCGTATCTTGGGCATCCGAACTCTGATTTTGAATCCATTTTGGATTACGAATCGTGACTCCCTCACGCACAATGATGACTACACAACTTTGAAAAATGGTTGAGAAATCATCTCGGAAAACGACGATGAAGTCAACTCAACGAATGAGAACGAAAAGTAGTGTAGCTACATCGTTTGGACTCGAAACTAAAAGAATGAGTAACCGAAACGACCGGAACTCAATGCATGAATCATAATATAGCATATTCAAGACCAAATACAAAAATACGGAAACATACAAACACAAAGACACACACATATGCTATTTCCTAGACATAGTCCTAGAACATGCAATAAGCAAAGTTTGTTAAGATAGTATAAATGCATGAGCATATATTATCAAGTATGTGAAAGTGATATATCAATGATGTTTAACCATGAAGGAACACGCAAGGATGTCATGTGTGTGTGTGTGCCTAGCCTTGTAAGAGATATGATGTCTTATATTACCTTTGATGATCAATGAAGCACATATCTCTTTAATGCCGACTTCTTGCATGAATTGTGATCAAGACATTCTTCGTCTTCTTAAATCTTCAATATATGAACCACTAAACATTACAAGAGAAACACGTTTTGATATGGAATTTATGCCAACACAAACTATAAACCTAACAATAATCCTAACATTATATAATTTATATAATTTATATTATTTAATATATTAATATATAATATATATAATACATATATATATTACATATAATACATATAATACATATAATACATATAATAATATATATATATATATATATATTTATATAATATAATATATAATAATAATATATATATTATATAATATAATATAAATTTATTTATATAATATATATATATATAATATAATATATAATATATATTTATATATCTTTAATATAATATATTATTGTTGGAAAGGAGGGTATTTTTGGAATGGAGTTGGGGCATATGAGGGTATTTATGGAATATAAATTTTAGTTTGGAATGGAATGGGCATTCCATTGGTTTTTGGATGGAATGCCCATTCCACCAAAATGGTGGAATCCCCATTCCAATGGAATCACCTTTCCATTGCATTTTAACAAACCAAACGAATGGAATGACTTTCTTTCCATTCCATCCAACCAAACATGGCCTATAGGAGACTCGTGACATCAATTGTAATAAGCATGATTTGGAATACAACTCTCATTATATGGGAGATATTTCTCAACAAGCATCTTGCAATTTAATGAACAAATGTAAGACTCAGATTACTAATTTATATGGGTAATTGAATTATTAACGTGTCTCTTAGTATGAAACAAGAGGGTGCAAAATAAATAAACAATTTAAAAAAAAAAAAAATTTTGAATTTTTTTTAAAAATAAATGATTTAAAAGTAAATTTATTAAATTTAAAATTTTACTTATCCAATATCGGTTTGCCCAAAAACCGATATCTTATTGTAAAATAAATCAATATCGAGATTTTTTTTGGTGTTGAAAATAGGAAGTAATAGTTTAAAAAAATTATTAAAGAAAAATAAAGATTTTGAAAATAGTTGACAGTTTTTTTATGATAGTTTTACAAAACTATCAACTATTACTGTCAAGAATTATACAGGTACACAACAACATTAACTAAAGAAAAAACAAGGAAATAAAATTGAAATCCTACAATTGAAATCTTACTTTAATGTTTTGGTAAATCTTGAGATGGAAAGTCCTTTAGCAAGACTAGAGCATATTACCATATTTGTTTCTAACGGTAATATACTTGTTAACTACGAAATGACCCAAGAAATCGAAGGAGCACTTTTCTCGGTACATCGCATGAGGATCGAAACCAGAGCAGAACTCTCCTAGGTCATCAAGAAAGGTCCCGGTCCTGGGGTAACCGGATCCACCATGCCTCCTCCTCCACCTTTGGAACCCTTAGAAGATTCTCGATCCCCAATACAACCGGGACCGCATCCTAGGGCCAAGAAGGCAGGATCTAGAGCGACCTCGCTCCAACCATTGCCCTGACCTCAGAGGACCATTGGGACTCACCAGCGCTTCCAAGAGGAGCCGCTTAGGCGGGATGCCCCGATTCGCCAGATTAGATCAGGGCGAGGACCACCTAGGTTCCTCAACCCTTCCTCCACGATGAAGTTTCCCTAATCACACCAGAACCACCGTTGAAGTCAAAAAGTGATCCTGTGAAAGGCTAATGCAAGCTCTTGCAAATGAGCCAGCCTAAATAGGGAAAAAGCCCAGCAAAGGTCATGGGGTTGGTGGGCATTAATTTCGCCTAGTTGAAAATAAAAGGGAAAGAGGACAGATCAAGGGCTCCAATCAATCCAAATCAGCCAGCGTCAACAGCCCGATTTGGGGTCCAGCTCAACCCTACCAAGTAGACCTGGCACGGTTTCGGTTCGGTTTCGGTTCCATGGTTTGGTGGAACCGAAACCGGAACCGCTATATGCCGGTTCCGGTTCCATAGGAACCGGCGATTTTGAACCTTTTTTTTTTTTTTTTAATTAAACAAACAAAAAAAAGACTTCTAAGTTCTAACTTGACAACTTGTAACTTATAAGTTGTAGATTGTAATTGAATAAAATAAAATATATAAATGACAAATTACAAAATTAAATTAAATTCATTGGGTTATTATTTGAATAAAATAAACAAATGACAAATTACAAAATTAAATTAAAATAAAACTAAACAAAATGACAAATTACAATTTAAATTTCATTGGGTATTTGGAAATTGAGTCACCCAAATTTTAAAAATAACATAAAATAAATAAATGACAAATTACAAAATTAAATTAAAAAAAAAAAACAAAAAAAAAGTAATATGTAAACTTATTAGCCTTGCACTTAATTTTTACCACAATTAAGTTGCCTACGTATCCTCTCGGGGGCGTTTAGAGGAATCAAAGGCCACGTAGTTCTCTTACCTTTTATTACAGGTTTGGTGATAACGTGGAGTCGTGGACTAATTTTTATTACAGGTTTGCTATTCCGGCACGGTTGCTCCAGAGCCTTCAGGTTCTTCATCTTTAAAGAAATCGTATGTTGGCTCCTGATCGATTTCTTGTTGTCTGTTTTCCGCCTTTGTCAAATCATCAACACAAACCTGTATCTGAAGTGCTTTCGGTGTCAAGCACGAACGTCTTTCATCTAGGATATTCCCCCCGGCGCTGAACTCTTGTTCCACCGCCACAGTAGAAACTGGTGTTGAAAAAATATTTTTGGCTATCATAGCCATGATTGGATAGTACATTGTAGCTTCATTTCAATATTTTAAAATATCAAATTCTTCTGTAAACTCACAAGAAGAAGCTAGATAAGATTCAAGCTCAGAATACGAACCGGAGCTTGATGAAGAACATCTTGGTTTTTTGGTTTTTTTTTTTGATAACATACTATACCCTAAATTCAAAAATCTAAAGGAGGATGATGGAGGCTGAGATGCAGTTTGTGTTCGTGTAACATCTAAGTTCAGTGAGAATCCATACAATGTAGCATATTCATCATATAAACTATACAATAATTTCTTAACTCTATCACAACATGCATCAACATCATATTCAATATTTAAACCTTCTTTGCCATAATAACCTCCTAGATAATAAGACAAAGATTGTAATTTACAACGTGGATCAAAAACCATAGCAATCAAATAAATATTTGGAAACTCTTTATAATAATTTAACCATTTTGCCTTCATAGCACTAACGGCTTCCACTATTGCTGGGTCAGATTCACAATAAAAAAATGCACCAGCAACATTAATACTCTCAATAATAAATAAATGTGTTGTAGGAAAATAAATACTAGATAAATATTTTGTAGCATTATTAAAAACTTTTAACAAATTGAAAACATTGTAACAAGCATCTCAATGAGTTTCAAAAAGTTCAATGGTAGGAACATGAAATTTAATAAAAGAAACTAATAAATTCCTATACAAATAACTTTGAACAAACATTTTATAAGTAGAATTCCAACGTGTTGGAACATCACGAGCAAATTTAACGACACGTCTACCATTTTGTTTACAATATCTTGCCCATGCTTTCATTGTAGAAGAATGTCTCCATAAAAACATTAGGGCTTTTCTAATAGGTAGAATAAAATCTCCAAGAGTTTCTAATCCTTTTTGAACACATATATTTAAAACATGGCATGCACACCTTTGATGAAAAAATGTACCACCAAGAAAGGGTTTGCATAAATCAATTAAAGATGGAATAGCAGCGGTATTGGCAGAAGCATTATCAAAACCAATTGCAAAAATTTTGTTTTTAATATTATACTCTGAAAAAATAATTCTAAGCTGTCTATAAATATTCTGAGCAGTGTGTGCATCATCAAAAACTCTAAATGCAAGAATTCTTTTTTGGATAGTCCATGCATTATCCATATAATGGCAAGTGACACCCAAGTATGAATGCGATTGCCAATGGTTAGTCCATATGTCGGCACATACGGTAACACGACCATTATATTTTTCAAAATATTTTTCTAACTTTTTTTTCTCTCTCGAATAAATCTTTTCAAGTGTTTGTGTGAGCGTGGATCTAGGGACACGGCATGCAGTAGGGTTTAATGCTCGTCGACAATAGTTAACAAAACCAACCCTTTCACCAAAACTGAATGATAAGTATTCTACTGCTACCATCCTAGCTAATTCTTCTCTATTTTGTTCATCAGTATAACGAAATAATTGTTGGTTAGGAGTAGCGTACCTGGGAATTTGTGATTGTGACCTCGTTCTGGTCATTGTGTCTGGATGTTTGGTTTCAATATGCTTCCAATAAATGCCATATCCTTCGGATTTGCTCCACTTATATGTTTTGGTGCAGTAATTGCAAGCCGCTACACAGTTTCCATCTTCTTTCCTAACTTTCTTCATATGTTTGGTGAAGAGATCAGATTTGTTCCGCTTCTGTATCAAATCTTCCTCATCTTGTAGTTCCACTTCCGGTGGATCATAATCAAAATCCGGAGGTGTATCAATATTAGGCATATTTTCTGACTGACTTGTCAAATTGGGGGTGGTGTCATTGGGATCGGGTTCAGAAATTATTAGAGGGGGAGTAGGACAGTTTAGGCCTAGGTCTTCAGCATAGGCCCGACGTTGCAGATATTCGTGATAGGTGGGGTTGTTATGATTGAGATTATCGATCATAGCACCCTTACCTTTCATCGAAATCGAACACCTAGGACCGTCACGGCCGTGACCCCTTCCATTTCCACTTCCACTTCCACTTGCCATTTAAAAATAAATTTGGGAGAGAATTGGAAAGTAGTAAACTAGTAATTGCAAATAAATGAAAATGAAATTGGAAACTTAGTAATTGACTAATTGGAAATAAGATTAATTGCAAATAAAATAAATTGGAAATAAAATAAATTGAAAATAAAATATATTGGAAATAAAATAAATTGCAAATAAAATATATTGGAGATAAAATAAATTCGAAATAAAATAAATTGTAAATAAAATAAATTGCAAATTGCAAATAAAATTAATTTCAAATAAAACAATTACAAAATGAAATAAGTATTAAAAACCTTGGAAACTTGGAGAGTTGGAGATTGAGAGACTTGAGAGTTGAGAGTGTTGGAGAGAAATTAGAATTAGAGAATAGAGAGAATTGAGAAGAAATTGGTGTGAGGAAAAATGAAAGAGGGGGGGGGGGGGGGGGGGGGGGTGGGGGTTGGTATTTATAGGAAAAAAAAAAAAAAAAAAAGGGGTAGCCGTTGGGCCTCCAACGGTAACCAAAAAAAAAAGAAATTTTTTTTTTTTTTTTACGCGAACCGCTCGGTTCCTCAAACCTTAAACCGAAACCGGCCTCCTTCGGTTCAGGTTTCGGTTTCGGTTCCGGTTCTAGAACCGAAATCATAAATTCAGTTTCGATTCTGGTTTCGATTTCGGTTCCGGTTTTAGTTTTTTCAGTTCCGGTTTCGGTTTCAGTTTCGGTTCAGTTCGAACCGGAACCTTGCCAGGTCTACTACCAAGGGTCAATCACAATCATCACCAAAGAGGGAACTTGAGTTCAAGCAGAAAGGAGGATTCAAAAAGCACATAGGCAAAAAGAGGAAATCGTGGGAGGAAACGCCTAACAGTGGCAGCATGGCAGGCGTTGGCATTGCCTTTTAGCAGTCCCAACTTGTGAAAGCAACTTATCTGTCCAGCTCAGATGCACCCGACTAACCAGAATCGGGGAAAACACCACCTAACCGCCTACGAAGAGCCTACGTTGACATTAGGGCATAGGTGGCACCACCCCGACCGTCCGTGGCGTGTGTACCACCCATGCCCAATGAGAACGGTCGAGATCCCATAACAGTTACCCCACCTAAAAGAGGGTCTCCCACCTACCCACCGGACTGCCACGTCAACCCTAGGGCCTAGTTGGAGAAATCATGTCCCTCTAAGGTGCGTGTCATGGTGGGCCAAGAACAAAAGAGTGGTGAGAATCATGCCAAAGGCTCCCTCAATGGAGGATCTTCCCCACCTACTAAATCCTAGACCCTCTATAAATACCCTCACTCGAAATAAGAGACAGGAGGTTGGACTTAAGAGAAAAAGAGAGAGATTTCTACTATATAACAACTAGTCTCCGGTTGGAGACCAAGAAGGTTTTCCTTCATATTCTACTATAGAACTGTTAGGACCTCGGTTTACCAATCACGCAGTAGAAGGTTTATAAAATTTTATTTTATTTCATAAAGAAATAATGCGATCAGTAAACCCTAGGATCTATTTTTTGGAACAGTAAAAACAAGAAATCGAAATCGAAATATATATAAAAGAGAAGAAACAATTTTCTTCATACCTACGTAGGAGGCTCCTTCACTTTAATACGATCTGCTCCTGATTTGAACCACTTGATCTTCCTCACTATCTCCCGTAATTGGTAACAGTGTGTGGGCTCGTCACGGTATTCAGGAACCTGTATAGAAGAAGAAGAAGAGAAGAACAAAAAAAACAACTCTTGTTGTTTGTATGTCTTAGGTTAGGCCACACATAAAGAAAAGCTTTAAATTTTTTTTTTTTTTTTTTTTTTTTCTCTTTTGATTCTTTGTTGGCCGCACCACTTTGTTTCTCTTTTAGTGTGTTTTAGGTTTTTTGTCAGATATCTCACATACCTAAAAATATATATCATATATATATCATTTAAAAAACCAATGATATCTTTTAATTTAAAAACAAAATCTTTATTTTATTTTATTAATAGATATCATGTAATTTGAATTTAAACTATTTAAATTCAAAATTGATATTTAATCAATTAAAAAAATAAGATAATCATATTATCCCATTTTTCAAATATAAATATCAACTAACAACCTTCATCAATAATTAATTACATAATTAAATAATCTTATTATTTAATTGTCGTAATCATTAAAATCATTAATTAAATAATCTCATTATTCAATTAGTTCCCGAATAGATATGTGTCACTTTTGTAACACAATTAATTGCACAATCCAATTAATTAACCGTGACCCTTGTTACCTAAATCGATCGGGCTAGCAAGGGGACCTAATGGACCCACAATATTTTGAGCTCCAATAATCCTTAGAAATAATTAATTAAACTCTTTAATTAATATTTCATGATTATTAACTTCGGTGTTATTCCACTAAAAACCCGAAGCTGCACTCTCTCAACTGTAGACGTTTTTACAAAAACCAATAACTTTCGGTGTCCATCAATATAGCTATTACATATAGTATAATCCTCCACAAGTAGTTCATAATTAGAGCTGGGTCATAATGTCCGTTATACCCCTCTAATTATATCTTTCCTTTAAGTACCATTGATTCTCTAATGAACAATAAATCCTACATTCCTTACGGAATTAGAAGAGCGCTCATATTGTTCAAGCCCCGAATCAACCCTTAAGGGAACTACCATCTACTTCTCGCAAGAAGGAGTGGATTCCACTATTGTATACAAACCTTCCCAACCACAAGCCAAACCGCGATCCCAACATACGAAGCATATTGATCAGGAATGCAACTCCGACCTCACCCATGGTATATCAAAGATCACGATCTAACTTGAAGGAGTCGATAAGACACTCAGGATTAAGATCACCCACATATAGCCATCATTAGTTGATAT
Source organism: Acer saccharum (assembly GCA_030490815.1). Lineage (NCBI taxonomy): Eukaryota > Viridiplantae > Streptophyta > Magnoliopsida > Sapindales > Sapindaceae > Acer > Acer saccharum. Next base: position 37,860,184 of record CM059873.1, read on the forward strand.
ATATGAATCTGATCGTTAAACGAATCTTAGTGAGAGATTCATATAGATCATAGCCCAGTCCTATATGATCACATCATACAAGGTTCCTCCATTCTCATATCTCCATATGAATGATCCATGATAGGATCACCGTACATTACGAAATAGACCGCAGCTATAGATTAACCACAAATAAAGTACCCAGCTTTATTTGCTATCTACGAACTCTTTAGATTGCTTGTTTCAAACTGCATCCATCTGTATATGACACTCATATACTCAGTTTGAAATTACATCTAGCAATCTTGGATGTTAAGTGCATATGTTATATATATAAAGTATGATACAAAATGAATGAATATACTACTTCTTTTATTTATGTTCAAATCATATTTACAAATTACAAGCTTTAGGGCAAAAACCCCAACAAGAACGACTAGTCTCCACTTAGAGACCAAAGAGAGAAAGTGTGTAACATTGTACTCTCCACCCACTACTATTGAAAATTGTAACTGTATCATGAATAATGAGAAATGTCACTTCTTTTTCCCTCATATAAAAGCCCACTTGTCATTCACTTAGTATTTTGTGAGTAGTGTCCAACCCTGGTTAAAACTAGTACCAACACACTTGGGAACCGGTCTCGGTTAGCCTCTGGAGCAGCTAGGTTCGCCTAAATGGCTACAACCCCTCGGTTGTCCTCATATGACCGCTTCTCCCCTGGTACTTTCATACCATGGTAGAAACGGGACCCGACTACCCCAGACCACGGCTGGGCCCTTCCGACCGCGGAGCATTGCTCCATCCGGTCTAAGCATTATACAGAGAATGACACCTAATTTTTTGGATAACAATACTTTGGACTTCCTCTTTATTGCCATGATCATTATTATCTTTGTCATGATCTTGTGCATGATTTTGGGGATCTTATTTTGGGAATCATGTGCATGATTTTGGGAAATCAAAACAGGAAGTTTATCAGGCCCCCTTAAGCTGGCGAGTGGAAGATGATGAACTCCAAGTTTGACACAAAATTCCTTGAAGGCAGTCTCTGGTAGGAAAATCAGCGATTTGTAAGTGAGAAGGGACATATTTTGTAATGAGATGTCTAAGAGCGACCTTTTCACGAACAAAGTGGTAGTCAAGTTCAATATGCTTTGTTCGAGCATGAAAAATAGGATTGATGGTCATATGCAAGGCATTAATATTATCACTAAAGAGTTGAGGTGGTTGAGAGAGAGGGATTCCAATATCACATAAAAGGTAGCCTATCCATGTGGGTTCCGCTGCAGTAGAAGCAAGAGCTCTATATTCTGCTTTGACACTTGATCAAGCCACTGTAGGATGCTTTTTGGAGGACCATGATACACAATTTAAGCCAAGAAAGATACAATAACTGGTGGTGCTACGACGAGTGAGAGAACATCCAACCCAATTTGCATCACAAAAACCATTCAATGTTAGAGAGCTTTGAGATAAAATACGAATACCATAGTCAAGGGTTCCTTTCATGTATTGAAGGATCCATTTGATAGTGCACAATTTGGCAAGGTTTAGTTGATGGAAGTGTTGACACACTTTGTTAACAGCATGACTGATGTCGGGTCTAGTAAAAGTTAGATATTAAAGTGCACCAACAATGCTTCGAAACTCAGTTTAATCAACAAGAGCTTGATCATCATGTTGGCTAGGAGGTTTGGTGGCAATTAGAGTTGAGAGATGCGATGATTCAAGCATATTTGTGTGGGAGAGTAGGTCTTTAGTGTACTTGGTTTGAGAGAGATAAATACCACCTGAGAATTTCCTAACTTATATGTCTAGGAAGTAATGTAGAGCACCTAAATCCTTTAGTGCAAACTCCAAACCAAGTCTTTGAATAAATCCCTGAACGAGTACTGCATTGTTCCCTATTATCGATCATCAACATAAACAAGCAACAGGCAAGAGAACTAAGTCATTATTTTTCTTGTAAATAAATAAAGACGATTCAAAAGTACTGTGGTCTTTAGAATTTACTAGTTGAGTCAGATTCAAAAGTAGTTGTGGGATAGCTCAATTCAGGTATTTGCAACCTTTGGTATATGTGGGATTTCTGGGAAGAAATTCTATATCTTTTCTGGACTCTGAATTGCCGCATTCATCATATATATAGAGAAGCTAATATGGTTGCTGATTTTTTAGCGAAGGAAGGTGTGAATAGTAGGATCATGGATTTCAACGGGCATGACATTGGGATTGGAAGATTACGGGGCCTTTTGCGAACTGACTATTTGGAAATGCCTTATTTACTTAGATAATTTCTAGCGTCTTGCTTGTCTGTATTTGGTTTTTCCTTTGCCTTAGTGAGGGTCTCTTTTTTTTTTAATAAAGGTTTCTTGAAAAATAAAAAAATATATATAAAAAATAAAGATGATTCCGCTTTACTGTAACAAAAACCAAGAGTTAGTAAACAATGAGATAAGCGGTCAAACCATGCACGAGGTGCTTGTTTTAAACCGTAAAGAGATTTTTGCAATAAACAAACATGATTAGGAAATGATGAATTGATAAAACCTGGAGGTTGTTCCTTATACACAGTTTCTTTGAGAAAACCATGCAAAAATGCATTTTTCACATCGAGTTGTTTGATGTTCCAATGAGAGACAATAGCCATAGAAAGGGTGATACAAACGGTTGTGGGTTTTATAACATTGCTAAAGGTTTCATCATAGTCAATCCCTTGGACTTATGTGAAACCTTTGGCGACTAGCCTTGCCTTATATCGATCAATTGATCCATCTTCCTTATACTTAATGCGATAGACCCATTTAGAGTCAACCACATGACTAGGTTACAGAACAAGTTGCCAAGTCTTGTTTATGTGAAGAACAGTGGGCTCTTCTTGCATAGCTGCAAGCCAATGAGGGAATTTTAGATCTGTTTTAAGAGACTTTGTCTCTTGTGTTTGAGTGGCAAGTAGGGATGTTGACTTTTGTGTTTGAGTGGTAAGTGGGGTTGTTGGCTCTTGTGTTTGAGTGGCTAGTGGAGTTGTATATTTTTTTAGAATTGGGAGCAGTAGTGTGACATTTAGAGTTGGGAGCAGTAGTGTGACAAACATAATCTTTTAGATATTGAGGTTAACGTCGGTCTTGAGTTGGGCGAGTGTTTGAAGGATTATTTGTCTGAACAATTAAAGAGGATTCATTTTGGATTGGCTCATATAGGGGTGGCAAATCAATAGATAATTCGCATTGTAAGTCATGTAGGTTGCGGCTATTTAGAGTGATATTGTTATGATCCTCTTGGACTAGAGAACTTGGTGTTTGAATGGAGGGCTAGTAAAGAATTGTAGTTCTTGTACTGTTATCTTGAGCTTCATTGTTTGAAGGTTCTTGAGTGGGGCAACAATCAATTGTGAATAAGTGAGGGGTAGTATTCTCTATTTGGTCATTACTTTTGAGAGGCTGAGTTGTATGAGAAGAAAGATTTTTGGGCTTGATGTTCCATTCTTCTTGATTCGGAAAAGTTGTAACAACAAGTGAGATGTCATCACTAGTAGAAATCTTGTTAGAGTAAGGAAAAGCCTGGTCATCAAAAACCAAATGTCGTGAGATATAAACCTTGTTTGTTGTAGGATCAATACATCTATACCCCTTGTGAATGGGGCTATAACCGATAAAAACACAAGGAAAAGTTTTCTTTAAAAATTTGTTTTGACCTTGATTTTTTAAGTAGGGAAAACATTTGCAACCAAAAACTTTGAGCATACTATAGTCAGGATGCCTATCAAAAAGTTTAAAAAACAGTGTTTGCATGTTCAATGATTAAGACGGTAATCAATTAATTAAAAAGGTTGCCGTAATAAAGGCATCCACCCAAAATCTAAGTGGTAGATTTGCATGAAAGATGATGGTGAGACCGGCTTCAACTATATGTCGATGCTTTCTTTCGGCTATTCCATTTTGCTCAGGTGTGTCTGGGCATTAAATTGTTGGATTACTCCACATTGTGAAAGATGATTTGTAAAAATTGTTGAAGTAAACTCACCTCCTCCATCACTTTGGAAGACTTTGATTTTCTTGTCAAATTGAGTCTCAACAAGCTTTTGAAATTTTAAAAAGTTTTCATAAAAATAAGATATTTTCTTCAAAGGAAATAGCCAAGTGTATCGTGTGCAATCATCTATACAGATAACATAATATTTCAAATGTGTAACCGAAGAGATGGGAGTTGGCCTCCATAAGTCACAATGAATTTTTTCTAAAGGAAATTGACACCTTTTATTAGAATCATGGAAAGGGAGCCTGCAACGTTTTCCCAATTGACAACTAGTACAAATAGAATGTTTGTTTAACCAACTGGAAATACTCAAAACTTCCTTTTTATTGAGAACTTTTAAAAATTTTAAATGAGGATATCCCATTCATTGGTGCCAAAGATTTGAGAAAGTTGAAGGGGTTTTGATGGTAATTAGTGCTTCCAATTGAGCTTCTTCTAAAGCATATAGTTGTCCCTTTTTACATCCTTTCACCAATGTCCTTTGATTTTGATCCTTGATCACAAAACCATTAGCATTGAACTCAAAGTACAAGCATTATCAAGAGTGAGTTGGCTAATAGATAATAGTTTTTTTCTAAGTTTGGGAACAACAAGAACATCCTTTAAATTGAAATCACCATGAACATTTCTTAACAAAGCATTACCAGTATGTGATACAGGTAATTTATTGCCATTGCCAACATAAATAAAACCGTTTCCAGTATATGTTTGTGCAGAAGAGAGCTTACCAACATCATTAGTCATATGTGTTGTTGCTCCTGAATCTACATAGAAATTTGTATCATTCCCTTCTTGAATGTGTAATGCTGCAAGAGCTTCTGGTATCTCTTCTTCTTGGTGAGCATAATCATACCTGTAATAGCATTTAATAGCATTGTGATTTGTCTGTCTACAGATTTGGCATTAGACCTTTTGTAGATTTTCCTTTTGTTCAACTTGATTGGCACCATTTGTATTCCTTGCATCGTTTTTATTGTTTTGAGTTCCTAAAAAATTATTGAAATGATTAGAGTTGTTTCCCCGTCCAGCTGGGGTAAAACCTCGACCTCGCGATTTAAAATATCCTCATCCCCTATTGCTTTTTCCTCGTCTTCTTTGGCCAAAGAAGGCTTGAGCATGATCAACAAACTTTTTCTCTTCTTCGTGCTAGGAAGCTAGCATTTGTTCATGATTCTACAATGCAAGAAAAAATTGGTTAAATGTAGGGTATGGTGGTTTTGTCAGCATTGCCACTCGAAAGTCTTGATATTTTTGTCCAAGGCCACAAGCTAGTTGAAAGACTTTCTTTGTTTCTAAGATTGGTCTGTTGATGGCAGCCAAGTTTTCACATATGAATTTGAAGTTTCGAACATATTCTTCAATTGAGAGAGAGCCTTTCTTTAAGGTGGCCAAGGAGTCTTTTTAATATTGCTTCTTTCTCAACCGTGTTGGGAAGCAGTTGTTCTTCTAGACTGCTCCATATTGCCTTCACTGTCTTGCACCCATTACCATGCTAAGAGTATCCTTAATCATGATTCCTAGTAGCCAAGAGACTTTTAGGTCATCATTGTTCATCCATGGTGCATATTGAGGATTTACAGCTTCCTTGCCATCATCTCCAGTTATTCTTGCTGGTGGCTTTTCATTAGTCAAATGGTGGTCTATCCCAAGGCTTTTAATCAAGGGCAAGACTTGTGATTTCCATAGGAGGATATTAGAGGGATTCATTTTTATGGAAACAAGGCTTGAGCATTGATGGAATGTTTGAATCATGAGTTTTGGCTCATCATGGCAATTTTGTTTAAGGGATGAGTAAGAAAGCTATGATACCATAATTACTTTTGAAATATGAGTAAGAAGAAGAAAGAACAAAGACAAAGGCTATGAAAAGAAAACTTGTTCTATTCACTCTTTTGTTTTTGATTACAACAAGAAATTGTATCATGTATTTATAAGGTACACATCAACGTAACTAAAGAAAAAATAAGGAAATAAAATTGAAATCCTACTTTAATGTTTTGGTAAATCTTGAGATGGAAAGTCTTTTAGCGAGACCAGAGCATATTACCATATTTGTTTCTAATGGTAATATACTTTTGACTTCCTCTTTATTGCCATGATCATTGTTATCTTTGTCATGATCACTACAAGAAAAATGGGCAATAGCAACAAATTCTTTAACAACGATTTTATTTTTGTCGCTAAAGATCATTTTTAGTGAGGAAAATCAAATTTCATTACTAAAGAACTTCAACGACAATATCTTTAACAACAATCAAATATATGTCGCTAGAGAGCACTTTTAGTGACAAAATGTAAATTTCGTTACAACAGATATAAGTTCTTGTGACAATATACATTTCGTTACTATATATCATTTTAGCGACAAAAAATATCGTTGCTATAACATATTTATAGTGACGTTAAATTATTTGTTGCCACAACATGTGTTTTAGTCACAAAAACAAGATTTGTTGTTAAAAATGTATTCTAGAGACAAATATAATTCGTTACTTAAGGTTTTAATAATAATTTTAAAATTAACACTACAAGAAATTTGAGATACATGGACAAAAAGATTTAGGGGTATTATTATTTCCCCAATAACTTTTGAGGTTATCGGTCATTTTGCTCCCTCTTGTTTTAGTATTGGCCATTTTCCACCATTTGTTAACATCTATTAGCGTTTTCATTAAAATATTATTTTACCATTTCTATTTAACAGAAAACAATTAAACAATTTTAAAATTTAAAATGAAAACAATTTTAACATCTGTTCATGGGATACTTTAGTTAATTTGGTAGATATTTGTTTTGTGTAAGAACAAACACCAAATCTTTAACAACAATTAAATATTTGTCACTAGAGAGCACTTGGAGTGACAAAACATAAATTTCGTTACAATAAATATAAGTTTTTGCGACAATATATAAATTTCGTTACTATATATCATTTTAGCAACAAAAATATCGTTGCTATAACATATTTATGGTGACGTTAAATTATTCGTTGCCACAACATGTTTTTTAGCCACGAAAACAAGATTTGTCGTTAAAGATATATTCTAGAGACAAATATAATTTGTTACCTAAGTTTTAATGATAATTTTAAAATTAGTACTACAAGAAAATTGAGAAACATGGACAAAAGGATTTAACAGTATTATTATTTCCCCCATAACTTTTGAGGTTATCGGTCATTTTGCACCCTCTTGTTTCAGTATTGGCCATTTTCCACTCTTTGTTAACATCTGTTAGCATTTTCATTAAAATATTATTTTACCCTTTCTATTTAATTAAAAATAATTAAACAATTTTAAAATTTAATAAAATAAAAAAAACAGTGGAGATCTTGTTCATGAGATACTCCAGTTAATTTGGTAGATATTTGTTTTGTGCAAGAACAAACACCAAATCTTTAACAACAATCAAATATTTGTCGCTAGAGAGCACTTGTTGTGACAAAACGTAAAGTTCGTTACAACAAATATAAGTTCTTGTGACAATATATACATTTTGTTACTATATATCATGTTAGCGACAAAAAATATTGTTGCTATAACATATTTATAGTAACATTAAATTATTCGTTGCCACAACATGTGTTTTAGCCACGAAAACAAGATTTGTCGTTAAAGATAATTCTAGAGACAAATATAATTTGTTACCTAAGTTTTAATAATAATTTTAAAATTAATACTACAAGAAAATTGAGATACATGGACAAAAAGATTTGGAGGTATTATTATTTCCCCCATAACTTTTGAGATTATTGGTCATTTTGCATCCTCTTGTTTCAGTATTGACCATTTTCCACCATTTATTAACATCTATTAGCATTTTCATTAAAATATTATTTTACCCTTTTTATTTAATAGAAAACAATTAAACAATTTTAAAATTTAATGAAATAAAAAAAATATAGTGGAGATCTTGTTCATGGGATACTCCAATTAATTTGGTAGAGATTTGTTTTGTGCAAGAACAAACACCAAATCTTTAACAACAATCAAACCATTTACAAACCCGATTTGTAAAATTAGAAATTGAAAAAAAAAAAAAAAAACATTATCACCAAACCAATTTTGCAAAGCATCACCACTATCACCACCACATCGTCATACAATCGAAACCCAAACCCTTTCGATTTTAAATTTTTTTGAGATGGAGATGAGAGATTGAGGTGGAGATGAGAGATTGATGTCACCACTCTCATGGACTCCTAACTCAATTATATATGTTTAAAATTTTATATATAATTTTATTAAATGTTCCAATAAATATTTTTTTTTTAATATATGTTTGTTGTAGAAATTAGAATTTTGATTAGTGGAATGAATTTAAATTTATCTAACAAGTTATTTTTTTTTTATTTCTAACAATTCATATAGGTTATATATAAATATTGTGCAATTGTTAGCACATCTAATCTTGTAGTCAGGCGGTAAAGACTTATCACTTTGACTTTGAGGTTGTGAGTTCAATTCCTCATAATGACAAATAATTGTCATTATTATCAAGTGTGGGGTGGGGTGGCGGGCTGTCGGCCGGGGGCAGGTCTGAGGTGGCTCACCGGCGGTTGGCCGGCGTTGGTGGTGGGGTGGGCCGGTTGTAACGAAACCTAATTTTGTTACAATAGCTCGACCTATTGTAACGATATTTATTTTATCACTAAAACCTATCTTTTTGCGACAATATATATCGTTACAACAACATATTCCTAGCAACAAGGTTGTAACGAAACCTAATTTTGTTACAATAGCTCGACCTATTGTAACGATATTTATTTTATCGCTAAAACCTATCTTTTTGCGACAATATATATCGTTACAACAACATATTCCTAGCAACAATAAAGTTTCGTGGGTAAAAATATAGTTTTAGCCGTTGCATTGTGGGTAAAAATATACCTATTGTAACGAAACCGAATTTTGTTGCAACAGCTGGACCTATTGTAACGATATTTATTGTGTCACTAAAACCTATCTTTTTGCAACAATATATATCGTTGTAAAAACATATTCCTAGCGTCAATAAAGTTTCGTTGCCTAAACATAGTTTTAGCCACGAAACTAATTCGTGGGTAAATATACCTACTGTAACGAAACAAAATTTTGTTGCAATTGCTCGACCTATTGTAACGAAATAGGTGACAAAAAATTTTTGTTGCTTAAGATCTTTTGTGACGAATTTAATGCTTTTGTGACAATTTTGATTTGTTGCTATTGCCCTTTTTTCTTGTAGTGGATCTTGTGCATATATAATTTTGGGATCTTATTTTGGGAATCTTATGCATGATTTTGGGAAATCAAAACAGGAAGTTTATCAATGTGGATTGACGAGCAAATCATTTTTCATATTGAATACATATAACTGCACAGAGAGAGAGAGAGAGAGAGAGGGAGATACAAACTGAACTGATAATCCAAGCGAAAATATATAAAAATTAAAAAAAAAACCGTTGAAACTAGTATTTTAAATATTACACAAAATATAACTGAACAATTTTTTTATTATCAGTTCGAACTGACAAAAGATATATCAGTTCCTTGCATGTGGGCCATTGGATTTAAATACTTTGACTTGGCTGCATGTACTTGTCAAAACATCTTTTTAATCCAATAGTCCACATACAAGGAACTGATATATTTTATATCAGTTCGAACTGATAATAGAAAGACTGTATAACTGAAACTATAAATATTATTGAGGATCAGGCCAGTTAAAAATAGTCGCGCATTTAAACACAAAAAGTCACTAAAAAGTGATACATACAATCACGACTATTTTATATCTAACACTAGCTAGTCATTCTTCAAATAGGTGCCACGTAGCGGTGCGCGTCGCTGCTACTGATGATCAATATTCCACATGCAATGCAAACACACAATAAATTAAATCATCAGAAGCCACTTTAATTACAACAAAATGACCTCATGATCATCCAAGTTAATGAAATACCACAAATATATAAATTATAAACTAAACCACGATTCATTGTTTAGAATGAGCAGCTAAACCATGATTCATTATAAACTAAACCATGATTATAATTTATATATAATCAAGACATCAACATTAATTTTTAACTAAAGAATGATTATAAACTAAACCATGATTCATTTTTAACCATGATTCATTATAAACTAAACCATGATTCATTTTTAACCATGATTAAAAAAGCAGTAATGATCAAAATAGAAAGAGCAGCAACTTTACCAAAAATATGATTCATTGTTCAGTGACTGAACAAGATCTGAAATTGCTGAGAAGAAGTGTGTAGGATATGATCATGATTAACTTTCTCCTCAACAATATCTTCTTTTCTTCTTCTTCTTCTAGCTCTGTCTTGTTTTCTTGTTATGGGCACAAGAGAAGAGTGGAGTGAGCAAAAATAATAAGGCTTCTATGAGAAAAAGAAGTTTCTGATTTTGTTGAGGACAGATGTCGGATGGGGCTATTTTTAGGAATAAATATGATAAAGTGAAAGATATTGATCAAGTCGACCCTAAGTAACCTAAGTCTTAAGTAACCTCACAACAATATTAGATAATACGGCCAGAAGAATTTGACCTTATCTATCTATGTAATCAAGACATCAACATCAATTATTATTATTATTATTTTTTTTAATTTTTCTTTATAGGATTATAATAAAATAAAACTATTAATTCATTTCTGATGCTACAAATGCAATTGAATTGTAATTTCAAGAAGAAATCCACTGCAGAAAATTATTAAAAAATTCATTTGCTAATTGCTGTACTTGCAATAACAGCTACTCTTCAAAAACTGCCCTTCAATTTTCTTATTCGATCTCAACTCTGAAAAAAAAAATTTAAAAAAAAAATCATCCAACGTTCATTTTCTTTTTCAAGCACGGAGAAACTGCACCATTTTTTTTATAGGCAAATTTTTTAAAGAGCAAATTGCAACCAACCTCTATGAGGTTTGACCTTTGACAACCAGAAACAACTTTATGCTTAATTGATAATGACCTCCCCTATTGTTAGTTAAAGTGAAGTCAAACTTAACAAAGATAAGGATATTTTTATCCTTTTAAGCATTTTTTATTTATTTAAAAAAAATAAAAACAGATCTCAAGTTTTCTCAAAGTTTTTTTTTCTTTTCCATTTTCTTCTCAAGTTTTACTAACATGAAAAAAAAAAAAAAAAAAAAAAAAAAAAAAAAAAAAAAAAAAAAACTAACTAAAGAAAATGTTGTTGGATTGGATTTAGGTGAGCCACACTTTTTATTTTTTATTTTTGAAAAATTTGAAAAACTTAAATCTGAAGAAAAATCTGGATATACATCAATGGAAGAAGAAAATGTTAGATTAGATTTAGATGAGCCATTATTTATTTATTTTTTTATTTTTTTATTTTATAGTTTTCATAAATTTATATATTTTTAAAATCGGAATTTTTTTATTCAAGGACATTTTGGTATTTGTAGCACTTAAATCCGGTCAATGGTTAAATTTGACCAGCTTTAACTAACATTAGAGAAGGTCATTGTCAATTAATGATAAAACTGTTTTTTTGTTGTCAAAGACCAAACCTCGGGAGGTTAGTTGCAATTTGCTCTTTTTTAAAAGTAAAATAGATATTTTTAAATTATATTTAGGTCAGAGAAGATTATTATTTTAAATAACATAAACTTATTATTGAGTGAAAGTAAAATTATTTATTTTTATTATTTTAAATAACATAAACTTATTATTGAGTGAAATTAAAAATATTTATTTTTATAATTAAATAATTAAGTAATTTTTTAATAAATTAAGGATTTTTTTATGTTCACCATTAAATAAATTATATTAATTATTGTTTTTTACAAGAAAAAATAAATATTAAATAAAACAAAATAAAATTATTCTAACAAGTTATGTTTATATTTTTTATTTAGGATTAGTCAAATTAATTTTTAATTTACTTTTAAAAATAATATAAATTTTATATGAAATTAAAAATGAATTTAAATAATTTTATCTTCCTCCAAAAATTAATTAATGTTATTTACAAAAATAGATAGAGATGTAATATTTAAATATTTTTCTTAAAATAATTTAAAATATTTTTATTTTATTTAAATTTTGATTTTATCCAAATCTCAATCAATATATGTTACCCCACTAAAATTTCAATCACAAATCCCAAATCTTATCTCATCTCACAAATCTCAACCCGAAACCTTATCTCATCGCATCCACCATAAAGTCAACATAAAGTTTTTCTTCAACCCGAAACCTTATTTCATATTCTCATCGCAAAGTTTTTCTTCAACCAGAAACCAACCTAATCAAAAAAACATAGATCAACTTCATCTAAAGCAAATTGAATCTAAAAATTTCATCAAATCACCGTAGATCGATCTAATTATCATACATCATGAACTTTTTTCAACTAAAAAAGAATAAAAAATTCAATATACAGTACATTTATAAATATACAACTCAAGAAGACATCAAGAAATCAAAAACAAATGAAAAAAAAATCATCAAGTGCTTCTATTTTCCAAGCTCGATTTTCTGCACAATTAAGCAACCTTAAAACAGCTTACAAACTTCGTCGTAAACACAACACATCAAAATAATAAAATAAAAATAAAGATTTCAAACACAAAAACAAAACAAAAATTCAAGTTCTTGTTATTAATGAAATATTAGCAGTAAAAATTGAAAAGAACACCTACCTTTGCTCTTACCATAAAATATTAGAAAAAACAGATCCTGATACTTGAGATTGAGAGAGAAACAAATGGAGAGGAAGGAACTGTAGGAAATCAACGGCATGGGTGGAATTGGCAACAAAAAAATATAAAATAAATAAAATAGAAGAGACTTTTTTGTTTAGTTTTTTTTTTTATTGCACAACCCACCCATCTCCGGTGACTTCCTCCAGCACAAACTTACTCTCCTACTTTTCTCTGTATTTTCTTCTTCTTCTTCTTCTTCTGTGAACTGTGATGGACAATAAGGGTGTCTGTGTATGTGATTAAATAAGCAAGTAAACCGACAAAGGGAAAATGGATTTTTAATAATTTATGGAGCAGATGGCAGGCATGTCACGACTCACATGTTTTTATGGAAAATGTGAAAGTTATTTCGGTAGGTAGTGAAAGTGAGTGGAGAGAGACAGTACGGGGGACAAACTTAAATTATTGACACAAGAATTGATACCATAAAATATGCTTTCGATATTTTCAAAGCTCACCTCACATTTTCATTTTCTAGGGTTGTAGAAAAACAAGAATCATATCAAAACACCGTAAAAAAAGTCAAATTATATTTACTGTTTGATTCTGTATAAACACTAACGTACGGAATAAAACACTATAAAAAAAGAAAATTACATATCGTATTTATTATTTTTATTCATAATAAATATATATATATATACGTGACAATAAATACAGTTTAACTTTCCACATTTTATCGATTAAAACCAACCATCATAAATTTCGAAATACGAATAATATATTTGACTATTATTAATGTTAACCATTTAATGAATAACGGTTCTATTACCATTAATGATAATAATTGACCGTTATATTTATTTATTATTAATATAATGTAAATGGATACAATTTAATCTTAAGGATTAGGATCCTCACTTTGTCTTGTTTTTCCTTGACTTTTCATAATCTAATGACATTTAAACAAAATAAAAAATAAGGGCAAATACAACGATATCCTCTGAAATTTGACATAAATATAATTACCTTTAATTAAAATTAAAAACAATAATACTATTTTATCAAAATTTGGTGTCCAAATCTGGTGTTTAAATGATGTGTCGACATTATAATCTTTTCATTTAAATTGTATTAGATTTGCATGATTTAAATGAATGGATTTAAGTGTTACCATATCATTTGAACACTTAATTTGGACAAAGTAGCATTACTCAATTAAAAAATGATGATAATCTATTTCATAAAAAAAATAAATTAAAATATAATAGTTATTAAAATTAAAAAAATGATGATAATCGTTTTTATATAAAAAAAAATTAATTGAAGATAATCCTTTTAATAGGATATAAAATAAAAGTAAATTTTAAAATGGAAAAAAAAAAAAAAACTATTTTTTTTAAAGGAAAAGAGAAAAAAAAACTATTTTTAAAATTCATTTTTAAATATTTTTTTAAAACTATTTTTAAAGATTAGTTATTAAGAAAATAAGGGCGATTACCAAATTGATCATGGACCTTTTTTTGAAATTCCAAATAGTTTGCTACTTTTATCAAAGTGACCAAGTTGGTCCCTAACTTTTTTGATTGTGCCCTTTTAGTCCCTATTTTTTTGAAAAATAACAAACAAGGTATTTTTCCAAGTTAACTCTATTACTTCAACGGTTAGTTTGACCATAGTTTTATATTAAATGACAAAATACCCCTTATAAGTTAAATACTCAATTCAAATACAAAATTAAGACGATTAAAATAAAAGATAATTAAAACTAAAATACTATAAAGGAAAATAAAAGGAAAAGAAAAGAAAAGAAAATAATCATTACAACTCCTTCAAATATGAAGTCTTTGAAGAAAACAACTCCTTCAAGGTTATAAATCTGATTGTAAAATCGTTTACAAATTGTCACGGTTTAAAATGTTAGAGATCAATTTGGTCACTTTTATAAACATGATATGGTTATTGACACCCATAAAAATGATAAGCGCACCCATATTTATAAGTATACCCATGTCTAAAATTTAAAATTAAAACATTACTAGAAACACTCATCTTAATGCCAATAGTACCCTTATTTAAATGAATGTTTTCATTTTAATACAATTTATTTATAAACCTTCATAAGTTATTAATACACCCAATTTTACAAATGATAAATTTTTAAGTTCTCCAGACTTGAAAACCCTCATAAAGCTTTTGTCCAGATTTACTGATCATTAGGTGAGAATTGACGATGAGGAAGTGAATTTTTGTTGAGTTCGATACTTAAATACTTCTCAAGTCCACATTTTAGCTACCACATGCACATATTGGGAGTACTTAGCCTATCAGGGGTTCCTTATACACAGTTGCACGCGTATCACTAGGATGTAGTTTGAAACTACATGCTATCCGATTTGCTGGAGAACCATCGGTTGAATCAGTTACTATTGATGTTTGAAGCTATTTTGAAGAAACGTGAACGGGGAATCATTAATAAATAAAAATAGAAAATATTCAAAAAAAAAAATTAAGAATATTCAAACTATTAACATAACCCATGTATAATTTCACTTAACATGGTTTTCACCTTTTTTATTTTATTTTTATTTTTACTATTGGCTATTTCTTCTTTTGAGCTTTAATCCTGGAAAAAGCAAATCACACACCACTAATCCCCAAACCCACGCCCTTAGATCTTTACTTAGGTTTAAAGTTTGATACTTTAGCTAAATGCACACATCTTTTCCCGTCAAAATTTCATTTTGCATCCATAAACCTTTTCCTATGAAGAGGGTTTATTTTATTTTTAATAAGAAAAACTAGTTCCCAGATTTTTATGTTTTATTTTGGTTTTATTTATTTTTTTTTTAATATTTTTTTATAATTTTTTTTTATAAAAAAATAAAGTGATATAGTTAAAGATATGAGTGTAATTAATGGGTGTAAATAGTATTTTATTTATTTTTAATTAAACTAATTTATCCTTATTGGTAAATTCCTATTGGGATATTTTTGTAATTAAATTTTTTATTAAAATATGGATGTGCTTATCATATTTATGGGTGTCAATATCAGCTCCCTTATAAAAATTGCAAACAAACTGGAATTTTTTTTTTAATCGTCCAAAAAAATTATTAATAACTCATAAAATACTATTTTTACTATCTTTAAATTTTATATTTGAAAACCATCAAACAAAAAAATTTATGGGTCTTCTATGGTTTCATAACTAGGTAATTTGAACATGCCCTAAAACTCGTTGCTTTCATTATTGTTCATTTATGCCTAGGTTTAGCATTTATTATGTTCATTAAATGCATGAGTCTTACCTCTAGCTTATCTTGAATATGTTTGAGTATTTGATTGTTGGTTGAGATTGATTGTTCATTGATAGCTTGCATTTAGGACATTATTGCTCTCTAACTAAGTCTTTATGCTTTGCATCTAGATATTGATAATTATGAATTGTTGATTGCATAATTTACTTCCTAATTAAGCATTTGGTGTTTGCCTAGCATTAATTGCATCTAGAATATTTTCATATATTTACGTAGGTTGTTTATCTCTTCATTGAATCAAGTCTTGTGACTAATAATGTTTATTTGCACAAGCAGTTAGTCTAAGATCTCTATTAAATGCCCGTGGGTAGAATGAAATGTGTTATTGACTAATGACGGTTGATTAGAGGTCAACCTAGGTTGTAAACATTCATTCAAATAGTGGATTTGAGGATCGTGAGTAGCTAAATGGATAACCCGTGAATTTTACCCAATTGGAGGGTTTTTCATGTAAATCAATCGACGTGTTTTTATTGTTTTCTGCACTTCAAAATAGTCGATTGCTTGCTTATTATGTTTGGGTGATTTGATAACATTGACCAATCGAAAATTGGTAATTATTGTAAGTTCCTCAAGTTTGATTGGTTTATTTCGGTGACAAACCACATTTGGGTTTGTAATGTAAGGGTAACTTAGGCATTAATGATCAAGCTCAAAGGCCCTCTCAAGACCTAAAGATGATAAGCAATCCAAATGTATATCTCTTGTGCTTAGTTTTCATTGAAGAGATTAGTTGCACACACACACCACATCATGTATGCATGTGTGTTTAATGCTTTCTAGGAACAATCTATTCACATTTCACACTTGCACATATTGCACATTTTAGACTAAGTGTGAATTTCCTTTGAAAAGAGAAATCTTCTCTTTACCGCTGCTTGTATCGCCCCTAGTACAAGTGCCTAGGCAGCGGTCCAAGCTAGGTCTAAGACCTGTGGCTTTTGCGTGGTACATACCGCGGCGGAGACGCATGCCTCTGGGCGGTCTCTATAGCGTCAAACTCCAAAGCATTCATGCTTTGCGCACCGCGGTGTAGGCACTTGCCTGGGAAGTGGTATGCGGAGCGGCTCAAATGGGGTTTGGTTTTTAAAATGACCAAAACAGTGTGGCTTTGAGGGGAACACTTTTATAAGTGCCTCTTAGTCCTTAGGTCAACCACATGAGTTCAAGATCAGATTTTTAACTTAGAACATTTTCAAGAGAGAAAATATTCAAAGGAACTCACCTTTGATCACTCAAAACCATTTCCATGAGCATCAAACTTCATCTACCATCATCTAGCTCCATCTAGAATGCATCTAAGCATGGGATGTCTTCATCACACATGCCTTGGTAAGTTGTTCACTAATTTTATCTAATCTTAGTGTTTTACTTAACAAGAAATCTTATTTCATTATTTGTATGCATTTAGAACATATTATAAACACAAGGTTAAGATTATTGTGTTGATTGATTGAGTGTTGTATTTTGATAGCTATACCTAGGATTGCTTAATCTATGTTAGCTATGTTGTATGCCATGTCATATAACAATTGATATCTAAGATTGATTTAATTGACATCTTGTAATCCTAGATAAGCATTTAGTGTAACCTAGCATTAATTGCATATTTGGATATCTTTGCATATTCACATAGGTTGTTTAATCTCTTCATTGAGAAGTAAGTTTTGTGGCTAAGGTTGCTTAGACCGTAAGCAAATTGATATAGGGTTGCTATTAAAGGCCTACGGGTAGTAGTGGTGGTTTAGTGACCAAGAATGGTTGAGGTTAACCTAGGTTGTGGACACCATTACAAATAGTGATTTCGAGGATCGTGTGTGGCGCACATAACAGCCCACGGTTTTTCCTTGTTGAAGGTTTCCACATAAAAATCAAGTGTCTTTTAAATTCCGTATTTTATACTTAATTTTATATTGTGACTAGATTGAGGCTTAAAATTGAATATTGACTAAACAAGAAAATTTGGTAATATAACTTGATTAAAATCTATTCACCCCCCTTTAGATAGTTTTATACACACATGCATATTTGTTTCAACAATCGATTAAAACCTATTCATCCCTCTGTTGGGTGTGCAACCAAAGTCCCAAATTTGTTAGACATGGGGATGATCTTAGGTATATAAGTATGGAAACAACCTCCATTGGTATGAGACCTTTTGGGAAGTGTCCCAAGACCAAATCTATGCGGGCTTAGGCCCAAAACGGACAATATCATACCAATGTGGAGAATGTGGGTTATGTACTTATAACAAGTGATATCAGAGCCGACCCCCAAACTTGGCCAGCTGTAGCCGAACCAAACCAGGAGACAGTGGGCCCCAGGTAGCTCGCGATGGGTCCATGATGTTAGCTCTCGAGGTAGGAAATGTTCTAGTGCTTCATATAAGACGTGTGCTCCGGCGCGGTGGAGAGGAGTGACCTCGATGGAGTGCTTCTCCTAGCATTGACGGATGGATGATCGCTTAAGGCGAGGCCCGGACCATGAAGATAATGATGGTCCTTTGTTCGAGGGGAGGATTGTTGGGTGTGCAATCAAAGTCCCACATTGGCTAGACATGGGGATGATCTTGGGTATATAAGTATGGAAACAACCTCTATTGGTACGAGGCCTTTTGAGAAGTGTCCCAAGACCAAATCCGTGCGTGCTTAAGCCCAAAGCGAACAATATCATACCAATATGGAGAATGTGGGTTCCGTACTTATAACACGCCCCCCCCCCTCCTAGTTTAGTCCCACTTTGTTTATTTTCATCCAAGGTTGTGCTGGAATTTGGATGACATCCATCATTTGTTTTCTTCTTCCTGGTTAATGGATTTTGCAACGAGTAAGTGGGTGGAAGTAAATGAGTGGAAACAACATTCTTTTCACTACTATTTTGGTGATTGACAATAAGTTAATAACTTAAGTTTAAATGTCATCAAAGTATGGTGTCAAACAAAAATGCAGTATCTTTTAGTCTTTGTTTTTGTTACCTTTTTCTCTCATATTATTTATAACCGATGCTTTTGGTTTTAGGAGTTGATTAGAGAGGAGAAATCTCTAATAAGATTTTTTTCTTTTGACTTTGTGATTTGAAATTAACAAAATTTTGGTTACCCTTAATTGGAAAAAAATTGAAAAAGTTGACATGAAAAAAGAAGTTTTGTTCTTGACTTTGTGTTTGTGATTTTTCTTTTGGTGGAAAAATTGGTTAAAACATGTAATTGATTTAAAGTTTAACCTACAGGAAGAAGAAAAGAAAAAAAGAAGAGCAAATGAGCAATACTAGATCATACTCACATGATGTGGTTCCGGTATATACTCGAACCATCTCATCCAAAAACCCAGATATTTTCACATTTCATTTTAATTTTGTTTATTAATAACAAATTTATCCTTAATTAATATTACTAAAGAAGACAAATAAATAAATAAACACACATACCAATTTTTAGCCAACCTTTTTTCTTTGTCACTTTTATGTTTTAATTCAATGAATTGTCATACATAATACAAGTAGTCTTTAAGTAAAAAAAAGAGTCTTGAGTTCAATAACTTTTTTTTTTTCAATGGATTAGAACAACAAATTATTGGAGTGTGAAGACTTCAAGTCAACAAAGTAAAAGCAAAGTCAAGTTTTTTTTTTTTTTTTTTTTTTTGTCTTTTGTGAAATTAATTAAAGCAAGTTGTTGTGGAAGTGTGAAGAATTGAATTAAAAGTCAACAAAAGAGGTTGAGGCAAAATTTGAGAAATTGATTCATGTTGTGTCTTTCATAGCGGACTATGAGAGATGTCTGTATATTGTGAATAGCGGTGTGTGTTGCGCTATGAATTTTGACAGCGGTTTGGACAGCAGTCAGACATCAGAACTTCATGTTGTGTGTTACGCTGTGAATTTCTACACCAGCTTTAAGAGCAGTGTTTGTCATAGAGGTGTACGCTTTGAGGAGTGCTGTGGCACTTAGAGCGGTCATGCACAAATCCGCATGCGATGAGATTTGCAGAGTGAAGAAAGAGGAAAAAGTAATAGACTCCAAATAGGATTTGGCAAACCCTAGTGCTCCCATATAAATACTACAATTATGTAAACCCTAATGTGTGTGAGAAAAATTGCTAGAGAGATAGAGAGCAAATTGTAGAGAGACTGAGAGATTGTAATCAACTCTGAAAGTAGTGGATTGAGTGCGGTGCGCTCAGTGGACGTAGGTAAATTGCTGAACCACGTAAAATCTTTGGTGTCGTCTTTTTCTTCTTATTGCTTTCATATTATCTGTGTGTGTTTAGATTTGTTTGTGCGATTTTTTCTTACAACAATTGGTATCAGAGCCCTAGGTTGGGGTGGGTTATTTTTCACACAAATCTAGGTTTTCTCAAGGTCAACGATTTTGTTGCAGAGATGGGATCGGAGAAGGATTCTCACAAGATTGAGAAATTCGATGGGATAGATTTCAGTTTCTGGAAGATACAGATGGAGGATTATCTGTACTAGAAGGACTTGCATTGGCCATTAAAAGAGAAGCCTGAGGGTATGACCGATGTAGATTGGTTAAAGAAGTGGAAGCCGAAGAACGTGGATGAAGACGATTTCGAACTTTTGGACAGGAAAGCTTTGGGAGCAATTCATCTAAGTTTGATGAAGCATGTCGCTTTTAACGTAAAGGATCAGCTAACTGCCAGAGATCTAATGAAGACTTTATCAAACTTGTATGAACAACCTTTTGCGGTAAGGAAGGTCCATCTTGTCAAAAAGCTATCAAATTTAAAGATGACAGAAGGTTAGGGTTTTAGAGAGTATTTAAACTAGTTCAATGAAGTGAATGATGGGTTAACTTCTATGTCTATGGGTTTCGATGAAGAATTCTTGGTGGTGTTTATGCTTACCTAATTGCCAGAAAGTTGGAAGATAACATGTCAGTCAATTGCCAACTCGTTTGGGAAAGAGAAATTGGATTTCTCACAGGTTGTGAACATGAACATGACCGAAGAGATTAGGTTGCGTGAAGAGGGATTTGGAGCATCTACATCTTCATCATTGAATATGGAAGGTAGAGAAAGCAAAAATAGAAATCGGAACACATATTAACAAGGAAGATCAAAGTTAAGAGGTAAGTCTAAATCTTGGTATCAGGTCAATTATTCGGGAAATCAACAATGAAACAAGAAAGATATAAAGTGTTGGAACTGCGGTAAGAAAGGCCACTTCTCGTATGAGTGTAGATCTAAGAAGAAAGATAAGGGCAAGGGCAAAGGCAGTGCGAACTGTGTGTTAGAGGAGTTAGATGACTGCCTCATCTGCTCGTTGGAAAGTAATACAGAGTCTTGGGCTCTTGATTCAGGAGCATCATTCCATGCCACACCTCATAGGGAGTTATTCGAGAACCGCTTGTCCAGAAATTTGGGTAAGGTGTATTTTGGTGACGATCAAGCATGCAACATTACCTGGAAGGGTGATGTGAAGATTCAGCTGAAAGGGTCAATTTGGAAGCTCAACAACGTGAGGCACATACCGGATTTGAGAAAGAATTTGATCTCCATTGGGCAACTGGCGTCAGAAGGTTACATGACGACTTTCATAGATGATAAGTGGAAGATTTCGAAACGTATTATGACAATCGCCCGAGGAAATAATAATGGGTCACTTTACACAACCACAGATGGTTGTGGTTTAATCCCTATGGCGGAAGATAAAGATGATTCGAACTTGTGGCACCAAAGGTTTGAGCACATGAGTAGTCAGAGGCTGAAGTGTCTACATTCGAAAGGTAAGTTGCCAGATTTGAAGAGTATTGAGGTTGATTTCTATGAGAGCTGCGTGTTGGGAAAATAGAAGCAAGTGAGCTTCAAGAGGACTGAAGGGTACCGGCAAAGAATAAGCTAGAACTAGTGCACACCGATGTTTGGGGTCCAGCTTCAGTCTCGTCAATCGAAGGTAAATATTATTTCGTCACATTCATTGATGACCACTCTAGGAAAGTATGGATTTATTTTCTAAAACACAAGTTTGGGTGTTTGACGCTTTCAAGAGATGGAAAGCTAGAGTTGAGAACGAGACATGGTTAAAGATCAAAAAGCTGCAATTAGACAATGGTGGAGAGTATGAAGACAACGAGTTCAAGAGGTTTTTCTACCTGAGTGGGATAAAGCTCAGTAGAACAGTTCTTGGAACCTCACAGCAGAATGGGATAGCAGAACAGATGAATAGGTCATTGACTGAGAGAGCCAGAAGCATGAGGTTACGTTATGGGTTACCAAAATAGTTCTGGGCGGAAGCAGTCAATACAGCAGCGTATTTGATCAATAGAGCACCATCAAAACCTTTGGACCTCGTTATACCAGAAGAGATCTGGATTGGGATAGAGGTAAAACTTTCTCATCTTAAAGTGTTTAGGTTTGTTTCTTATGTACATATAGGCTATTATGCGAGGAATAAGCTAGACGCCAAGTCAGTGAAGTGTACTTTGGTGGGCTATGGAGAAGATGAATTTGGTTACAAGCTATGGGATGATCAAAACCGTAAGATGATCAAAAGTAGAGATGTTGTCTTCAATGAAAGGGTTATGTACAAAGATAGAAACACATAGGTGTCTGAGCCAGAAGAGCCAGAGTACTTTGGGCCGAATGATGTGTCAGATAACAAGATTGTGGAACCAGTTAATCAGAATGATGAAGAACAAGGTGTGCTGCTCCAGGTTATAGATCCTATCCCACATAGAGACGTTTCAACGACACAGGCTCAAAGTGTAATGAGAAGATCAAATCGAATTCCTATACCAAATAGGAAGTATTTGCAATACATGCTGTTGACAGATGCAGGGGAACCTGAGTGCTATGATGAGGCATATCAGGGAAAAGATGCGAGCAAGTGGGAGCTTGGAATAAAGGATGAGATGAAGTCGTTGATTTCTAATCAAACTTGGGAGTTAGCCAAGTTGCCTGAAGGAAAAAAAGCCTTATAGAATAAGTGGGTGTTTCGGATCAAAGAGGAACATGATGGTTCAAAGAGATACAAGGCACGACTAGTGGTCAAAGGCTTCCAACAAATAGAAGGTATTGACTACTCTGAAATATTTTCTCATGTTGTTAAACTAAGTACGATCTGGTTAGTATTAAGCATTGTCGCAACGAAAGGGTTATATTTGGAGCAGTTAGATGTGAAGACTGCCTTTCTTCATGGTGATTTTGAGGAAGAAATATACATGAAGCAACTGGAGGGCCTTGTAGAAGAGGGCAAGGAAGAGTTGGTATGTAGGTTGACAAAGAGCTTGTATGGTTTAAAACAAGCTCCCCGACTGTGGTACAAGAAGTTTGATGGGTTTATGCAAGACAATGGATATTTCAGATGCAATGCTGACCATTGCTGCTATTTCAAAAAAGTTAAGTCAAGTTTTATTATCTTGCTACTTTATGTTGATGACATATTAGTAGCTGGTGCAGATTTAGAAGAGATTAACAATTTGAAAAAGCAACTCTCGAGTGAGTTCGAATGAAGGATTTAGGTGCAGCAAAGTAGATTCTTGGAATGAGAATTAGCAGAGACAAACAGGAAGGTACATTGAAGTTTTCTCAAGCAGAGTACGTTCAGAAGGTGTTGTAGAGATTCAGCATGGATGATGCGAAATCAGTGAGAACACCTTTGGCTAGTCATTTCAAGTTGTCCAAGGATCAGTGTCCGAAGACGGAAGAGGAGAAGGACTTCATGGCTAAGGTTCCTTATGCTTCAGCCATTGGAAGTCTAATGTATGCCATGACTTGCATAAGACCAGATATTTCCTATGTAGTGGGAGTTGTGAGCCGTTACATGTCCAATCCAGGTAAGCCTTATTGAGAGGCCATGAAGTGGATCCTAAGATACCTGCGGGGTACGACGGAGAGATGTTTAACCTTCAGAAGAGATGAACTCAAGTTGGAAGGTTATGCTGATTCAGATTTTGCTAAGGAAGTGGATCATAGAAAAAGTACCACCAGATATGTTTTCACAATGGCTAGTACCGCGATTAATTGGATGTCCCAGTTGCAGAAGATAGTGACAATCTCTACAACTGTAGCAAAGTATGTGGATGTGACAGAATCAAGCAAGGAGCTAATATGGTTACAAAGTTTGTTAACTGAGTTGGGATTCGATCAAGTGATGAATGTGTTGCACAGTGACAGTCAGAGTGCAATACACTTGGCCAAGAATTCGGCGTTCCATTCTAAGACCAAGCATATAGATCTTCACTACCATTTCATTTGATCGTTAATCGAAGAAGGTGTGTTAAAGCTTATGAAGATAGCATGTAGCAAGAATTCGACTGACATGTTAACTAAGCCAATCACTACTGATAAACTAGAGCTGTGCGTAGCTTCAGTGGGTCTTCAAGAGTGAAGACGTGAGGGATGAGCGCACCGTTATTTATCCACTAAGTCATCGAGGAAGGATGGAGGACGTTTATTGAGTTTCAGTTTTCAAGTGGGAGATTGTTGGAGTGTGAAGACTTCAAGTCAACAAAGCAAAAGAAAAGTCAAGTTTTTTTTTTGTCTTTTGTGAAATTAATTAAAGCAAGTTGTAGGGGAAATGTGAAGAATTGATTTAAAAGTCAACAAAAGAGGCTGAGGCAAAATTTGAGAAATTGATTCACGCTGTGTCTTTCACAGTGGACTATGAGAGTGGTCCGCATATTGTGAGTAGCGTTGTGTGTTGCGCTATGAATTTTGACAGCTGTTTGGATAGCGATCAAACATCAGAGCTTCACACTGTGTGTTGCGTTGTGAATGTCTGCAGTGGCTTTGAGAGCGGTGTTTGTCACAGAGGTGTACGCTTTGAGGAGCGTTGTGGCACCTAGAGCGGTCACGCACAAATTCGCGTGCAATGAGATTCGCACAATAAAGCAAGAGGAAAAAGTAATAGACTCCAAATAGGATTTGGCAAACCCTAGTGCTCCCATATAAATACCACTATTATGTAAACCCTAATGTTTGTGAGAAAAATTGCTAGAGAGATAGTGAGCAAATTGTAGAGAGACTGAGAGAGAGATAGAGAGATCGCAATCAACTCTGAAAGTAGTGGATTGAGTGCAGTGCGCTTCGTGGACGTAGGTAAATTGCTGAACCACATAAAATCTTTGGTGTCGTCTTTTTGTTCTTATTGCTATCATATTATCTGTGTGTGTGTAGATTTGTGTGTGCTATTTTTTCTTACAACACTTTGTCACTTTTGTGTTTTAATTTAATGAATTGTCGTACATAATACAAGTAGTCTTTAAGTAAAAAAAAGTAAAAAAAAAAAGAGAGTCTTGAGTTCAAAAACTTTTTTTTTTTTTTTTTCAGTGGATTAGAACAACAAACACGAGGTCAAAGAATTAGTGCATTCAAATACAAACTTAAGTACTAAAACAAAAAAGTTAAATTGAAATCAAACAACCACTGCATAACCATTTCACTCTTCAATAAAAAAGATGATTTTGGAGCAAACCATGTTTTTAGAATTTTTTAAAATTTAACTTTTTAGAATTGAGCATCTTAGAAAAAAAGTGTTAAAAGATTAAAATGATAATTTTGGAAAAAAAAAAAAAATACATATATGGAGTGAGTACATAAATCTTTTAAATTTAAGTTTTTAGGTTGGAACGTCTTTAGAAAAAGAGTGAAAAGATAAAATTTTATTATAAGAAAAAAAAATCTTGTCAAAATCACAACACAAATTAGTTTTTTATTTGAAAAAGAAAATCTTATTTAAAATCTAAACAACACATTCATTTTTAAGCAAGTTAAAAACACCAAAAATTTTTGATTTATCAACCTAGATCTCCATATTATTAGTAAATACAAACTCATCCCATAAATAAATTAATACACATTATATATAAGTAGTTTCAATTATTTTCCAAACCCAAAGGCCAAAGAAACTTTAAATTAAGCAAATTTTACACATTTTTTTTTTTTTTTGGAAAATAATTTTTTAAACAAAATTTAAAATAACTCTATTTCAATTATTTACCTTAAATTTCAAAAATTGTGAGCCAAAATTTGAAAAGAGACCCCAAAATATTGTAGTAGTGTACTATTAGAGCTAGGGTTCAAAATTTTCAAATTTTGCTTCACTTGCGTTTTTTAAAAAATATGATGGGAAAGTAAATATGGACTAGCTTGTGGTATTTGATTCTAAGTTTAATGAATTTTTATTTATTTAAAAACTAATAAGTTGAACAACGAACTTAACTTTGCAAGTCCCTGTATCTGGCCGGTCGTGCTACTCTGATTAGGTCGGTTATCACTGGTTCATTTGTGCACTCTTTCATGATTTACAAGTGGCCTTCTTCTTTACTGTTTTTGATTAACCGCAAGTTGAGAAACTTTTTATGGACCGGTTCCTGTGAGGAGACTAAGTTGGTTCAGGTCGCTTATGATCGTTGTTGTAGGCCTTACTTTCAGGGTGGTCTTGGTCTGAAAGATCTTAGGTTGCTGAATGACTCACTGTTGCGGAAATTCACTTAGAAGTTTATGACCTCTGATAGTTTTGCTTTCACTTTTCTTTGGGAGAGGTATCTCAGGCATTTGCAGAAGCCTCGTGGAGGGTATGTCACCTCATCGATTTGGTCTTCTCTTCGGACAAATTATAGTTCCCTTATTAAGGAAGGTATCTGGCTGATTGGCGAGAACTCTCAGAGGGACTTTTGGTGGGATAATTGGTTGGGGGTTCCTATTTTGGAGCTTTTAGGGATTCTAGATTATTTAGCTAATCTGCTCCGGGCAAGGGTCTCGGATTTTATTCATGAGGGTAGATGGGTGCTGGACGATTGTTTCCGAGTGCGTTTCCCAGATCTGTGTTTTCAGATTGATCGGATTGCAATTTCTCCTATTGTGGATTCTCTGGTTTGGGCTAATTCTCGGGATGTTTGTGTTTCTTGCAAGGCTACTTATTCCCAGTTTCTCCATGATATTCCTAAGGTTGTTTGGTGAAGAGATGTTTGGTCTTGTTTTATTCCCCCCTCTCGCTCAGCTTTGACCTAGCGTCTGATGTTGAACATGCTTCCTACTGAGGATCACCTTTGTATGTCTAGGTTCCAGTTGGCTTCTCGTTGTAGTATTTGTGGGGTTAGTAGTGAATCTGCAGATCATCTTTTTCTTCATTGTCCCCTAGCGGTTGCTCTTTAGAAAGCGGTTTTCTCGACTTTCCAACGACGTGTCTCTATCGATACTTAGCAATCCTTCTTCTTGCGGGCCATGTTGGTTTCCTTTAGTGAGCAGGTCAGGATTTTATGGAAAGCGGCTATCCATGCAGTGATATGGGGGGTGTGGACTGCCCGTAATCAGTGGATCTTTGAAGGGAAGTCGGTGGACTTTAGATTCGTCCTTTCTTTGGTTTGGCATGCGGTTTCAGAGGCTAATCGCCTGGAGATTGGTTGTATGTGTAATTATATGGATGATCTTTTGATTATTCATCGATTTGGTCTTCGGGGTCACCTTTCTAAAGCCCCGGTGATTAAGAGTGTGGTTTGGTCACCTACGGCCCCTGGTTGGATCAAAGTGAATACAGATGGCACGCTATGGGCTCTCCGGGGGTTGGTGGTTGTGGTGATATCTTTCGGAATTGTAGAGCCTTTGTGAAGGGTTGCTTTGCTATTCCTTTTGGTAAGGTTTTCACGTTTGAGGCCGAGCTTCTGGCGGCCTCATTGGCCATTAATTTTGCTTGGAAGTATGGGTGGCATCGAATCTGGCTTGAGAGTGATTCTTCTTATGTGGTTCAGCTTCTTTCTTCTCGTTCTGAGATGGTTCCTTGGAGGGTTCGTCAGGCGTGGCAGCGCTGCATCTTCCAGATCTCGCATATGGATTTTCAAGTTTCCTATATTTTCAGGGAGGAGAATCATGTTGCAGATACGCTTTCTAAGCATGCTTTGGAGCTTTAGAATGATTCTTGGTGGTTCTCTGCCCTGCTGTTCTGTTATTCATTAGTTGGCAATGACTGCATGGGCCGGGAGTCTTTTCATTTTTCTTGATGTTTTCTTTTTCTTTTTGGTGTGGCCTGCGTGCCTCTTTTTGTTTGGGGTTGTTTTCCACCTGGGTCTTAAAAAAAATATATTAAAAATAAAAAAAAAAACTTTGCAATATACAGATAATTGGGCTCAGGTCAGAAACAATTTTTTTTTCAGAATTCTTGGGGGTTCAATATCCCCAGCCCAATAAAGACTATTTCCACCCCTGTTTTCAGAGTGCTATAGAAGTTACTAAGACAATAGCAAAACAAGGAATTCTAGCCTGGCTATCCTAGTCAATAATTTTGAAAAAAATAAATAAATAGTTTCTACCTTACGACCATCGATATAAGTTTGAGTGGCAATATTTACAACCTTTTAAAACCGTATGTATACCTTAAATTAAAATCCGTTTGAAAATTCAATATTATCCTCAAGTAAAATTACTTGAAAGGAACCAAGGATTAAATAGTTTGTAAATACACCTACCAATAATTATTAATCAGTTATATTGTAAGAAAATAAAATAAAAAATTGAACACTTGTGCTGTCGTTAAATTTGAGGTGGGTTTGAGGGCTGTTTTGTATGGTTATACCAGTAATTGTCACACCATTACTTCCATAGAATCCCTGCATACATCAAGAACCGTGACAAATAAAAATTCCTGATTCGAATGTCATTACTGGATTTGATTCCCTTTCTGTGTAAACTCGAGTCATTGTAAGAGACCTGATTCCCAAGCTCCGGAGCTTGTTGCCTTGTTGGAGCTATGATCTTCCCATCCAACTGCACATCACTTTTCACAGGTTCATATGACATTACTTGTCCTTGATATAGAATCAGTCATCAAACTTTAGCATGATAGAAGAGTTTTTTTTTTTTTTTTTTTTGGAATGATGGTCAATAAGAGACTACGAGTTGAGTGGTGCAATTGATACGAATACCGGAAAAAACGATGTTGGGCCCAAGAATGAATACAAAACCAGATGGAACCATCATCGTTGATGCCTCCGTTTTTATAATATAATAGAATTACAATAATAATAATAATAATAATAATAATGAAGCTGATTAGGTATATTTGGGTGTACTTATCATCAATATACAATATAATATAATTAAATAATACAATATAATAAAATTAAATAAATGATATTTTTAGTATTAAGTGGGGTTTATTTACGAACTAAATTTTCTTTAAATTTTTAATAGGTGTATTTATGAAAATTGATGTATATATGGTTTTTGAGGTGTGCCAAATACCATATATAACTTGAGGTTTATAACTTGAGCCCAAGTTAAGTTCATTTATTAATTTATTAGTTTTTGTTTAGAGCGATGATATTAGCATCCCTCAAAAACCGTATGTACATAATAAATTATTATATTTTCCGAAATTCAATATTACCCTTGATTAAAATGACTAAAAGGACTAAATATTCTGTAAGTAAACCCCAAAATTATTAATCTGTTTTCTATATCCTAAAACCCTTTCTATTTTCTCAAACCCTTAGGGCGCGTTTGTTAACGTTTTCAGAAACTGTTTTTTGTTTTCTGAGTCACAAAAACAGGAAAAACCCGTTTGGTAGATGATTTCAAAAAACTGTTTTATAAAACATTGAGAACAGTTTTCAGTTTTAATGAACAAAAAATTGAGAACTCTGAGAACAACAATTTGTTGTTTTCAGTATTCTTGAAAACTTTTTTTTAGCAATAAAATTTACTCAAACCAAATCCATCTTTTGGATCTTTATGGATCTATATCAAAAAGATGATGATGATTTCAATAGGTTTGATGTTGAAAATTAAATTTATTTATTATTTAATTTTAATTTTTTTAAGTTTTAATGTTTAATTATTTTAATATCACTTTTTCATTATTTATAATATTAATCTTTTAAAAATGATTTTAAAAATATTATACTAAACACGTTTTTTATGTTTTGATTCTCCGAATATCGTTTTCAACCATTGCTACCAAACGCGTTTCGAATTCAAAAATCCAAAAATCAGTTTTTCAAAAACTTCAGATTACAAGAAAACAAAAACTGAAAAACGAAAACGTTACCAAACGGCCCCTTATTTATCTTCTAAATACTGTTTTCAAATACAAATTGAAATCGTATGTGCGTTGTAAAACCAATCAGAAAACAATCATGAACTTAAAAAGTTTTCTCAATTCATACCCAAAAAAATCCACAATATTAGATAAAGAATAGAGAAAAAAATATATATATTGATTTTTCTAACCTCTATACCCATCTGTATATTACACTGGCAAAACACATACATAGCAAAAAAAAAAAACATCTTGTTTGCTTAGTCTGTGCTTTCTGGGTAATTGCTCCATTATTATTATTATTTTATTTTATTTTACTGGATGGCTGTTAATAAGCTTTAACAAAATGGATTTTTTTTTTTCCCTTTCCCCTTCAATCCTTCATTATATATACCGTATATGATGAAATTAAGTAACTTTTTTTTAAAGGAAAATTTCTATAACTAAACACTTGTAAATAAAATTAGTTCAAAACCAAACACCTTTTGTTATAATTTATGTATTTAAGAGTTAATTTTTTTTAAAAAAAAAAACAAGAAATAAAATAATAAAATTTTAAATAATAATAAAGTTGATTAGATAATAAAATAAGTGTAGGTGGGGTGTAGTTACAAAAATGCAATACAATAGGAATAAAAAGGGTATTTTTGTCATTAAGTGGGTTTATTAACAAAAGTGAGTTTCTCCTTACAATCCACAAATTATCTATTCACACTCCAATTTAATTTTTTTTGTTAATGACAATTTTAACCTAAATTAAAATTACTAAACAAGACAAAAAAAATTAAAGGCATTCCAAACTAATTAAATTATTAAAAAAAAAAAAATCTCTCTCCTAAATCATTAGATTAAATATTACGTATTAAACTCTTCCTCCTAAATCTATTATTACCATTTTAAACACTCTCTCCTAATTAATCGCTCCATTTTTCAAAATAATAATAATAATAATAATAATAATCATATTTTCATATTTTCTCGATCAATCTTTGATTAATAGTTAAAGAAAAAAAAAAACCTTTGAATATTTTAGTTTTTTACTAACAATATATATATATATATTAAAAAGTCAATTTTCTAAAAAAAAAATTTAAAAAAAAAGATATATGAAAGCTTGAATTATTTCAACTATATTCAATTAAACTCATAATTTCTTGAAATAATAAAGGTTCTCTAGACAATCACATACCTACAAGAATAACAAAAATCATTCTTCATATTTTGATTTTTAGAATAATAATAAAAAATAAAACAGGGTACTTTTTAAAAAAAATATATTCGTACACATGGTTCCTAAAAATCAAGCTTATTAGTAAGTTTTTTTTTTTTTTTTTTTTCTTTCTTAACTATTAGTCTTGCTTGAAAAAGAATGAAGATAGAAAATTAGAGATATGTATTGGAGGATAGAGTTTAATATGGTAATTAAAAATTTAGGAGAGAGTATTTAATATTTAATAATTAATTTAATGATTTAGGAGAGATAGTTTCTTTTTTTAATAATTTAATTCAAAAAAGATAAAAAGGATAATGTTGTAACAAAATGAAGTGTTTTTAGAATTTTTTAAAATTTAAATTTTAAGAATGAAGTGTTTTTAGAAAAGAAGTGTAAAAAGAAAAAATTGGATTGTCAAAAGAAGCTCTCTTAACAAAATACAGTTAAATTTATTTTTTTTCTTAATGGGATATGCTTATAAAAGGGGTGTACATACAGTATTTAAGTGGTGTAAATACCGCTACTTGTTTTTAATAAAAATGCACATTTAACCTAGAATCAAATATCACATGCTAGCGCCTAGTGGGTTCAAAAAAATAAAATAAAAATGCTAGCCCACTTTTACTTTCTCCATCGGCCCATCATACTTTTTTCTTTATTTTTCTAGAATTCTTTGTTTTTATTGTTTGTTATCTCTATTCTTTTGGTTGTCAAGAGTAATTACAATCCCGAGGATAATGTATTGGTAAGAATGTTAGACCATAAAGAATCTATCATATCTCATTTAAGTTGGGCCAGCCTATTTCTGGGTTCCAGAGTTTGGGATTTTATGTTCATAATGATGTCATGTTTGCTTTTGGTACTTTGGATAAACAAATCTTGATTTAATTATTCCATACTCATGCCTGTTTTGATTTATTAGTTTTGAAGTCAAGTAAATATTTCTACCGTTAGTTTGATTAATAATGTTGGAGACATTTCTAAGTAAAGGATGTTTCCCACTTCCGTTAAGAATCACCTACTTGGCACCACATCTCCAACTTCATTATTCCTAGCACCCGTTGAAATATTTAGTTGAATTAATTTAAAACCAGTCATAATGTTTAGTTACCTAACACATTTGAACAATTCAAAAACCAGTCATAATGGTTCAGGTCTGGACCCCTTTATTTTGTGCGGGTCCGGGTCTAGACCCAGATTTTGCGAACCTTAGGAAATCACTGTAGTAAGTTCTAGTGAAATAACTAAAATATATTTACCCAAAAAAGAAATAACTAAAATATAAAAACAATAAACTGAGAAGTTATTTGTTATGGACAATTTGTTGAATAAGAAAGAGAGTGAGAAGAGACACTACAAGAAAAAAGGGCAATAGCAACAAATCAAAATTGTCACAAAAGCATTAAATTCATCACAAAAGATCTTAGGCAACAAATTTTTTTTGTCGCCTACTTCGTTACAATAGGTCGAGCAATTGCAACAAAATTTGGTTTCGTTACAACAAATATATTTACCCACGAATTAGTTTCGTGGCTAAAACTATGTTAAGGCAATGAAACTTTATTGTCGCTATGAATAGTTTTTACAACGATATATATTGTCGCAAAAAGATAGGTTTTAGCGACACAATAAATATTGTTACAATAGGTCGAGCTATTGCAACAAAATTTGGTTTCGTTACAACAGATATATTTTTACCCATAAAACTTTATTGTTGTCAGGAATATGTTTTTATAACGATATATATTGTCGCAAAAAGATAGGTTTTAGCCACATAATAAATATCATTACAATAGGTCGAGCTATTGCAACAAAATTTATTTTCGTTACAACAGGTGGATGCTGGCCGCCCGCCGGTCGGCCGATCACCTCCGACCGGGCCGCCGCCTGTCACCTCCAACCGGCCACCTCCGGTGGGCCACCCCACCCCACACTTGATAATAATGACAATTATTTGTCATTATGGGGAATTGAACTTGCAACCTCAAAGTCAAAGTGGAAAGTCTTTACTGCCTGATTACAAGATTTGATGTGTTAACAATTGCGTAATATTTATATATAACCTACATAAATGTGTTATAGCAACGATATTTTTTGTCACTAAAATGATATATAGTAACGAAATGTATATATTGTCACAAGAACTTATATCTATTGTAACGAAATATTTGTTTTGTCACTACAAGTGCTCTCTAGCGACAAATATCTAATTGTTGTTAAAGATCTGGTGTTTGTTCTTGCACAAAACAAATCTCTACCAAATTAGCTGGAGTATCTCATGAACAAGATCTCCACTGTTTTTATTTTTATTTTTTTTATTTCATTAAATTTTAAAATTATTTAAATATTTTTTATTAAATAGAAAGGGTAAAATAGTATTTTAATGAAAATGCTAACAAATGTTAACAAAGGATGGAAAATGGCCAATACTGAAACAAGAGGGTGCAAAATGACCAATAACCTCAAAAGTTATGGAAGAAATAATAATACCCCTAAATCTTTTTGTCCCTGTATCTCAATTTACTTGTATTATTAATTTTAAAATTATTATTAAAACTTAGGTAGCGAATTATATTTGTCTCTAGAATATATCTTTAACGACAAATCTTGTTTTCGTGGCTAAAACACATTTTGTGGCAACGAATAATTTAACGTCACCATAAATATATTATAGCAACGATATTTTTTGTCGCTAAAATGATATATGGTAACGAAATTTTATATTGTCACAAGAACTTATATTTGTTGTAATGAAATTTACGTTTTGTCACTACAAGTACTCTCTAGCGACAAATATTTGATTGTTGTTAAAGATTTGGTGTTTGTTCTTGCACATAACAAATCTCTACCAAATTAACTAGAGTATCCTATGAACAAGATCTCCACTTTTTTTTTTCATTAAATTTTAAAATTGTTTAATTGTTTTCTATTAAATAGAAAGGGTAAAATAGTATTTAATGAAAATGCTAACAGATGTTAACAAAGGGTGGAAAGAGAGCTTCTTCTTATAATCCACAAATTATCTATTCACACTCCAATTTTTATTTTATTTTTTTTATTAATGACAATTTGAACCTAAATTAAAATTACTAAACAAGACAAAAAAAATTAAAGACATTCCAAGCTAATTAAATTATTAAAAAAAAATTCTATCTCATAAATCATTAGATTAAATATTACGTATTAAACTCTCCCACCTAAATATGTTATTACCATTTTAAACACTCTCTCCTAATTAATCTCTCTCCATTAAAAAAATAATAATCATATTTCCATACTTTCTCTATCAATCTCTGATTAATAGTTAAAGAAAAAAAAACTTAAGAATATTTTAGTTTTTTACTAACATAATATATATATATATATATATATATATATATATATATATTAAAAAGTCAATTTTAAAAAAAAAAACAAAAAATATATATGAAAGCTTGAATTGTTTCAACTAGATTCGATTAAACTCAGAATTTCTAAGACTAATGAAAGAATTAAGGTTCTTTAGATAATCACATACCTACGAGAGTAACAAAAATCATTTTCATATTTCAATTTTTTTTTTAAAGGTATTTTTTTTTTAATATATACGTACATATGGTTCCTAAAAATCAAGCTTATTAATAAGTTTTTTTTTTCTTAACTGTTTGTCTTGTTGAGAATGAATGGAGATAGAAAATTAGAGATATGTATTAGAGGAGAGAGTTTAATATGGTAATTAAAAATTTAGGAGAGAGTATTTATTATGTAATAATAAATTTAATGATTTATGAGAGATAATTTCTTTTTTTAATAATTTAATTCAAAAAAGATAAAAAAGATAATTTTGTAACAAAATGAAGTGTCTTTAGAATTTTTTAAAATTTAAATTTTGAGAATAAAGTGTTTTTAGAAAAGAAGTGTAAAAAGAAAAAATCAGATTGTCAAAAGAAGCTCTCGAGTGGAAAATGGCCAATACTAAAACAATAGGCAGCAAAAATGACCGATAATCTCAAAAGTTAAGGGGGAAATAATAATACCCCTAAATCTTTTTGTCCATGTATCTCAATTTTCTTGTAGTGTTAATTTTAAAATTATTATTAAAACCTTAAGTAACGAATTATATTTGTCTATAGAATACATCTTTAACGACAAATCTTGTTTTCGTGGCTAGAACACATGTTGTGGCAACAAATAATTTAACGTCACCATAAATATGTTATAGCAACAATATTTTTTGTCACTAAAATGATATATAGTAACAAAATGTATATTGTCACAAGAACTTATATCTGTTGTAACGAAATTTATGTTTTGTCACTACAAGTGCTCTCCAGCGACAAATATTTGATTGTTGGTAAAGATATTGTCGTTGAAATTCTTTAGCAACGAAATTTAATTTTCCTCACAAAAAATGATCTTTGGCGACATAAATTAAATTGTTGTTAAAGAATTTGTTGCTATTGCCCATTTTTCTTGTAGTGAGAACAAAGAGAGGAGGATATTTGGTTGCAATATATTTGATGATTTTATTGAATTCAAAGTGAGCCTTTTATAGGCTTACAACAACAACTAAACCTGATAACAAGAAAGCAAATATCACTAACAACAATTGAACTAATCCATTAAACAACTAACAACAATAATGCTTGAAATGTGGAGGCAGTATTGCACATACATTGGTGCATTGTATGTAAAACATCCATTTATTACAACAACCTACAACTAAGCAACCAAGTCCTATTCTCATGCATGGCCATTCATGGATCGGTTGATGCATATACCATTCTCTCATCCTCAAATTATCCATGTCCGCAATGATAAAATCCAGATAGGTCGACAGGAAGTTCCAAATCCAACCCGTTGGATTTGTCTCAACTGAGAGGGCCTCTGAATTTGGTTAACCACCTAGGAGCGATATTTTTGAAATGTTCAGCCTTAAAAATCTATCCCGTGGGATCGTTGCCATTGAAGGTTGGGAAGGAAAATTTCAGCTGGGTTAGGGTTGCACATTGGGGAAATGGGGATGGATATAGGTCCCCCCATCCCCATCCCCACTTCTCAAACCCTTCTCCATCCCTCCCCATTTTCCCCAAGGGGAAAATGGGGATGGGGGAGTTTTTGGGGGAGGTCTCCCCATCCCCATCCCCATCTCCCCATTTTCCCCGTTTCCCCGCTTTTTCTCGTTCCCCTGTTTCCCCATTTGGTTGAAAATTATTATTATTTTTTTTAATAAAAATTGGACTGATCTAAAGGGAAAAAGCATCACAAACGATCATATGCTGAAAAACCCCTAGACAGTATCCATATATATAAAAGATAAAAGAAAAGAAAAAAGTGACAAAAAGCAATAAAGCACAAAGACCCAAAGGGAAAACAACCCCAAACAAAAAGAGGCACGCAGGCCACACCAAAAAAGAAAAAGAAAACATCAAGAAAAACGAAAAGACTCCCGGCCCATGCAGTCATTGCCAACTAAAGAAGAACAGAACGGCGGGGCAAAGAACCACCAAGAATCAGCCTGAAGCTCTAAAGCATGCTTAGAAAGCGTATCTGCAACCTGATTCCCCTCCCTGAAAATATGGGAAACCTGAAAATCCATATGCGAGATCTGGAAGATGCAGCGCTGCCACGCCTGACGAACCCTCCAAGGAACCATTTCAGAACGAGAAGAAAGAAGCTGAACCACATAAGAAGAATCGCTCTCCAGCCAGATTCGATGCCACCCATACTTCCAAGCAAAATTAATGGCCAATGAGGCCGCTAGAAGCTCGGCCTCAAACGCAAAAACCTGACTAAGAGGAATAGCAAAACAACCCTTCACAAAGGCTCTACAGTTCCGAAAAATACCACCACAACCACCAACCCCTGGAGAGCCTAAGGCAGCGCCATCTGTATTCACTTTGATCCAACCAGGGGCCGGAGGCGACCAAACCACACTCTTGATCACTGGGGCTTTAGAAGGGCGACCCTGAAGACCAAAACGACGAAGAATCAAAAGGTCGTCCATACAATTACGCATACAACCAATCTCTAGGCGATTAGCCTCTGAAACTGCACGCCAAACCAAAGAAAGGACGGATCTAAAGTCCACTGACTTCCCTTCAAAGATCCACTGATTACGGGCAGTCCACACCCCCCATATCACTGCATGGATAGCCACTTTCCATAAAATCCTAACCTGCTCACTAAAGGAAACCGACATGGCCTGTAAGAAGAAGGATTGCCAAGTATTGGTAGAGACACGTCGCTGGAAAGTCGAGAAAACTGCCTCCCAAAGAGCAACCGCCAGGGGACAGTGAAGAAAAAGATGATCTGCAGATTCACTACTAACCCCACAAATACTGCAACGAGAAGCCAACTGGAACCCAGACCTGCAAAGGCGATCCTCAGTAGGAAGCCTGTTCAACATCAGACGCCAGGTCAAAGCTGAACGAGAAGGGGGAATAAAACGGGACCAAACATCCCTCCACCAAACAACCTGAGGAATATCACGGAGAAACTGGGAATAAGCAGCCTTGCAAGAAACACGACCATCCCGAGAATTAGCCCAAACAAGAGAATCCACAACAGGAGAAATTGCAATCCGATCAATCCGAAAACACAGATCCGGGAAACGCACGCGGAAACAACCGTCCAGCACCCATTTACCCTCATGAATAAAATCTGAGACCTTCGCCCGGAGCGGATTAGCTAAATAATCTGGAATCCCTAAAAGCTCCAAAATGGGAACCCCCAACCAATTATCCCGCCAAAAGTCCCTCTGAGAGTTCTCTCCAATAAGCCAAATACCCTCCTTAAGAAGGGAACTATAATTCATCATTTGGTTGAAAATTATAAATTAAACTAAAAAAAAAAAAAAAAACATTCCATTACAAATGCAAAAGAAAATACATTGCAAAATAATGTCAAATATATATACATTACAAAATAATGTCAAAGAAAATACATTACAAAATATATATAAATATATATATATATATATATATAATTATTTTTATAATATTTTAGGGGAAATGGGGAAATGGGGATAGGGGTATCTCCCCCCATCCCCATCCCCATCCCTATTTCACTATATTAGTGGGGAAAATGGGGAAATGGGGATGGGGTGGGGTCTCCCCATCCCCATCCCCATTTCAATTTGGGGATGATTTTCATCCCCATCCCTCCCCATTTCCCCATTTTCCCCCAAAAAATTTCCCCCAAATGGGGATGGGGAAGCGGGGAAATGGGGATTCGGGGGAAAATGTGCAACCCTAAGCTGGGTAGGACAATTTCAGCTGGGTATATATTGTTTTGGTCATGCATGGTGTGGTTGGTCGGGGTGACTGTTTGTGTGATATGGGAACTGTGGGAGGTTTCTATTGGTGAAAATTGGTTGAGCTCCTTCTTAACGGGGTTGTCGTTATGGTTAACACGTAGGGCTTGGAGTTCAGTTAGGACTTTCTGAAGGGTAGTGTTAATTTTGTTGAAACTAGACTCGTGACGAGCTAGAATTTCATAAACTTCGTTACAGAACTCGGTGTCCATGATCGGAACCGCGCTCTAATACCAAATTGTTATGGACAATTTGTAGAAATAAGAAAAAGAGTGAGACTAGAACAAAGAGAGGAGGATATTTGGTTGCAATATATTCGATGATTTTATTGAATTCAAAGTGAGCCTTTTATAGGCTTACAACAACAACTAAACCTAATAACAAGGAAGCAAATATCCACTAACAACAACTGAACTAATCCACGAAACAACTAACAACAATAATGCTTGAAATGTGGAGGAAGTATTGCACATGTAGTGGTGCACCATATGTAGACATGACCACAGTATCAAGCATAGTCTTAGTGAAGCTCAACATGTCGTATTAAATAATATATGGTATTTTCAAAAGGATAGAAGAAATTTTGTTGATTCTTTAAATATTTTAATTCATTATTTTGTAGAAAATAATAAGTTTTCTTATTATGTGATTTTTAAAGCTAGAAATATAGGTATTTATTCAACCTGGCAAGTGATAATGCCTATTTCTACACTTGATGTAGCCCCGGTTTACCTATAATTTGCCTTCGTTTTCCGGGTAAAACCGGCATTTTTAATGTTTAATTGAGCTTGTGCAGGCCTCTTCAGCAATCAAAGGAGAACTGAGCTAAGTTGGGCAACATTGGAGCAAAAGGGAGCAGTTGAGGAGCTGAAGAAGGATTTGCGCTGGACGACCAGCGCCTCCCACCGGCGCCACACCGGCGCAGCTCGGGCAGAAATGCGCCGCTGGTCGTGCGTTGGACCGGCGCCCCTCGGATTTGCACCGGACGACCAGCGCCACAGTGTCCAGCTCATATTTTTTCTAGGTTTTCATGCCCTAATTTCATACACTATAAATACCTCACTTCAGCTCTGTTCAGCACACACCTTGCACGACCTTAGAGCTCCAAGACACCTCTTTTCACTTCCAAACTCCCAAGAACACTCCTTTCATCCAAATCCTTCACCAAATCACTCACATCCTTCATCAAATCATCACCCAAACTCATTTCTCACCTCACCACTTCACTTCCTCACCAAAACCCACCATAAAGACCACATCTTGGAGTAAGAAAAGGGCAAGAAGAGAAGAAGCTTAGCATAATCAAGCAAGAGAGGAGGAGTTCTCCAATTTGTTTACTCTAAACCCTTCTCTCTTTACTTTTATTCATCTTTTAGTATGGCTTGTAATTATTACTTATATTTGATAGTCATTTGTTGTATGATGAACTAGACTTCCTTGGCTAAGGCCAAGATGAAGCCTTTTCCATGAATTGTTAATCAAGGCCATCAATTTATCATTTATTGCTTGTGTTGTGTATGCTCATTTCATGTTCTTATCATTATTGAATGTCTAGCTAGCATTTAATAAGTGTTTGGTTGTTGTGTGAAGTACCGAGAGGTGAAGCACACAACGTGCTCGATGAAATGTGTGATAGAGGTTGGTAAGATAGAAATATGCAATGCTAGCCTCTAGGATTCAATTTGTGAGCCATGAAACTTAATGAATTTATATGTAGTTCGGATAACCATTGAGAAATAGGTTGTTGGTGCATATAAATGTTGTCTTTATCACTTGAGAGAGGTTAGAGACAAATTTAGGGTGTCACGAATCTACACACACTTGCATACTTTATCTTAATGATGTGCCTAAAATTGATGAGAATTGGATAGGTGGATTCAAGGTCTTAGCTTGATTTCCCATAAGGAATACAACCACTTGCTTGTGTTTGGCTTGTTTTAGTTTGTTTGCTTACTTAGTTTAAATTATTGCATTTTAGTTTATGTTTAATTTAGTTGAAGTTGAGTAGTATAATTTCATCATCATATATTTGTTTGTCTAGATAGTAATTGAATCAATCAATTGTGGTACTCAATACATCAATCCTTGTGGGACGAATTCTATTCATCATTTTACTACTCCTACGGCTCCGTACTATTGCAGGTGCTCATTTAGGAGTGGTCAATTTTTGGCGCGTTGCGCTGGTGTCGTGCGCTGGTCTTGCGCCGGATGACCAGCGCTAAAGGCCAAAAGAGGGAGCCCCATCACTTAATCAAATGCGGTCGTTTTGGGCGACGAAGGCCTGTGCGCCGGACGACCAGCGCCACTCCTGCGCTTGACGACCAGCGCACAGAGGGAAATTCTGGGCGTTAAAACCCTCGTCGGCTGCAGTTGCTACACACATTCAAATTCATCAAAAACCTTCTCTCAAGCACTCTCAAGGCTCTCAAGCACGAAAATTGGTAAGTCCCCTCTCAAACCCTTTTGTTTTGAGTTCAAATGCATCCTAATCTTCATCAAAACCCTCTCTACACAAGCTAGGGCATAGATTTGGGAATTTTTTGTAGTTAGGGTTTCGAATTGGGGATTTATGATTTTGGGACCTATCTTGACCGAAATTGGATAAATTATTGCATGGGTTTGGTTTATTTTGCTTATTTGCACATCTTTGGAACATTGGTGGTGTGATTTGGTTGTGGTTTGGTATATTGTGACTGATTCGGCACAATTGAAGCTTCAACTTGGGGTTGTGTTGTGGTTCTGCATTGCAATTGGTGTGGAGAAATTTTTTTGAAGTGTTAGAACTAAGTGTGGTTGTGCCTGGTGATATTTTGAGTAGAGTGTGGGGGTCGGATTGATTGATTTTCAGCTGAAACTCTGCCCAATTTTCTTTGGAAATCACTAATCTTAAAGATGGCTAGGAAGAATGATCTTGCTGGGGGTAAAGCTAAAGCTAAGATGCCAGTTGAAGGAACATCTTAGAGCAGAAAAAAGAAAGCCCCAGAACCACTTGCTGTGAATAGAGATTACACTCGGAGGCTTCAAAAACTTCAAACCCATGCCATTATCTATGAGAGAGGAATCCACCTAGCCGAACTCAAGGACACTTCCTTGCCCAAAATAGTTGAAGAT
This sequence comes from Acer saccharum, assembly GCA_030490815.1. Taxonomy (NCBI): domain Eukaryota; kingdom Viridiplantae; phylum Streptophyta; class Magnoliopsida; order Sapindales; family Sapindaceae; genus Acer; species Acer saccharum. Next base: position 37,901,807 of record CM059873.1, read on the forward strand.
AGGGTTTGGGAGAAATTCGTGCAGCATTCTGCTGTGGCTAATGTCACTTTGGTTAGGGATTTTTATGCAAGCATGGTCCCGAAGACATTCATTGCAGGAGGGTCGGTTCTAGTACGAGGAATTGAGGTGCAGGTCACTGAGGACATCATCAATAGCTACTTTAGCACAACCCCGATCCCCCAAGATGAACTACCCTTTGGATACAAGACTTTTGATGGGACAAATGGGCAGCTAGCAAAACTTTTGAGGGGAAATGAAGATGACAGGTGGAATTGGAAGCATCTATTGAAGCAATCTCAGTTGCCAAAAGACTTAGCCATCTTGAGCCTTTTCATCTCAGCATCCCTAAAGCCAGGAACCCATGTGAGCTCAATAGCAGTGAAGAAGGCCGAATTGCTAGCATCCTTCATCTCCAGGGCCCCAATGGATATTGGGAGGATTATTAAGGCCGAAATCAACGACGTAGGGGATATTGACCTCAAGGAAAAGAAGAAGCAAGCCAAGAGACCCATTCCTTTTCCTTGTCTGATCACTCAACTGTGTAGGGATACAGGGGCCCCAGAATATGACAATGATAACATTCAGAATGGTGGTTGGGCGGCTGTAAGTCTCCGGTCATGGACGGATTCCTTGAGCAAGGGTAAGGGGGTAAAGAGACAAAGGACAATGGCACTTGTTCCTTTAAAAGGAGACTCCGGTCCTGAGGAGTCTGATGAGGATGACCATGAGTTTGAGGCTCCAGGTGATGATTTGCATGAAGAAAGCCCTGAGGAGAGCAGCTCGATCATGAAAAAATTGGATTGATTAGTGAGGGCATTCAAAACTAGTCAGACCAATCAAACTCGCATGGAAGGAAAGATTGATACCCTCGTTCGGAATTGGGGTGATTACTTGCATGAGCAGCGGGAGCAGGATGCCGAAATTGAGGATCTTAGGTCTGACGTGGCTGCTTTGAGAACCCAGCTTGGTGTTCAGACATATCAGAGGAGAGAGCGCCACAGGAGGCCACCACCACCACCACCACCATCTGACAGTGCCCCGGGTTTCTCAGCTGCAGATTATGTGCCTGACGATATGACGCCTGCAGACATTGAGAGGATGAGGAGAGGCCAAGGTTCAAGGGAGCAGGATTGACCGATGCCTACCATTTCATGCCACCATTTGCTCCATTGTTATCCTCTCTTTCTTTAGCTTTTATTTTCATGGATGACTGCTTAACTGGATAGTTGTTTTATTTTGGTTTTTCGCTCACCTTTTGGATCTTTTGGACCTTGTAGTTACTTTTTGCATGCTTTTATCTCGGATTTTATAGTTTCCAGTATTAGACTTCTATATTTTTGCGTTTATTGCCTTTTACTTGCCCTTTATTTTGCTTTATTTACCTTTGCTTTTATTTAGTTTTAAGATTGCGGAGTTGTATTGTGCCTAGCTTTTAGGTTTAGTGTGTGTTAGGGTTGCATTGTGGCTTCCCTCCTGCTTCTAAGCTTACATTGTCCAATCTTTTTATGTGCAAACATTGGGGACAATGTTTCGTTTAGGTTTGGGGGTGCGGCCATCTAGTTACCCTCTCGCGTCTTTCTTTTTATACTTATTTATATTTTTTTCCTTGCATGAGTGTCTTGTGTGCTATTATATTTATATTTATATATTAATATATTAAATTTTTTTTTTTTTTTTTGCATGATTGTGTGGGCTTAAAGCCAAATTTTGTCGCTTTTCTACCATTTCGAGTCAAAATCTAGAGCAGCAAGGGCTGCTTGTTGAGATGCCTTTGGGTTGAGCCGTTGTAGGCACTTTTGTATGCCATGCGTTATTAGAGAGGCTGTGTTGGTCAAAGCTACATCACATTGCTTGCACACATCCTACCGGACTCATTTTATGTTTTAGTGAATAAGGTAGTGTGCTTGAGATGTCTAGATCATTAGTGGAGGCTACCCATGTGAGCTTCATTGCCCAAATAGTGCGTCCACAAGAGTGAATTTTATTTCTATTCTCTAAACACTCATCATGTAGATATTAGGCATAATAAAAAGGACCTCTTTTCATTGCATTGAGCATTAAAGATCATATCTTTAGTATTTTACCTCATGTTATTCCCTTGTTTCCTTGCTTGACTCATACCTTTAGAGATGATGTAGGCAATGTGTGTAAGTCACTAAAAATGGCCCAAACACGTCCTTAAGCCTTGTGTGTGTGTGCTTAATTGTCCAATTAATGTAGACCTCCACACTAAACTCAATCACCATATCCACCCATCTTACATTTTCACCACATCAAACCCAAACACTAGACCACCCCATACAATGATCATGGCTAGAAAACATGAAGAGAAAATTGAAGCCCAAAAAGAAACATACCAAATTGTATCCAAGTAGCGTATGCTTAGGCTTGTTGTAATCACTTTATCAAAAAAAAAACTAGAATAAGTTGCCCAAATACTAAGCAACTACAAAGTGTACAAAGTCTTAAAGTCAATAAAATGCCTAGACGCTCAAAAAGGGATTCCAAAGTGCCAAGTAGAAGACTCTAGCATGATCATTGGTTCGCCAATAAGTCCATATCCTCTATCACCATTCAACCATCAATTTTGCTTGTACTTAAAAAGAAGTCCTAATTGATCTTTAGGAAGAGTCTACCTTGAAAACAAGGGTGTTCTTAATGCTTGATTCCATTCTTGAGGTTCATTTGCAAGAAAATATGAGCGTTCTTGAAAATTTTCATATGCGTGTTATTTTTGAAAATCTCTTTGTGCATAAACTCCAACTCGCATATGTTTGATGAGTGAGCCTAGGTTCGGTGTGATAAAATAATGAGAGAACCCAAGAGAGGCTTAGAGTCAAAGCGAAATGTTATCAATGACTCTTGTGTTCGATGCTTTTGATACTAAATTCACAAAGAAGTCCGGAATTGCAATCATTAGTGTTGTAGCACCTTGGCTATCACACCTCTAGATTGCACTCAATGATCTTGGCATGCTTGTGTCTACTTTACGGTTCGCTCAATGTCGCATCTCATCTTTCGTTGGCTCGGTAGAAAACACGTTTGTGGGTACCGTTCTGTAGGCCCTCACGAGACTTCACTCGTCCACTAGGGATCGCCTAGGGGTTTAAAAGGCTTGTGGCACGTGCCAAGTGCCATCGTGTCACCCACGAAAGTGGTGTTTTCTTTTCTTTAATTTTTAGTAGGTTGATCTTAGTTTTGTTTGCTTTGGTTTTGCTCGGGGACGAGCAAAAGATAGGTTTGGGGGTATTTGATAATGCCTATTTCTACACTTGATGTAGCCCCGGTTTACCTATCATTTGCCTTCATTTTCCGGGTAAAACCGGCATTTTTAATGTTTAATTGAGCTTGTGCAGGCCTCTTCAGCAATCAAAGGAGAACTGAGCTAAGTTGGGCAACATTGGAGCAAAAGGGAGCAGTTGAGGAGCTGAAGAAGGATTTGCGCTGGACGACCAGCGCCTCCCACCGGCGCAGCTCGGGCAGAAATGCGCCGCTGGTCGTGCGCTGGACCGGCGCCCCTCAGATTTGCGCCGAACGACCAGAACTACACCAGCGCCACACCAGCGCCACAGTGTCCAGCTTAGATTTTTTCTAGGTTTTCATGCCCTAATTTCATACACTATAAATACCTCACTTCAGCTCTGTTCAGCACACACCTTGCACGACCATAGAGCTCCAAGACACCTCTTTTCACTTCCAAACTCCCAAGAACACTCCTTTCATCCAAATCCTTTACCAAATCACTCACATCCTTCATCAAATCATCACCCAAACTCATTTCTCACCTCACCACTTCACTTCCTCACCAAAACCCACCATAAAGACCACATCTTGGAGCAAGAAAAGGGCAAGAAGAGAAGAAGCTTAGCACAATCAAGCAAGAGAGGAGGAGTTCTCCAATTTGTTTACTCTAAACCCTTCTCTCTTTACTTTTATTCATCTTTTAATATGGCTTGTAATTATTACTTATATTTGATAGCCATTTGTTGTATGATGAACTAGACTTCCTTGGCTAAGGCCAAGATGAAGCCTTTTCCATGAATTGTTAATCAAGGCCATCAATTTATCATTTATTGCTTGTGTTGTGTATACTCATTTCATGTTCTTATCATTATTGAATGTCTAGCTAGCATTTAATAAGTGTTTGGTTGTTGTGTGAAGTACCGAGAGGTGAAGCACACAACGTGCTCGATGAAATGTGTGATAGAGGTTGGTAAGATAGAAATATGCAATGCTAGCCTCTAGGATTCAATTTGTGAGCCATGAAACTTAATGAATTTATATGTAGTTCGGATATCCATTGAGAAATAGGTTGTTGGTGCATATAAATGTTGTCTTTATCACTTGAGAGAGGTTAAAGACAAATTTAGGGTGTCACAAATCTACACACACTTGCATACTTTATCTTAATGATGTGCCTAAAATTGATGAGAATTGGATAGGTGGATTCAAGGTCTTAGCTTGATTTCCCATAAGGAATACAACCACTTGCTTGTGTTTGGCTTGTTTTAGTTTGTTTGCTTACTTAGTTTAAATTATTGCATTTTAGTTTATGTTTAATTTAGTTGAAGTTGAGTAGTATAATTTCATCATCATATATTTGTTTGTCTAGATAGTAATTGAATCAATCAATTGTGGTACTCAATACATCAATCCTTATGGGACGAATTCTATTCATCATTTTACTACTCCTACGGCTCCGTACTATTGCGGGTGCTCATTTAGGAGTGGTCAGCAAGAAGCCATGTATTATATAGAAAATTTTCCAAACCTTATTTTCAAAGACTATTATACTTATGAAGAAGCTGAAAGAGTTCAATCTATTTGGAAATTGAACTCTCAATGGCATCTTATCTCTCTTGGACGGGGATTCTTTCAGATTCTTTTGAATTATGAGGAAAATAAAGCACGAGTTTAGGGCATCAGATCTCTTCATTTAAAACCCAGAATTCTAAAGCTTTAGCCATGGACTTAGAATTTTAATCCCAACATGTAGCGCACGACGAATGCTCAAATATGGGTATGGTTTTATGATTTACCTTAGGAGTTTTGGCACCCTTAAATCCTTTCAGACATGGCACATAGGATCGAAATTCCTCTAAAGTTTGAAAGAGCTACCCTAGAGGATGATTATGGGCACTTTTCTCGCATGCTGATTGTTGTTGACCTTTCTAAGCCTTTACCTTATTCCATCATGATAGAGGTTAGCGAATATTGTTTGTTTCCGACTTTTTACTTCGAGAATGTTCCAAGTTTCTGCTCGGTTTGTTGCTTTATTGGTTATACAGCTGCCTCATGTCGCTATGCGGCCCGATTTACAGGGAATGTCACCATCGAGCCAAAAGACAAGAATTCAGAAAGGGGAAGATCCAGAAGTCGACAAGAGTATAGATCGAAACACAAGTCAAGAGATGTTTTGACCTCTCGATTCTTTGAGACTATCAAATCGGGTATTGATGCCATTGCGACTAAGCCCGATGAAGCTGCAACCTCTCTTCCAAACAATACAAATTTAGACCCGGATGCCTCTTCTAGTTCACTCAGGCCAATCATTCCTACTGGACAAGGGGAGGCATTGAAAATGTTGTTTATTTGGATGATTCCATAGACCCATTACACATTGAGCATGTAGATGTTGATGCCATGAAAGAACCTATTATTGCTCATATGGAGCCTTTGATAGATCCTCCTATGGTAGAGCCACATTTGCATACTCTTTAGGGTGAAGTTAGTTCTGACATTGATAGTGAAGGCACCGAATCAGACTTCAACCACCCCACAACTTTAGACATCACAGGTATTCACGGTGGAGTCTCTTGAGCAGATCAATTGGAAGATTCAGGTTGGAAGGAGCTTACCGTTAAAATAGATAAGAAAAATAAAAAAACAAGTTACCAGAATTATTTCGCCCAAAACTAGGGTTTCTAAAAATAAATTGTTACATAAATGATTGTCCTTTTTTGTAATTGTAGAGGTATTATAAACAGTGATACCCAACATACTTTGAAAGACTTTTGTTCTCGTCATAGACCGAATTTTGTTTGCATTGCTGAACCGTTGTGTGCTTTTGATTCGATTGCTCCTTTTTTTTTTTTTTGGCGATCTATGGGGTTACACTTTATTGGTGCTAATGCTAAAGGTACTCAAAGTATGTGGATTTTTGGGTCTAATGCTTTTCAGGATGCTACTATTGTTCTGTCTCATTGTCAACATGTTACTATTTCTGCTAATTTGTGTGGGATTGTCTATCAGATTTCTTTTATTTATGCCAGTGTGAACTACATCACCCATAGATCTCTTTGGAGCTCTCTTATGGACATTGCTGGTTCGGATGATCCGTGCCTTGTGCTTGGAGATTTCAATTCGGTTTTAGGTGCTTATGAGACCAATGGTAACATTTCTACTATCTTTTGTGACAATTTCCGTGCTGCTTTGACGGTTTGTGATCTTGTTGACATTAAAACGAAATGAGTTTTCCATACCCGGATCGGCCAAGGTAGGCGTGGTATGGTTCTTTCTCAATTAGACAGAGTTGTATGGTCCTTTCTTGCCATTCCTACCCACCACCCCATTTGGTTCCTGAATCTCCTCCAAATGAACCTCCCTAAATCTCTTTCGGTTCATTCACCAATTTGGATTGGCAATCCTAAGGAGTCATGTGGCCCTTACCCATTTCGTTTCTTTGATTATTAGGCAGATAACAAAATGGTGATGGACCTAGCCAAAAAGGAGTGGCATAACTCTAAGGTGAAATGCACTGGTGGGTTTTGTTTGGCTGCCAAACTCAAAACGATTAAGAAAGTTTTCAAAAAGTGGCAAAGTGAGGTGAAGGTTAAGGAGAGTACATTGGAGAAGTTGGAGTCTAATTTGAGTGCCATTGAGGCTTGGGCCCAATCTAACGGGTGTTGTGAGTCTCTTCGAGAAGATAGATGGAAGTGTTTAACGGAAATATGGTCTTTATTGCTTAAGGAGGAGAGAAATTGGAGACAAAAGTCTAGGGTGAAGTGGATTCTAGAGGGTGATAAGAACTCGAATTTCTTTCACTATGTCTATAACACTAGAAGGCGCCGAAATTTCATAGACAATATCGTAGTGGGTGGGGTTTTGTGTGCTGGTCCAACGCAGGTCAAAGAGGGTGTTTTTTACTTCTTTAAAGACCATTTTTCTATCAAGTGTAGAGATAGACCAAAGATGAGAGGCTTAGAGTTTGATTGCATTTCTTCGGAGGATAGAGATGCTCTTGAAGAGCATTTTTGCGTGGCCAAAGTTAGGGAAGCCCTTCATGGATGCGATGGTAATAAGGCGTCGGGGCCGGATAGATTCAATATTAACTTTCTTAAGAATTGTTAGAGTGAGATCGAAGGGGACTTCATGAATTTCTTCAACAAGTTCTATTGGGATGGCAACAAGGTGAGTTGTTTAAACCACAGTTTTATAACTTTTATTCCATAGGTGGCTAGTCCAAGTTCTTTAGGTGATTTCAGACCCATTAGATTGGTTAATTCCCTCTATTAGATCTTGGCAAAAGTCTTTTCCAACCGCCTAAGGAAAGTGATGAATGTGGTGATTGGAGATACTCAAATGGTCTTTGTAGCAAAGCGTCAAATTACTGATAGTTTTGTCATTGCTAACGAAGCCCTTAGCAACTAGAGGAAAGATAAGGAGGGTGGGATTGTTCTTAAGTTGGATTTTGAAAAGGCCTATGATAGTGTAGATCATAACCTTTTGGACAGCTGTATGGAAGGTATGGGGTTTGGTGCTCGGTGAAGAGGATGGATTCACAGTTGTATTTCCTCCCCTATGGTCTCGGTTCTCATTAATGGTTGTCAATCTAAAGAATTTGATATAGGTAGGGGTCTCTATCAAGGCGACCCTCTGTCTCTATTTCTTTTTATCATTGTGGTGGAAGCTCTAAGTAAAATGTAAAATGCTAGTTAAAGGCCGTGATCTGAATTTGTTCAAAAGGTAAGATTTTTGGAAGGGGGGCTGTTCATCTTACTCATCTCCAGTTTGCAGACGATACGTTGTTATTTATCAAACCTAAAGAGGAGTTGGTTGTAAAATGTGAGGCATATCTCGAGATTCTTTGAGATTGGGTTGGGTCTCAACATTAACTTCCACAAATTCGGGCTAGTGAAAGTGGGAAAGGAAAGTACTTAGGTGGACAGATGGGCCTTACTGTTTAGGGGCCAAAAGGTCTCTCCCTATCAGTTATTTAGGCCTGCCATTAGGGGGAAATTCGATCTCTATCTGTTTTTTGGAGCCCGTGTTAGAAAGAATTCGCTCTAGGTCAGCCCCTTGGAAGATGAGATTTATTTCCAAAACGGGGAGGCTAGCTCTCATTAAAGTTGTGTTAGCTAGTATTCCGACGTACTTCTTATTGGTTTTTAAGATTCCGATGGTGGTGGCATTGCCCATTAAAAAGCTTCAAATGGAGACTTTTTGGGGTGATAAATGTGACAAGAGAAGTATCCGTTTGATTGGTTGGCCAATGCTTTGTAAGAGAAATAGGAATGGGGGGCCCTGGTATTGGGAGAATTTAAGACAATTGTCGTGCTATGCTTTCAAAGCGGATATGGAGGTTTGGAAATGAAGATGACGCTTTGGAAATATATTCTATAGATTCAAACTCTCTAGTGTGGGATTGGAATGGGGGAGCTTTTGCTGCTCAGTATATTAAATCTATGGGGGGTTTATGGAAGTTGAATTTTGTGCCTAGAGATATTATGTTATCAGTACATTAAATGTGGTGATAGGGGATGGTTATAGAATCAAATTCTGGGATGACCTTAAGGTTGAAGGTATGTCTCTTAAGATGGTCTTCCCTAGGATGTTTCCTCTGGCAATTAATAAATTAGGTGTTGTGGGGGATTATGGGTATTGGAATGGGTGCTATTGGTAGTGGAAGGTTGACACTAGGAGGCCAATGGAAGGTTGGGAGGAGTCGGTGTGGCAAAGTTTTGTCAAGGTGCTTGAGTCGTTCAAGCTGCGAAAGTCTAGACCAGATTTTATGATATGGTCTTTTATCCCTTCAGGTCAGTTTTCGGTGTGGTCCTTTCGCAAGGAACTTGAGGCCCGTCAGCCTGCTATCCCTATGAAGAGCGATTTGGCCTTACTATGGTGTGGGGTGGTTCCTCCGATGATTGACCTCTTTCTTTGGATGGTGACAAAAGGTAGGTTGCTGGTGGGTAAGCTTCTCCCCAAGTTCACAGGAGGAAATGTTGGCTCTTAATTGTGCCCCCTTTGCAAAGAGGTGACGGAGTCGATAGATCGCCTTATGGTTACTTGCGGTTGGACTTAGGTGTTATGGTTGACTTGCTTAAAGTGGTGGGGCATTGTTGCTTGTGTTTCGAAGAGGATGCTAGATTGGATGGAGGCTTGGATGGAATTATGTCTCACAGTCAGGAGCTGTATGGTGTGGAAAGTTATGTTTCATGCCATTTGTTGGACTGTTTGAGAGGTTAGAAATAACGTCGTCTTTAATTAAGGGACTATTGACATTGTCTAGGGGGTGGATATGGTGGAATCAGGGTTTGGCTTGTGGTTGGGAAGGTATGTGCACAACAGTGGAATCCACTCCTTTTTGCGAGAAGTAGATAAGTAGTTCCCTTAAGGGTTGATTCGGGGCTTGAACGATTAAGAACGCTCTCCTTCTTCCGTAAAGGAATGAAGGATATAATCATTCAAGAGAATCAATGGTACTTAAAGGAAAAGATATAATTAGAGAGGTATGACGGACTTTATGAACTAGCTCTAATTATGAACTACTTGTGGAGGATCATACCATATGTAATAGCTATATCAATGGACACTGATAAAATTGGTTGTGTAAAACATCTACAGTTACGAGAGTACAACCTTGGGTTTTTAGTGGAATAACTCCAAGGTTAATAATTGTAAAATATTAATTAAAGAGTTTAATTAATTTTTTCTAAGAATTATTGGAGCTCAAAACTGTGGGTCCATTAGGTCCCCTTGCTAGCCCTATACGATTGATAGTAACAAAGACTCACGGAGAATTGGATGATCCAATTAATTGTGTTACGAAAGTAACTTAAATATATTTTGGGAATTAATTAAATGATGTGATTATTTAATTAATATATTGTTTAATTGTGGAATTAAATATTATTAAATAATATGATTATGTCAATAAATAATTAAGAATTATTAAATTGTCATATGGAGGTTTCAGTTTCTAACCTTGACAAGAGCAATAAAATAATAAGTGATTATGTTTTTACTCTAAATAGGTCAAAGGTTTAAACCCTAGTAAAAAGTAATAATTAAAAAAGGATTTGGAATCCTATTTTAACTTGGATTACTAACCCTAGGTTCCTAGTATATAAGATATACTTGTCAGGATAAAGAAGCTAATCGAAACCCTAGAGAGACATAGAGGGTGCGGCCACATAAGAAACAAAAAAGAAAAAGGTTTTTTTTTTTTTTTTTTTTTTTCTCTTGCTTGCAGGCTTGGCTGAATTCTATAGGGAGAAAGGTGTTGTCTTATGATTCTCTCAAGCCTCCATTCAACCGCTTCTGGAATCCATGACGTGCCTACACACACAGTTGTTAGATCGCAGGACATAGCTAGGAAGGCTTAGTGGTTTTGGATCGTAAAGAAGGACTGAAAATAAAACGAAGGAGTGTTCTTCAAAGGTGTGGAAACAAATCTCCTCCTCATATTCGTGTATATACAAAAGGTCCCAAGAAGCCGATAATTTTTTTTTTTATTGATTAATTTCAATAATCTTTTCCGCTACATGACTTACAACATAGTGGTTTAAAAACTGTGGCCTAGGCTCACTAATGTCCCCTGCTATCATGATGTTGGATTTGAAAGTTGGCTGTGTCGATCCTATTATAAAGCAAAGGAAGAGAAGCTGCGGTTGGATGCCCTCGAAGGTGGTGTCTTTGAAGTTTAACATTGATGGTTTGTCTAGGGGTAATCCTGGACCAGCAGCATGGCAGAATCCTTTGCAATCATGTTGGCAATACGATCTGCATATTTTCCTTGTCGGTGGGTGTGTGATTCCTCTTGTGCCGAAATTTCCACAATCTTAAAAGTTGTCAGCTTGTGGAATCGGCTAACTGTCCTCCTTGTCAACACATTATCGTTGAGAGTGATTCTAAATCAGCTGTTGCTTGGGTTAATGGGGTTGATGGTATTGGGAATGTAAAGAACATGGACACCATTTTGGACATCAGGAGATTGTTAAGAGGGCTGGTAAGGTTTCGGTTCACTTTCGCCCTATAGTTGGAAATGTTCAGTTGATCTTCTTGCGCATTTAGGCTCCTTGAGTGGCTTGAAGCAGGAAGTTTGGGAGAGTTAAGTCGGGGGTTGCCTTCTTCTATCCCAGTCCTTGTGCTTTTGCCTGTGTTGGGTCGTCTTTTTCTGGTCGGCCGGTTTTGGTTGTTTTTGGCTGTAGTTGTAGTGTTTGGTTCTGCTTTGTTGGTTC